>JANAVB010021199.1:1417752-1432752 GCA_029216955.1 Iris pallida
TAAATAACATAATAAATAGCTTAACATTAAATAATAATTTAAATAAAGTTGGAGTCTCAGACTCGGTCCATCATCAAGTCTAGCTAATACCTCAACCCCGGTCGGACCGGTGCGTTTGCATTTTGCTAGGGCCCAGACCGGTACGGTCGTCGCCCGAAAATCAGTTTTAAAATTCATTTTCTGAAAACCGATTTGAAATCAAAATAAATTGTTGTAAAAATTTGGGCAGCACTTCCTCTATTTCGGGACAACCCAAACTGGGAAATGCGCCCAAAACCTGCAATTGTTCCAACCAAATAATCCCGAAAATATATCCACCGAAATAATTCTCCAAACAACCACAGAACCTTCCGAGATACCCAGGAATCCCGCAATCCACCAATAACGTAAAAATCCAGCAACCACATCACAAAATCTCGCAAACCAACCACCACAAAGCTAACGTAGCTACCGAATCTATACGTAGCTAACCGGATTTCCCAAAGGGAAACCGGGGACCGATTATCTCACAGACTACTAATAAATGCAACAGGCAGCGAAATTATACCTCGGGTGCTCGGCTAGAGCTCGCAGAAGATATGAAAGATAATAAATAGAAGTCCCGCAGCGACGTCGACGTCGAAACACCGGAATCCAAGGATAGGCACGCTGGCCGCGAAAATCAGCGACGTCGCGGACCGATCTGGACAGCAGGGAGACAAAGGGCGCGGGAGTACGCTGTCAAGCGCAGGAAACCCGTGGGAGAGGGGCCGCGGAACGCTGGCTTTGCCGGGGAGAAAACCGTGCGCTGGAGGCGGCGCGACGGCTCGCCGGAGAAGGGGCTCGCGCGCTGGTGTAGGACGGCGCGCGGAGGAGGGTCCGCGGGAGAGGGTGGGCGGCGAGATGGCTCGGTGGACGGGTATGCCGCCGGTGGGAGGTCGCGCGCGCTGCGGGGGAGCGGTTGGGCTCGCGGCGCGGACGCCGAGAAGGGGGTCGCGCGGCCGCGGTCGCGCTGAGCTCGGGGAAGGGGTGGCTAGGGCTTGGGGAAAAATGGTGTTGGGTAGGTTCTCTTCCGAAGAGAAGAGAATAAGTGAATGGAGAGAGAGATGAGAGAGGGTTTTCTTTTGTGAGGAAGGAGATGAGAGAGTTGATAACAAAAGTTTTGTTCCTCTTCTGCTGTGAGTACGGGGGAGAAAAGTGGGAAGTGGGGGATTAAGGGAGAGTTTTAGTGTATGTTACTAAACGTGTGGAAGAGGAACAAGTCCCCACTCCCAACCCTGGTCCTTCGGGACAGCCCAAGACCAATTATTATATATATTAATAATATATATATATCTATATATAATATATATATATATATTTTATTAACCCAAGTCAAATCCAGATTAGAAAGAAATAGGAAGAATGGGCTCGGGCCTGGGTCTGGGCTCGACTCGGGTCGGGTCCGAAATCAAAAAATCCAAGTTATTTATAATTTCGAAATTCTTTCCACCAAAATAATTAATAATTATAATATAATAATAATAATTTTGAAAATGTTTTATTAATAATTCCAAAATTCTATTTAAATAACTAGGTACAAAATACTGGATTTCACGATCTTCCCTCCTTAGAAATTTCGTCCTCGAATTAAAGTAAGGTAGAAAAAACAAACATGTCGGGTACTGCACCCGTAACTCAGGTCCAACCATATGGATTTCCAAGGCAGTCGTGGATGAGAAGGTTTAGGGACAGTTTTATTTATGGTGTCATCCATGCATAAAGAACAAGCGAACCAAAGTACACGAGGTTGATCAACCATCATGCACCGGTCCTGATTAGATAATATATTTAGTGGGTGCACCCAATAAAATTCGTCATGATCAAGCTTGATTAAAGAGATAGCTTGCAAAACTAGCTAATTTTAGTGCATTGGTCAATTTAAACGGAAAAGAAAAGATAAGGAATAGGAGTTTAAGTGATGGCTCAAATTCTGATTTCTTCTCAGATCCAACAAATGTAGAGGTAGGCAAGGTATCTTGTCTGGAGGTTGCACGCAGATCCAACAAAATGTCATCAACTGATAAGCCATAAAATCCACATCATCACAACTGTCTCCGAAAGCTGAAATGACATCGCCAATATTCTTAGAATAGTCAAATTAGCTAGAATTGCCTGTCCTTAAGTCTAATTCGGACACGGGTAAAACGATAATTTTAGGCCAAAACGGTGTCCGCCATTGGACCCCGCTTTACACCGAAAAATGTGCCAGGGTTAATGGCCTCAAAAGTCGTCAAACTACATGTCTATGGATTTATTTTGATGATACGAACCCAACGGTATGTCCAATTTTGGATTCCGGGACTGTGCACGAAATCGCCCTTTGAGTCGGACAGTAGGCCTGCAAAACGGCGATCCGATCAACTGTCTCAGAATTGGACCAAACTTGGCATACAGGACCAGAAAAATAATACGGTCCTATTGGCACAAGTTTCGTCTCGATCTAACGAGCGTACATAAAGCAATTGGGGAATGTGCACTAAGTCCGATACGATAAATTTGACGGATACACATCAAATTTGTCGCGCACACACAACCAATTTTGAATTCCGTCAAAGCCCACACGTCCACGAACTCGATACACACCTTTCGATGCTTTCGGTTTGCGACCACATCGCCGGATTGGCAGAACTTACATCGTATCGAAATATTTTATTATTTTTAAAACAGGTTTTTTATGAACTTTGGGATCCGATTTCTCAGCGCGTAGTCAATGAAATCGACTTCTGCGAATTGGGTTGTGGAGCCGTACAGTTGTCAATAAACTCCTTCAAATAGATTTTGAAATTCCTAATATTGGGTTCAGAATTTTACTTCGAACATAGGATTTAGGGCCGGGTTTACTGTTCCAGTTTGGACAGTTTTTTAGGTTTTGTGATTCGATTTTCTTAGCAATTAGATGTACTAGCATTATTCTAATTGAAGGAAAGTAAATTTGGTTATATCTAGATCTACCAGTATTTACGGCACAGGAAACGATCGTACGATCATTGACAATGTGTCGAAGTCGCTGCGACCCTTGCCATTGCTGCTGTGTTTTGTTCGTACACACACGGGCACGTGGCTCTCTTGCAGCGCTCCAGTGTCGAGGTGACCGCCCAAGAGTCGTGAAGGGACAGGGGTGGGTGAGGCCTTAGGGTTAGGGTTTTGTTAATATTTCCTCCCGATCTCTCCCTCTCTTGTTTCATATATACGCGCGGGCTCGGTTCTACTTTGCAGCAGTCGGGTTGGGTTCCATTTGCTTGGGCTGGGCTGCTAGGTTGGGCCAGGCCTGGGTTGCCTGGGCTGGCTTGAGAAAGGATTTTTGTTTTTGTTTATTTCTTTTTCTTTCTTTTCTATTTCTATTTATTTATAGGAACTATATTATATAATATATATATATAGATTAGATATATATATATATAATATATATATATATATATATATTTTTATATTATATATTTTTATGTATATATATATTATATTTTTTTTTTTTTTTTTTATATATATATATAATATATATATATATATATATATATATATATCTTTTATGTATATATATAGATATATATATATTATATATATATATATATATATATATATTAATATACTATATCGTTTATATATATACACATATGAACATATAGTATTATTATATTTACATACACATACTCACATTTATTTATATATATATTTGCACATATACGCATATATAATATATTTATTTATATCTATATATCTAAAACTATATACATATGTCAGACCCGCACCCTAGAATAAGGGCACGAGAAGTGGGTACGTCCAGCCTACGCCGCAGTTCGGCGGTAGAACGCTGTCCTAGGTCTCATGCATCTAACAGTATAAGGCTAAACAGTTTATACTCCCGAATGGGGGTGATATAGCAGATACAGACTCAATCACATCTAAGGTAGAGCATGATAAGGATAGATAAACATGAAATCCAAATAGGTAGAACAGAGAGAAATCTAAGTGTCTAAGATACACAAATCCAGAAATACATCTCAAATCTCCAAACTCAGATATAGTAATCCATAAAGTAAATACAACTCCAGACAATTAAAATAACTACCTAAACAACCTCTAATGTGTCTCCTCTAGGCTAGCAGGCAACCTCCAAGCTATCTGTAAAATTTATCAACAGGTCCAGTCAGGACGGAAACGAGCACATATCTCTAAAACAGTTCATAGCAGGTTAGGAGTATAAATCTGCAATAGAGTAAAATATAGGAAGTGCTGAATAGGAAGTACGAGTAAACATGAGATATTTGTAACTGAAAGTAAATACATGATAGTAGAGACTGTAAGTGGCTACATGATTTAGAGCACAATGGTTATGTAAAAGGCTTGGGGACACATGAATACAAATAAGGAGGCACATGAATACAGCTACTGGGGATAGTGATCACATAACCAATTCTACTCACCCCCCCAATCAATACACAAGGAGTTCAAGTTATGTTATAGCACATGAACAGCTAAGATACGTGAACTCATGTATGAGTATACATGAGGCACATTTTAAGCACATGAAGCACATGAAAGCACATAAAGCACATGAAGCACATAAGAACATGTAAAAATATGAACTAGTACGAGTACAAGGAGTACCTGATGCACATGATAAAGTACATGAACATGAAATACCCGATGCACCCGTAGAGGGATAACATCTTAGGAAAGGATCCATATAGTACTAATCCGTGAAGATACGTGTCAGCATCAAGTAGAGTAATCTAGAGCAAGAAATAATCCAGGTAAGTATGAAAAGATCAGAGAATGTACTCGCCTGATATCTGAATGTCCAAGGTAAAGATACTGTCCGAGGAGAGGTGTCTGGTTCCTAATTAGAACAGCACAAGTCACAACTTGTCCAGAAGGTAATATAAAGCACTACAAAACATTCTACATGAATCTAGGTCAAACTAGGCCAAAGTCAACTCTGGTCAACTGCACTAGTCAAACTAGGTCATGTCCTAACCCAGCAAGTCTTACTAGGCCTAACCAAGACTATCCTAGCAAGCACACATCAATACAAGGCTATACAAGCCAACGTACCCCCAACTCTATATAGCATACAATTATTCAATACTCAAATAGGCAAGAATTCATATTGGATATATACTAGGTAATCTATTACTTTAAGCTATATATGTCTACACATATATACACATGCATATATTGGTATTCAACATTAGGTCTATAATCATGGCATTTCGAATGGTTATATAAACTTATATATTACAACACAATATGCTAACATATGTATAATATACATACATAGCTAAGTTAACTATATTCATAAATACTTATTTTAGAGGCTATGTGTGTGTATGTGAACATGGCAAAGGGGCAAGTGAGGGTTAAATGGGCATACATAGTGTATACATATCAAAGAGTGTCAAAGTGTAAGTGAACAAAGTGTCAAGTGTGATAGTGTCAACATAGTGTAAGGGGGTACATGAGGTAATATAGAATTTGTGTTAACATAGAACATTACATCTCATTAACTTGTATATTGTATACATTACATCTATTATTACATTACATTCATGCTTGCATTCATTCATCATTTATTTATTCTCTTGTACTACTATATGCACCATACATTACATACTATGGAACCTACATATTCATTACAAGCCATACTTATACATGCTTATATATATACATTAATATGGGTTAAATCAAATAGAACATTATATTACACACAAGGGTGCACAAAATGCACATGCCGAATAGTAACTCCTACTAATAATCAATACTGTACCATCTCAGCATGAATTAAATTCTAGGATTAAAGTATGTTATAGATCTATGTGTTAGCTTTCTGAAACTTCAAACGGATCGTATTTCGTTTCAGAAAACTCCCGGAATCGCGAAAACACCGAGAACGCGTTTGTCTTTCGTACAACTGACACTCAAATAATTCTCCAGAAAGTTACAGAAAGAATTAGGCCTATTAATATATGTTTTGGAAAGCTAACTTCAATACGCTTCTTTTAAAAAAAACGGGAGATTAAACCGAACTTTGAGCTAGAAGTTATGACATTTCTAAGTTAGGGCTGAAATTAAAACGTGGATAAAAATTACGACGGATTTGGGTAGTTTGAGACAAAAGAACACAAGTATATAACATAATATATCAAGAACTCACTCTCTACACTAATATATATATATATATGAGACACTATAGAACACATCTCCAATAAAAAAAATATGAGATTAAACATGTAATAATTCATTCATACATAACAACAACACATATTGTGTCCAAATTTGGGATTTTCCCACATGGACACAACCACAACACAAAGGACACTCCTATGAGCTCCAAATGGACACGAAATGGACACAAATGGAGATACAACCATGGGGGTCATTCCTATGGGTTCAAAATAGACCTATATGTATGAGGAAATGAAAAGGAGAAAGGATTTATACCTCCCGGTAGATCAAATCGAAGAAAAGCCTTCCCGGAGCGACACCGACACGTAGAGATTCCAAAAGGACACGAACGAGCTTCGAATCCTCCAAAACTTGGGTAGCTTCCTCCTTGGCTAGAATGGAGAAGGAAGGAAGAAGATTTGGTGGCAAAAAGGAAGGATTTGGTGGAGAAATTGCTAGGGATTGCTCTCTAGGAATTTGGGGAAGAAGAAGAGAGAGAGTGTGGATGAGAATAATGAAATGAACTTGAGCCTATCCTCTCCCAAAGTGGCTGGCCATATGGGGCTATTTGTCCTATTATGGTAAGGTCCAAAATGCCCCCACTAACCTATTCTATGAATATTAGGAAAGGGCTAATTGGTTGGGGCTAAATTAGTCATTCTAAAGTCTCTAATCACACTAACCTTATCCATAATAATTAGTCTAATCTCTAACTAAAATATTTCTATCATGTGGACTAAAATTAATATTATGTGGGCCATGCCTAACTAGTGTGTGGGTCCTACTAGAGTCAAACTACCCCCGGGTCTCCGTTTCAAGTCGGATTGAGTCGAAATTCGAACCCGACTCAAATAACCCCAAAACAATATCATAAATAATAAAATAATATCAAAATAATTCAAAGAGGTCAAATGCAAAAATATCCTTAGGCCAAAAATGACATTAAAATATTATAATCACATGGTTAGGCCCTAGGTCAAACAGTCTCTAGAGTTTCACCTAGCAAAACATCAAAACCACAAGTCATTGATTTAAATAATTTTAAAATAATTTAAAATCACCAAAAATTATATCATGAATTAAATATCATTATTAAAATAATTATATACACAAAATTTTGAAATTACCCTCATTTGGAAAACTGGGTGCTACAACTCTACCCACCTTAGAAAAATTTCGTCCTCGAAATTTAAGATCGATAGTACTCCTTCTATCCAATATCTAAGGTAACACTTCCTAACACTGGAATAATAAACGGACATCTAAAAAGTGTCAATCTATGAATACCTCCAATACTGCTCTGCTGTACGGCGGTAATGGAACTTCAAAAAAATAAGGACTGGAACCTATATCCAAGGGACTGGACCTATTTTAATGTGGTCTTAACTAAGGATGAAAAGTAACTGATCATAGGCTATAGGTATGCTCAAACTATTATCTTCCTATTAACCATCTATTAATACATTCTATTACCATAGGAACGATGCATTACTAAGACATATAGGCCCCTATCTCTCATAACACATTTATACTCACCAAAAGACTAGTACATCCTATCAAGGCTGATACTATAATCTCTCATAAATCTCATAAGCTACATGTTTAGAGACATACATCCCCACATCAAGGACTAACCTATATATATCTACAACTGATACTAATGGGGTGACGTTCCTATTTCCCAACAATTAAGGTCTAAAAAAAAAATTCTAAATCATACAATTTGAAGGAATAGTATACAAGGTCAGGGCATACCGTAGCAGTTGGAAGTCTCACCTAGGTGCACTGGTCATTCTAGGTCAAAACAGTACTATGGTATCAACACACAAACAATCTAGGGTGTCCTAATTGGAAAGGTAAGGGAACAACAATCATCAAGGTTGTAGGGCTGTCTACCATCCTATATAAAAATTGGTCATTAACAAGCAACTAAGAAATTATTAAAAGGTTACTATTCTATAAAATGGCAAAAATTGAAAATTTAGGCACAACAAATCACAAATAGATTTTTGTCTTGACACGATCTAAGTTGATCAATTTCGGGATAAAACGAGATTTGGGCAAGAAGGGAAATCAATGAAATCAAAGTATGAGCACGAGCATCCAATGATGGAGGTTCAGGTCATGATTAAATTTAATTCGACTGAGTACGAATACGAGGTTCACAGGCGATGAAAAGATTTCAAGGAAAATTGTCAAGGCTGTAGCGAATGAGACTCTAGGGTCAAGTTTAACTATGTCTCCATTCTCGTAGATTGATACATGAAAAAGCGAACCAAAGTGCAATAGGTTGATCAGACCATCATGTACCGGTTCTGATTAGACAATATGTTAGTGGGTGGCCACCCAATAAAATATGCCATGACCAAGCTCGAAAATAGATAAGCTTGCAAAACTATGGCCAATTTAGCAACACAAGATATAAGGGTGGTAATGATGAAAGGAATTACATAGTCCAAGTTTCTTAACCAACGGGTCAAGTAATCAGATAAGGTACAAGGTTAAGCATCTAAGGAAACAAGCAGAACACCATCATATGTCGGATCGAAAGAATTGAGTCAAGGCTGGATTTCTAATTGAAATAAGAAGAAATTTAGTATAATGGTAGAGGTTATAGTTTAGCCAGTTGACCAGAAAATCATATCAACAAAATAGAGTACAAGAAGACGGGTTTTAGTGGGACATGATATACCTACACGAAGGTGAGCTCATCTAGGCCTTGCATATAAGATTTGTTGGAGGGTAACAGCTAGTATTATATTCCGAATATCAAAGTCACGATAAGGAACGTCAAAGGATCTCAATTAGAAAGTGGAAGTTCAAGAGGTGGTAATTAATGCACAAAAATAATGAAGATCGAGTTAGTCATCTGCTTCTGATACTCTTAAGTTCATCTGGTCATAACTTGCCATTCATATTTTTACCTCACCAGTCTCCATATAAAAATTTAACCTTTACTTAAACCCTTACCATGACTACCATAGGCAATTCCCAATTTTCAAACATCACTCTTGAAGCACAGCCCTCACATTTAGGAATCAACATTAACCATTTATTTAAATTTCCAAGTTCTTTCACCTTGTCTTAAATTTGACCCAAAATCTCTAAATCTCGTTTACGAATTCCTTGAACTTGTTCAAATTGTTCTCCTCGTATTATTTAATTTAAATCTCTAGGCCTTACAAAACTTATCTTCTATCATAAAATCAACTTCCGTATTTTCTTCGACATACACCCTTGAATATTATTCTCCTAAAAATATTTCACAACAATCTCTAAACTTCCATAACTTTGTGTTCTCTCTATCCCTAGTCATTTTCTCGCAACATCTTGTTTAATATCCTTATTAAACATAATTAACTTCTCTTTTCCATTACTAACCTTCTACATAGCCTCAGAGTAAAAGTTTTCCCCAGAATCAATAACCAAGATTTTCTAATTTCTCAAAACTAGGTTGACCTCTGATATCCTCATTAGTTTTGAATACACCTATAAACTATCTCATAACCCCAAAATTTCTCTAAATGTAATTGTTTCCAGATTGGCAGTATATATCTCCTTATTCTATTCGAGACCTTTACCACATTTCTATCTTAAGTTTCCATATGGAACACTCCACATTTGATTTCCTTTAGATCATCATAAAATAACCAGTTACGTCTTCTCTGAGCTACATAATTTACGTCACTTCCTTAGCCTTCCCCATGCAAAAGATACGAAGATTCAAGGGTTTCGAAGTACATCTGGTAGGGACGACAAGATATAGATAATTAATGTAATGAGACAGAGTTTAAGATAAGAGGTAAATAAGAATGCAAGGGAATAATGACGAGAAAGAATAATGAAGATATGTTACTTCTCATCGGTTCAAACGAGAGGAACCCATCAAGCTTAAATTCAATAGCAAGGAATGAGGGTGAATCCAAACAAGAGGAAAAGAAATTCCAATTGAAGTTCAAAATGAGTTTCTCAGGGGTCGTCCCAGAAATCTCTCAAAGAATCCTAAGTGTGATTGAGTACCTTGGATTTGAAAATATTAATCTAATACAAAATTAAATCAACAACTACAAAATTTTATCAAAATCATCAACTAATACCAGGATTCAAAGTTCTACAATGAATCCACAAATCAAATTCAAATCAAGGAAAAAGGTGAATCAAAACAAGGAAAATGAGTTTAAATCGAAATTCAAAATGAGATTCTCAAGGGTCATCCCAGGAATCTCTCAAGGAATCCTAACAGTGATTGAGTATCCTCTCATCCTAACATCTTAATTTATATATCCTATAGCAGGCTCGTAGTAGTACAACTAAGTCGTTGCGCTACTACGAAATCGTACTAATACGAATCTCGACCTGCATGGGCCACCACTAAAAATGTGTCACGACCCGCACCCTAGAATAAGGGCACGAGAAGTGGGTACGTCCAGCCTACGCCGCAGTGTCGGCGGTAGAACGCTGTCCTAGGTCTCATGCATCTAACAGTATAAGGCTAAACAGTTTATACTCCCCGAATGGGGGTGACATAGCAGATACAGACTCAATCACATCTAAGGTAGAGCATGATAAGGATAGATAAAACATGAAATCTAAAAGAGGTACAACAGAGAGAAATCTAGGTGTCTAAGATACACAAATCCAGAAATACATCTCAAATCTCCAAACTCAGATACAGTAATCCATAAAGTAAATACAACTCCAGACAATTAAAATAACTACCTAAACAACCTCTAATGTGTCTCCTCTAGGCTAGCAGGCAACCTCCAAGCTATCTGTAAAATTTATCAACAGGTCCAGTCAGGACGGGAACGAGCACATATCTCTAAAACAGTTCATAGCAGGTTAGGAGTATAAATCATGCAAGAGAGTAAAATACAGGAAGTGCTGAATAGGAAGTACGAGTAAACATGAGATATTTGTAACTGAAAGTAAATACATGATAGTAGAGACTGTAAGTGGCTACGTGATTTAGAGCACAATGGTTATGTAAAAGGCTTGGGGACACATGAATACAAATAAGGAGGCACATGAATACAGCTACTGGAGATAGTGATCACATAACCAATTCTACTCACCCCGCTTCAATCAATACACAAGGATCCGTTCAAGTTATATTATAAGCACATGAATACAGCTAAGATACGTGAACTCATGTAATGAGTAGTATATGAGGCACATTTTAAGCACATGAAAGCACATGAAAGCACATGAAACACATGAAGCACATAAGAACATGTAAAAACATGAACTAGTATGAGTACAAGGAGTACCTGATGCACATGATAAAGTACATGAATATGAAATACCCGATGCACCCGTAGAGGGATAACATCTCAGGAAAGGATCCATATAGTACTAATCCGTGAAGATACGTGTCAGCATCAAGTAGAGTAATCTAGAGCAAAAAAATAATCCAGGTAAGTATGAAAAGATCAGAGAATGTACTCGCCTGATATCTGAATGTCCAAGGTAAAGATACTGTCCGAAGAGAGGTGTCTGGTTCCTAATTAGAACAGCACAAGTCACAACATGTCCATAAGGGTAATATAAAGTACTACAATGCATTCTACATGAATCTAGGTCAAACTAGGCCAAAGTCAACTCTGGTCAACTGCACTAGTCAAACTAGATCATGTCCTAACCCAGCAAGTCTTACTAGGCCTAACCAAGACTATCCTAGCAAGCACACATCAATACAAGGCTATACAAGCCAACATACACCCAACTCTATATAGCATGTAATTATTTAATACTCAAATAGGCAAGAATTCACATTGGATATACACTAGGTAATCTATTACTTTAAGCTATATATGTCTACACATATATACACATGCATATATTGGTATTCAATATTAGGTCTATAATTATGGCATTTCAAATGGTTATATAAACTTATATATTACAACACAATATGCTAACATATATATAATATACATACATAGCTAAGTTAACTATATTCATAAATACTTTATTTTAGAGGCTATGTGTGCGTATGTGAACATGGCAAAGGGGCAAGTGAGGGTTAAATGGGCATACATAGTGTATACATATCAAAGAGTGTCAAAGTGTAAGTGAACAAAGTGTCAAGTGTGATAGTGTCAACATAGTGTAAGGGGGTACATGAGGTAATATAGGATTTGTGTTAACATAGAACATTACATCTCATTAACTTGTATATTGCATACATTACATCTATTATTACATTACATCCATGCTTGTATTCATTCATCATTCATTTATTCTCTTGCACTACTATATGCACCATACATTACATATTATGGAACCTACATTTTCATTACAAGCCATACTTATACATACTTACATTAGATAGGATACTTATACCTCCTACATCATTTATTTAACCATTTACTCATGCTTGCATTCTCTATTTAATTACATAATGTATATATATTAATATGGGTTAAAATCAAATAGAACATTATATTACACACAAGGGTGCACAAAATGCACATGCCGAACAGTAACTCCTACTAATAATCAATACTGTACCATATCAGCATGAATTAAATTCTAGGATTAAAGTATGTTATACATCTATGTGTTAGCTTTCCGAAACTTCAAACGGATCGCATTTTCATTTCTGGAAACTCCCGAAATCTCGAAAATACCGAGAACGCATTTGTCTTTCGTACAGCTGACACTCAAATAATTCTCCAGAAAGTTACAGGACGATTTAGGCCTATTAATACATGTTTTTGGAAAGCTAACTTCAATACGCTTCTTTAAAAAAAAATAGGAGATTAAACCGAGCTTTGAGCTAGAAGTTATGACATTTCTAAGTTAGGGCTGAAATTAAAACGTGGATAAAAATCACGACGGATTTGGGTAGTTTGAGACAAAAGAACACAAGTATATAACATAATATATCAAGAACTCACTCTCTACACTAATATATATATATATAAGACACTATAGAACACATCTCCAATAAAAAAATATGAGATTAAATATGTAATAATTCATTCATACATAATAACAACACATAGTGTGTCCAAATTTGGGATTTTCCCACATGGACACAACCACAGCACAAAGGACACTCCTATGACCTCCAAATGGACACGAAATGGACACAAATGGAGATACAACCATGGGGATCATTCCTATGGGTTCAAAATAGACCTATATGCATGAGGAAATGAAAAAGAGAAGGAATTTATACCTCCCGGTAGATCGAATCGAAGAAAAGCCTTCCCGGAGCGACACCGACACGTAGAGATTCCAAAAGGACACGAACGAGCTTCGAATCCTCCAAAACTTGGGTAGCTTCCTCCTTGGCTAGAATGGAGAAGGAAGGAAGAAGATTTGGTGGCAAAAAAGAAGGATTTGGTGGAGAAATTGCTAGGGATTGCTCTCTAGGAATTTGGGGAAGAACAAGAGAGAGAGTGTGGATGAGAATAATGAAATGAACTTGAGCCTATCCTCTCCCAAAGTGGCTGGCCATATGGGGCTATTTGTCCTATTATGGTAAGGTCCAAAATGCCCCCACTAACCTATTCTATGAATATTAGGAAAGGGCTAATTGGTTGGGGCTAAATTAGTCATTCTAAAGTCTCTAATCACACTAACCTTATCCATAATAATTAGTCTAATCTCTAACTAAAATATTTCTATCATGTGGACTAAAATTAATATCATGTGGGCCATGCCTAACTAGTGTGTGGGTCCCACTAGAGTCAAACTACCCCCGGGTCCCCGTTTCAAGTCGGATTGAGTTGAAATTCGAACCCGACTCAAATAACCCCAAAACAATATCATAAATAATAAAATAATATCAAAATAATTCAAAGAGATCAAATGCAAAAATATCCTTAGGCCAAAAATGACATTAAAATATCATAATCACATGGTTAGGCTCTAGGTCAAACAGTTTCTAGGGTTTCACTAGCAAAACGTCAAAACCACAAGTCATTGATTTAAATAATTTTAAAATAATTTTAAATCACCAAAAATCATATCGTGAATAAAATATCATTATTAAAATAATTATAAACACAAAATTTCGAAATTACTCTCATTTGAAAAACTGGGTGCTATAATATATCTATACATATATATATATGTATATTTATATATGTACATATTATATATATATATATATATATATATATATATATATATATATATTCACACACATATAACCAATAATAATAAAATAGTATTATTTAACAATAATCTCAATAATATAATAATGGTAATAATAATAATAACGAAATTCAACAAACCAATAATGGTGTATATACCATTTTACACCGTCTAATAATCCTAAAAAATTACAAGGACCTATTTTATACTAATATTATTGAATATCAAATAATGATATTTATAACATTTAATTAACGAATATTTAGAAAATATTCGTTAGATCGTTAAAACGAAATACAAGACAATCATACCAAAATACACCAACACGAATGTCACTGGACGTACCGCATGACTATATAGGCTTGGGCTTGTTTTGGATCCAATCTGGACTAGTTCGGAACAACCGGGTTCCCTAAAACTCAATAATATAATAAATAAATAAATAAATCTTCGGTATGGGTTAAGTCGCAACTTGGCCTGGTTTTCCTAGTTAGGACACTCTTATGGTTGGGTCTTTCTTGGTATGGCTAATACACTAGTCAAGGCACGCCACTGCACTATCCATGCCATAATTCCTAGTCGTCTGGTACTTCAAAACTCAACCATAGCTAAAATCATCTACCGTAATAATTAACTAAATATTCATTTATAAAATTCTAAAATCACTATTTAAATCAAATAAATAATAAAAAAAATCAAAAAAATTTT
>JANAVB010021199.1:1437752-1800252 GCA_029216955.1 Iris pallida
ACCGAGGCTATTTTGAAGGCAGCTAGGACCCCAGCAGAGGTTAGGGTAGCAGTGGTAACGTTGCAGTTATCAGACATTGCCCGCGACTGGTAGGTAGCACAGAAGATGGGTCGTCCATGGCCTATTAGTTGGAAGATATTTCGGGAGCGCTTCCAGGAGAAGTTCTTCCATACCTCAGCCAAGTTCCAGCTTCATCAACAGTTCATCAACCTTCGTCAGCAGACGAGGATCGTGGATCTGTATGCGGCAGAGTTTAGTAGGCTCAGTCGATTTGCATCACACATGGTAGCTTCCGATGGTGATAGAGCTCGGAGGTTCGAGCAGGGTTTGTACTTGGAGCTTCAACAGCTCATGGTGGGCCATTTTTATGGCACCTTTAATACAGTACCGAGAGCAGCCACATCCTTAGAGATGACCAGTCAGAGGACAGTAGAGAGGGCCAGAGGTCAGAAGAGGTCACACTCGGCTGTGAGGAGCATTACCATTCAGTCCTCAGCCCCCGTACCAGCAGTCAGAGCTCCCGATCACCTACCTCCTCGCCAGACAGTATCATCAGCCCCGACAGTGACATCAGTACAGCAGTCTAGGCAGTCAGGTCAGCCAGGATGTGATTACTGTAGAAAGCCAGGGAATACCAGGGCCCAGTGTAGGAGGGCCAACGGTCAGTGTCTCGGATGCGGGGCATCTGATCATATGGTTGGGTCTTGTCTTCGTAGACGTCCAGAGGCTTCATCAGTTACCCCAGTGCCATTGGTGATTGAGAGTCAGAGGGGACCAGCATAGTCAGCACGATCCTATGTTCAGCACCCGCTTCCGACGTATTTTCAGCAATTTTAGCACCAGCGTCCAGCACAGTATGTCCAAGCCCAGCAGGCAGGCTCAAGCCAGCAGCAGACTACATGAGTACCCCTGAAGCGTGGGCAGGCTTTTAACATGAGCTTGCATGAGCTGTTGGTCGTGGGCGGGCAGATTGTAGGTAAGATTTTGAGCATTTCCTTTAGTTTATCTTACTCTTGGGTTTTGTTGAAGGTCTTGTATTCCACCTATATTCGGAGTATAATGGTCGACTCGACATGTTCGGTGAGTGAAGGCGAGTTTCTCGTTCCACTCTTCTGCTTCTATATCTCGTGATATGCGATATCTATCATGTATCTCGACTATGCAGGTGCGTCCTATATTAGAGTTATGTCTTCGACTAAGTCATTGGTACCGACTTACTTCGAGACTTGACCTTTGTCCACTTTGTGAGTCAGCGTAGGCAAGCGATGACGAATCCCTACTCAACTGACTCAAGGGTGTATTATTCCATATGCCTCCTCTTCTTGTATTATATACATATGTATTTATTATTTTCTGTATTTATTTAAATTTTGTATCTCAAATATCACTTGTACATGGGATGTTTTCTTTCGATGAGTTATGATTTATACATTGTTTTAGCATGTGTATTTTGCTCGATTGGCCTTTAGAAAATTTCGAGGACGAAATTTTTCTAAGTTGTGGAGAGTTGTGAGACTCGTCTCACAGTATCGGTATTTATATACGGATATATATTTTGTATTGTATTTTGTATTTTCTCAGTTTTCAGAACGCTTTAAAATTTTCCTAAATTATAGATTTTCTCCTTGGCCGGTATACTGACGGTGTACCGGAGTATAACGATGTCATACCGCTCGAATAGATTTTCCACATTTTAGATATTTTTGATTTTAGATATTTTCGTGAATAGTATTTCTGATATTTTCATGAATAGTATTTTAGATATTTTGATGAATAGTATTTAGATATTTTTGTGAATAGTGTAGATGCATTCTATTATCCAATGGATAATTGGTTTTCTTTTAATGGCTAGGATTGATCTAGAATGTGACATGGATCACGATCCAACGGTCACGATTAATTCACCCCTTCTATATATATCCATTGAGTTTCTCTCTCCTCTCTTTTCTTTCCTTTTTTATTTCCTCTTCACTCTCTTCCCTATTTCTCAAGCTTAGGAAGGCTTGGCCTTGAGGCCCAGAGTGTGGTTTCGGAACCCCTCTTGGTGGTAGAGTAGAAGATTAGGCTTGGTACTTAACCCTAGGCAAGTACATCTTGCTCAAAAGTGACATAACCATGCTGTAATTTTGTTTTCCATAGAAATTAAAGTTTTATTGTTCTATAATATGCTCCTCTAAATTGTTAACATCTTTAGTATATAGCACTTTTGGTTTTGATCGACAGTATTGTGTAGAGCTGAGTTTCTAGATATAAATTTCAAGCATTTTGAGGTATTGATCTATCAAATCTTTGAATTTGTGAAATATAATAGTCCCATATTGTAGGGAATTCAATTCTATGCAATTTTGGCTTTTGAAAATCCGAATTTCAATTTAAAATAAAGTTTTTATAGCCGAAACAAGTTTTGGCAAAAATCTGAATTTTCTTGTTGTTTGGAAAATCGATATACCGACTGTATGCCGTAGTATACCAAAGGTATGCCGATTTTTGTACCAGAAACTTTCTGTCTTTAGGCTGGAGTACCACCGGTATGCCACCGTATACCGTCGGTATGTCGTTTTATGCCGTTTTAGGCCGTTTTAGTCCATTTTTGTCCGTTTTTGCCCGTTTTTGTCCGTTTTTGATATTTTCTCAATTGTAATGGACTCTTGACATGATTAGATGACCTTGGATAGTTAGTTAATGATTGTACATCCTATATACATGACACATGCTTATGTTCAAGTATTGTTCTATGTCCAGATTATAGATAGTGGCCTGTCATGGTGTACTCCAAATTACTGTATATGTCTAGCTTGATTCAGTAGCTCGTAGTAGCACACTCATGTACTGATTTTCTCGATTAAATTCTAGATTGAGATTTGATTTTTGATTGACTTCTAGATTGAGACTGAATGCATGTTCTTAATTGACATCGTGGATTTAACTTGTTATATGTCTAATCTATTTGCATCTTGGCAATGGACAATCGAGTGTGAGTATTGTCTATTGTAGCACACATAATATGTATTGAGAACAATTGCCAAAGATATCTCGTAAATGACTTGTACCAATGGCTCGTCATTATAGGATGATTCTTGAGTGTCCACGACTTGAGAATTAAAAATAAATATTATAGGTAATTGACTAGTAAACTCATATAGATCATTGGGAGGGGAGGACACTTCATGCTACCGCGTACTCGGATCTCTATGAGCCCCTACAGTGGCAGGGATAACCTCGATTGGCGTGGTCCCCTGTCCACTATTGATTGAGTAGATGTTTATCTACTATTGATATGTTATTGAGTAAATGTTGTTTATCTACTATTGATATGTTTCATTTTTGGAGTGGATGTTTACCTACTATTGATTGAGATTGTTTGGTTGATTGTATTTCTTCTCTTCTACCGTCGTCACCCCTTTGGCCATCCGAGTTATTGCAGCGTAGGTGGTAGTAAAGTTTCTCAACTTGCATACTAGTAATTAGGATTGTGGTAACCTAGCTAGTTAATGATATCAAGCCGTAGTCAATGATTGGTCGTGCACTTTTGATTGTGTGTTACCTTATATGTTGTTGTGTCGGTGAGTGGCCAGAGGCTAAGTTCTGCTAGGGAAAAGTGAACTTTGTATTTTCTAACTATACTATAGTGATATTTAACCTTGAATACAATTTATAGATTCGACAACAATAGTCCCTCGAACTTGAAAAGTAATAACGAAAATGGCTGATCCAATAGCAAAATTCGCAGTTGCCACGGTTGGAACTAATGAAGCAAATGATTGACCCATCATATCATCCAAAGAAACAGAAAAGACTAAAAAGTTCAAATTGACAGCTAATAACATTGATTCAATTGGCATTAACATAATAGGAATATTTCGTCTATTAAGGAGGATTCCCCGAATACCTAAAATAGAGATGATCATAGAAAATGTAAAATATTTGATGGGATCCATTTTAGAAACATAAAATGTCAGAGAAATTCAAATTATGTGAGGCGGTCGGAGGAAGTATGTTAATAGTCAGCTAGTTTAGTTTATAGTAGACTAATTGTTAGTTTCCCCCGGTCCTTGTTTGGTTTAAGGGTTGTAGCTCCGATTTCTAGTAGTTCCTAAATTCCTTGTTGCTCATCGAATTATTTTATTCCATAGCTATATTGTTCAGTATTTTCATTCGGTCATTTATATTCTTGAGATACGTGTATTGGTATCGTACTAGTCTCGACCCGTATTTATTTACTTCTGTCATTATGTTATTGTGTTGTTGTTGGGTTTTGTCGTGCACCTCGAGCTTCCTTGTGGTACTTGCTATTTTGGGCCTGACCCCACTGGTTTTGTTTGGCCAAATTTACTGCTAGAGGCCGAGGATTGTCCCTACCTTTCTCTGGATGACCCACCGTCGGCTTAGATCTGCGATTATTCCTCCTCGCGAGTGGGTTCCCTCTTCTTACCACTTGCGATTCATTTCATTTTAGTGGTGTTAGCTAGGGCATGTGTTATCCCTATTATTTCGAAACTTTCTCAGACTTCGGTCAACATGATGTTTTATATTAGATCTAGACTGATATAGTGATCATGTATATTGGTACTTTGCTAGTATAGCATTTTGTATTCACTAGCTTCATGATCATGTATGATACAGTATTTTGGGACGCCTCTTTACTTTCATATTAGGTATACTCTTGATACTTGTTGTTGGATTGAGATAGGATTTGTTCGACCAAAGGAGTCATCAGTGTCATGCTAGAGTCTTCCCACTTGTCTTCTAGACAGCGTTGATCGTATATTGGGGTACTGGCGTACTCTAATACACGTAGCTGGCTTTATTTTGCCCCTACTTTCCAGTATTCTGGTTCTAGGGCGTGACAACACATAGTCTTGGGCACATGCCAGTTTTTGGGCGCATGCCATTCCCAGTGCATGATATCCTTAGTGCATGCTCTCCTTGGGGCATGTCGACCTTGGGCGCATGCTATCCATGACACACCATTCTGACCTTGGCACCCTTCCTGGCCTAGGCACCTTCTTGGCCATGGTGCCACCCTATCCCGTGCTGGCTGGCCCTAGCACGAATGACTATTTTGACTGTTTTGCCCATTTGAGCTATTCAGTTGTTAATCTTAAAAAATACTCGGACACGAAGCTTGTAGACATTTGTCTGGGCTTCATAATTTTTTTAGTTCACCTTATTGGAGTTCATACATGGCTGTTAATTTAAATCTTAGTTTTGATCTTCTGGCATGTTTTCTGTACTTGGCCGAATATGATATTTTCTTTAACGAAAATGAATTTTCTTAGCATAATTAGATGATTTTGTACAGTTAGAGAATGATTGTACACCCTTATTACACTTGATACTAGCACATATTTAATATTTGACCTATGCCAAGTAGTTACTTTTATTTATTCCCTCTTCCATGCCATGATACCCCTTTTTGGACAAGTTCATACTTATACGCTATATTTGTTGTCATTTCTCTTCCTTGCTTAGCATGATTGTGGCCCGTCGGGGTGCACTCACGATTTATGTCTTTTTTTACCTTACATGATAGTGACCTGTTTGGTGCACTTATGTTACAAGTTACTTCTCTGCTTATACTAGATAATGACCCGTCATAGTAGACTCTTGAACATGTCTTTCCTTGCTTACATGATAGTGGCCCGTAGAGGCGCACTCTTGACAAGTATTCTTTACATGACAAGTAAACCTAATATGATAATTCTTGATGGTGGTTTGTTGTCGCGCACTCTTGACATTACAAGTAAACCTAAGCATGACATGCTTAATCAAGATGATGTTGCGACGGCTATTTCCCCCTTGCTAATGTAACTCTTTTGGACACCGTGGTTAAATTCTTTGTGTATGCGTGCACAAGATACATGTCTCGTCTTGCATCATGTCTAGGATATGGATTCTTGATTACCACGGTCAGGAATTCATACTGAATCTGAATAGGATAACGAATAGATTGATCAAGTAGCACATAAAGTGATTTTTCAGTCACATGCAATCCCATTATCTGGACACTTTAATTGGACTTGTAGCCTGCCGACGAGTAGGTCGCATTTCCAGCACGCTATCATATGTTGCACCCCCAAGTCACCTAATACAACTCTCTCAACCTGCGGAAAGTTAACACGGATAGTCTGTAGGGCTTTTGACTGCTGGAGCATCTCATTGAATCTTATTAGTAATTAGGATTGTGATAACCCTAGTTAGTTAAAGTATCAAGCTATACTCATTGCTTGGCCATGATTGATGGATGTAGTCCAGTCCAGTTTAGTTTTGTCTAGACAGTGACCATATGTTTATTTCAGTACATTATTGTTTTTGTTTTACTTTTTTTGATGAATGACCGGAGGCTAAGTTCTGTTCAGGAGAAGGGTTACAACCCGGTTCCTTGTTTGGTTTACGACGAAAAATCTCCCAAGTCATCTTATTATTTTTTGTCCTATTCAATACTCACATGTTCTACATGATCTTATGCTAAACATTGATTAGAGATTAAGTTTTGTTCAGGAGAAGGGTTATAATCTCGGACCTTGTTTGGTTTACGGGTTGTAACTTGGCTTCTGTAATAGTTCCCAAGTCATCTTATCATTATCATTCTATATAGTTCTTATAGGCATTCATCCCCTAGTTACATCTCATGCTCATAAGTACAGTTATCCCACAAGTCCTACATGATTCCTATGCTGGGTCACCATGTTCTCACGACCCGGCTACCTTACATGCTTACATGACCCGGCTACTTAACATATTTACATGTCCAATTTATCTTACATGTTGACATGCTTTCGTTTACTTTACATGTACACAGTCTACTTTATGTCACACAAGAATTACTTTATGCTCCAGGCTGCTTTGCTTATTGTCTTTTTCATTCTCGGATGAGTGCATTGGTAGTGCACGAGTCTCGATCTACATTTACTTATTGCTTTCTCTAACCATTGATATGTTAGCTATTGCTGGTTTTAGTCCATAGTTTGGCTTCCTTTATGGTACTTGCTATTTGGGGTATGACCCCACTGGTTTTGTTTGGCCAGATCTGATAGAGGAGCCCAAGGGATCTTTCGCACCATCTACTCGATGGTGACCATCCGAAGCACCAGAGTACCTGAGTGGGTTTCTTATCATTCTTCCACTTGATATATACATTATTCTTTTTTAACGTTTAGTCTCCGAGCACGTGTCTAGCTCGTATTTTGGATCTTGACATTTAGCCTAGGGGCCAAAACATGGTGTGCGTATTCTAGACTATATTAGCTAGAGCTTATCATGTATGACTATTACTCTTGCTAGTTCTCTATTTTGGTATCACGTAGCTAGCCTTGTCCGTCCCCACCTGCCAGTATTCTAGTTCTGGAGCGCGACACAGTTTTAGTGGGGCCTATGCAGGTCTGATTTATCAGATATGTAGGGGTTACTAATATTTAGTTATCTTAATCAAAATTATCCTTTGTTGATATCCTTCGTATTATTCTCTATCTCTGATCCTTTGACCTGATATCTACCTTAGTCGTTAATCTCTTCAGTTCCCTCAATTTGATCCTTGTGTCCTTTAACTTTTAGGGACACTGTTCCTAATCCTTCCGATTACCTTGTTCGGATTCTGCCAATGGCAGGTCAGCAATCTTCTGTTAGGCCAGTTATAAAGGATCAGTCTCAGCATTCAGGTGCAGAGTCGAGAGTTGACTCGAGGTCAGAGATGTCAGTCCATCCCGATCAGCCTGTTGTGCCCGTATAGTCAGCAGTTCGAGCGGAGGTAGTTCCAGATCAGCCCGATGTACCTGCACTAATAGGGATTATCAAAGAAATGATGGAGTTACAACAACGACGAGATATTATTCTCCAGCAGAGTATCCAAATGTTGATAGACCGAAGCGAACAAGAAATGCCAGACGAATTTCAAGCCGAGGACTTGCATCAAGAGGAAGTACAGATTGGAGCCAGACAGTACCAGTCATTTAGCCAGTCAGCATAACGAGCCCGACCTATCATGGAGGCAGTACGAGAGTAAGAGCATATATCCAGGAGGACTTATCTAGAAATGAGGGTCGTAAGAGGTACCATTCACCCGTATCAGGTTTTTTACCCCAACGTCCCTCACCAGTACCAGCAGACCAACGTCCATACCAGTACCAGGAGTTACCAGTCATATGTTCCTTCTGTGGAAGGGAAGGGCACACTCATCTTACTTGTCGGAGGGATAACTTTCTATGTTTATCGTGCGGTTCACCTGACCACATGATAGGAATTGCCCCCGGAGGAGTCAAGGTGGATCGTCATCATTCCAGCCTTCCAACTAGTAGGCACCAGTGCCGGTTCAGCAACAACAAGCTCAGAGGCAGAGAAACCAGCAGCAGTATCAGGCAGAAGAAGCATGTATATATTATAGAAAGTTAGGGCATTCTAGATCAGTTTGTTAGACGGCCAATAGACGATGCTTCCGCTGTGGAGCAGAGGACCATTTAATTAGTACTTGCCCATATTCGATATCTCGAGGACGACCATCTACACCAGATATACCACCGCTATCCTTTAGTCACCCCCGGCATCACCTCTCGTAGTGGATGAGCAGCTAGGGCCAATACTAGATGTTCAATCATTGGTACAGTACCCACCGCTAATACGAGCTTAGAGGATCAGGCAGCTCAGAACACAGTTGTATGCGTAGTACCAAGAGCAGCTCTAATATCTGCATGAGGGTAATAACTTGGAAGTCTTAGGTACCATTTTCATGGTCTCCTTTCAGTTATGACCTTTGGATTTGTGCTTCAGTAGCAGGCCAGGTAGTGGCATTATATCTTGGGTTCTGGTCAACGACTTTGTATTCTATCTATATGTAAAGTACAATGGTCAGTTTGACTTATTCGGTGAGTGAAGGAGGATTTCTCGTCCCACTCTTCTGTCTTCGTACCTTGAGATAGCTGATAATTATCACATATCTCGACTACGACGGTACGTCCTGGGTAGTATCATGTCTTAGACTAAGTCATTGGTACCGACTTACTTTGAGACTTGAACTTTATCTATTTTGGGAGTCAGCGTAGGCCAGCGAGGACATTGGTCCATACTCAACTGACTCAGGAGGCATATCTATTCATATTCCTCCAGCCCTTCTTTATTGTGGTTGTGTTATTGCTTACGCATTTATTTATATTACTGTTGCCTTCAATTACTTATATGCCATGCTTCATTTTATGGAGATAGTTGTATTTTCTTGAGCTTTTGTTTTGGTTATCTTGCTCGACTAGCTTTAGAAAATTTCGAGGACAATTTTTCTGAGAGTTGTGAGACTCGTCTTACTGTATCGGTATTTATATACGGATATGTATTTTTGTGCTGTGTTTTATATTTTTTTGATTTTTGTAATGCTTTAAAATTTTTCCAACTTATAGATTTTCTCCTTGACCGGCATACCGCCAGTATACCAGTGTATACAGATGGCATACATGTTACTCCCATTTTCTGTTATACGTATTTTTAGTTTACGTATACGGAATTCTGGCCTTTGTCAGGTGACTCGTGTTTTGACTTATCTTTCTTAGCCTTGCTTTGGTTTAATTTTGACTTGGTTTAATTTGGTTTGTTTCAACTTAGTTTGTCTTGGTTTGGTTTAGTTGGTTTGAGATGAGATAGTTTTGTATAAAACCCAAACTTCTCTCTCTCCTCCATTATTTCATTTTACTTCATCCTCTTCATTTTCATTTTCTCCTCCAACCTAAGGCAAGTACATCTTGCCAAATGTTGGACAAATGTTATTTTGTTTGTTCTAAACTCTTTCTTACATGATTATAAGCCTCTTTAGAACTTGGAGTTTTTTATTTTTATGGGTGGATTCCTGTAGATCTAAGTTTGTAATATTTTTGGTTATTCTTGTTTTGATCTATTAAACCTTGATATTTTTGAAAACTAATTGTCCTATGTTGTATAGAATTTCATTCTACCCAATTTAGACCTTAGAAAGTCCCGATTTTGAGTTGTTTTGAGGGATTTATGAACTTGGGAAGTTCACAGGTTCCATGAACTCATGCTCTCGGCATGGAGAAGAAGAATAATGCTGGGCGCATAGCTCTTTTTATTCTTCCACAATAGCATTTCCTTTTGGCGCATAGCCCTATATATGCGCCTAAAGCACCTTACTTCCTTCAGCTTGGGCGCATAGTCCTATATATGCGCCCAAGGCACTCTGCTTTCTTCAGCTCGGGCGCATAGATCTTGATATGAGCCCAAAGCTTTTCCCCCTGCCTGGGCGCATAGTCTCTAATATGTGTGTGAGTCATTATGTTTCATTCTGCCTGGGCGCATAGCTCTTGGTATGCGCCTACTTAGCCAAGGAGGCTAGTCTCCAGGCTTGTCTTCCAGTGCACCCTGTCTCCATCATGTGGGCGCATGTACCACTGAGCGCAAGCCTTCCCTAGTACATGCTCTCCATGATACGTTTAGTCCTAGGCGCATGCCCTTGGGTGCATAGCCTTTAGGCGCATAGTCTTAGGCTCATGCCAGTTTTTGGGCATATGCCATTCCCAGTGCATGCTATCCTTGGCGCATGCTCTCCTTGGAGCATGTCGACCTTGGGCGTATGCTATCTATGACACACCATTCTGACCTTGGCACCTGTCACGCCCCAGAACCAGAATACTGGAGAACGGGGGCAGACACAGCCAGCTACGTATATTGAAGTACAACCCATCTCACTATACGGTCACGGCTGTCTAGATACATGAGAGTTTAACTACAAGCCATTAGTCTCTTATGGTCATGAACAAGCCTATTGTCTCAATCTCAAGCAAGTAATAGCAGTTACAAGATGTCAGAGCACCAAATATACAAAAGTAAGGCATCCCATACATTACATATTTAGATGATCATGAAGCTAGTCATACAAATACGAGGACTAGCAAGAGTTTCAGTCATACATGATCAACCCTAGGATTTGTTAATCATGCTACAGCCCGTATGCAGACAGTAAGTAAAGTGCAATCGAGCTAACACGTGCTCGTCGGCTAAACGCCTCAAAAGAATATTTTATAATAGGGTGGGAGAGCAAAATAAAACCCACTCATTGCCAGGATTCCTTCTAGTGGTCACCATCTGGCAGGAAGGCTGGGAGATCCTCGGAAGCTACTCTGAAATCTGGCCATACAAAACCAGCTGGGTCAGACCCCAGGAAGAGCAAGTTCCACAAAGGAGGCTTCACTTAAGAACTAAAACCAGCATATTAGCACATAAGATTATAGATGATATAACAAAAGACATGAGTTAGAGAAAACAGGGTGATAAACGATAAGTGAACTAAAGGACTATTCCGGAAACCAAGTTACAACCCGTAAACCAAACAAGGACCGGGGTTGTAACCCTTCACCTGAATGGAACTTAGTCTCTAACCAATTATCGATAAGGTAAAGCATACGCAAGCATGTCCAGAGATAGCCATATACTAGGTCTAGACAAGACTAGATAAATGGGACTCCATCCAATCATTTACGGCCAAGCAAGAGTATGGCTTGATACTTTAACTAACTAGGATTATCACAAGCCTAGTTACTAGCAAGATGCAATAAGGATTCCTATGCCCACAAGCCCTGCAGACTATCTAGGTTATCCAGACGCAAGGTTCATGTTAAGAGTTATCATGACTTGTTAGGTGACTTGAGTGCAACACATGACAGTGTGCATAGTAATCGTTTCATGAAGAGCCCTACATAATAGTGATCTGGAAATGTGCCCTACTCGTCGGCAGGCTACAAGTCCATCAGAGAAGGCCCCCAGATAACGGAATTGCTTGTAGCCGGAATACCTCTCTATATGTACTACTTGATCAATCTAGTCATTATACTAGTTAGATTCAGTATGTATCCCTGACCGTGGTAACCAGGGATACATGTCCTAGACATGATGCGAAATAAGACTTGGTAACTTATACAAGCGCATTCAAACAATCACCTACGATGTCATGATGAGAGTTTACTAGCACGTCCAGTTAGCCGTTGCAACGACGTTCATGAGTTATCTGTCAGGATTACTTGTTAGGGGTGCACCACAACGGGTCATCATCATATCATGTTATTGGTACTTGTTACTTATTAGGGGCGCACCACAATGGGTCACTATCATGTCATGCTCTTGTCTAGAGTGTGCCACAACGGGCCACTGCTGGTTATTACCTTGCTGTGTATAATTATCATTCCAAATATATTACTCAATTCGTGATTATCACGTTCATGACAAAAGGTGTAAGAAATATAAAAGGGCAAAGGAGTACGCTAAGTGTCACGACCCGTACCCTGATTAGGGGCACGAGAAGTGGGTACGTCCAGCCTATACTACAGAATCGGCGGTAGAACGTTGTATAGGTCGTTTACTAAATCTACGCTAAACAGTATAAAGGTACCTGTATAGTATATACACTCCGAATGGAGGTGACATAGCAATACAGTCTCAATCACAAAACAAACTAGGATAGATAGCACGAAATAAAAATATGATAGATGTGAAAACGGAAATGAGTTCAACATCCAACACAACTAGAGAGAAACAAACAACATCACAGAGTCACAAAATATGAATATAAACTAATACAGTCTAAAACCAAAGCTGGATCGCAGTCCAGGCAAGCCTAACTAAGCTAACAACTCAGGAAGTATAAAATCTAATGGCTCAACTATCAGGCCGCAGCCCTGGCCTAAGTCTCCATCTGTCTCGACCCCATAGTAGATCGAGCAGCCTGCCTCAGAAACATCTGTAATATTGTCAACGGTATCCTGTCAGAAAAATGAGCAAGTACAAACACTAACAGCAGTTCCATATGAATTGACAAATTTTATAAGAGACAATATAATGAAATACAAGGCAAAGATATTGGATGACGTGGGAACCATACGAAAGCCGAGTTACAACCCTTAAACCAAACAAGGACCGGGATTGTAACCCTTCTTCCGAACAGAACTTAGTCTCCAATCAAGGTACAACATAAAGGCATATAGAGCATGTGAGTAAATGAATATCATAGCATGGTGAGAAAGTACAGAAAGTAGAACTGAGCATGATATAAGATACGATAAATAAATATAAAATGTGACTTGAATTATTAGAGCGCTATGTGATCGGCTAGGGAATCAGAATCAGGTTATCCACTTGGCCCGACAATCACACGGTGTTCTCATGAAAAGTCATGCCGGCCAACCTAGATAATAAGCACACGGAGGAATCTGCTACACCATATGTGAGGTGAGAGTGGCGCAAGCAAAATAGTGACAAGGGGCTTTGATCAGATAACCCCTAATAATTCCCCCATTCCCGAATAGTATAATGGATCTGGACATGACACGTCATGACACGGGATTCCATAAGAGGGTAGCAAGTCCCCTTAGGAATCGGTGTCTATACCAATACACGGAATACGACAGAAAATGTACCAATATACCACGAAAAATCTAGGAACAATATCCCATGTCATGATCCAATGTATACTAGTCCGTGAACTATCGTGACTAGAAATTGAGTAAGATACTACAACTGAATCGGATATAGCAGATATCAAGACAATAAAAACTATCAGTAAATGTACTCGCATGTGGTCCTGAGCTGATAAGGTGAATATGTGCTCAGAGTAATCACAGACCTAAATATGAGATACTACAAGTCAAAACATGGTTTAATAATGAAAGAAAAGCTTATCTAGTCATGATATGCAAGTCTAAGTCAAAACTAGGTCAAACTAAGTTACACCAAGCTAAACTAGGTCATACTGAGACAAACTAGGTTACACTAGGACAACCAAGGTCAAACAAGGTCACAGAAAGTCAATCCAAGTCAAACTAGGTCAATCTGGGTCAAGGGTTGACTTACAGTTGACTTTTGGTCAAAAAGTCAACTCTTATCAACTCTGGTCAACACTGAGTCAACCCTGGGTCAACCCTAGGTCAAACAAGTCAAATGTTGACTAACAGTTGATTTTCAGTCAACTGGTCAACTCTGGTTTGGTTTCGGTCAATTCTAAGTCAAGTGTTGACTTAAAGTTGACTTTTGGTCAAAAAGTCAACTCTTGGTCAACGGGGGTCAAGACTAGCCTAAACTACCCTCATCTAGTCATTACCTACCAAGACAACCTATTTCTAAGCCTATCTTAGAAGTCAAACTCAATATCTTAACAATACCCCATTACCTACATTTATCCTTCACAAGGTAAATACCAATACCTTGTCCATTACAAAGGAAACCCCTCTAGATCTCAGGATACTAGCCTAGGCTTCTTAGGGTAGCTAGATACTATCCTATCTAGGGTTTACCAACCAAGAAATCTAGGGTTCTTGAGCATCTAATCCATCTTATGGTCATGTTGGTCATCTCAACATTATCTTAAGTATCGTCATGATACTCTATGGTATCGTGAGATACCACACCCTACTCTCTACCAACCTTCCTAGTTCACTCTCCCACACTCTCCTAGTGTCTAGGTTAGTCCTCTAACTAGTCCAATAGGATACTAACCTAGTAGGACACTAACTTAACTAACTCACTACTAACACAACACTAGCACCAACACTATCTCACAACTAAAATAATGTCATGTGGGCCATGCTTAACTAATGATTGGGTCCCACTAGAGTCAAAACTATCCCGAGTCCCCGTTACAAGTCGGATTGAGCTGAAATTTGAACCCGACTCAAATAACCCTAAAACAATATCATAAATAATAAAATAAATTTTAAAAATGCAAAATAACAAAAATACCTATATTCCTGAAAACTGGGGGTGACACTAAGGGCTCAAGATCTTCACGCTAACTAGACAACGCTAGGTCAAATAGGCCCCGCACGTAAAATAGCTCTACACGGGCAAGACCCAAGGATAGGCAGCTCTACGCGAGCAAGGCTGCACGCGAGCAGGATTTTACGCGGGCAAGACTCTATGCTAGCGAAGCAGCATGCGAGCGAGACTCTACGCGAGCGGGGCTCTACGCGAGCGAGCACTCCACACGAGCGGAGTAGCCCCTGCGTAGAGTTCGAATGAACTCGGCGTAGAACGGATTACGCGGGCACGTGAGAACGTGTGCGTAAAGGGGTAAATGATACGCTAGCACGTAAATCGTGTGCATAAAAGCTTAGTACTACGCTAGCACGTAAGAACGTGTGCGTAAAGATTTCATCTCCTCTCCAAGGCCAAGACAAGCAGGCGTAAAGGCTCAAGAACTTCAAGAAAACTCCATCTCGGTCAAGACTTGGTGAAATCCAACCATTCCAAAACCAAACTTGCGTAAAATCAGAATGTCTTCTACCTAGAACTCTTAGTTCTCGAAAACAAGCCAGTTCAGCAGATCAAAATCATGAAGATGAAAGAATACTAAAACCTAGATCTACGAAAACCCATGCATTAAAATGAAAATTTCCAAGTTCTAATGTAGTTTAGAAGCATGCTAAGAAGCCATTGGAACCATCAAAAATAGGTTCCCAAGTGAAAGCAAGATGCACTTGCCTATTGTGGTTTTCGGTGGAGAAGATGAGGAAGAAGAAGAAGAGAAGTAAATGAGTAATGAATGAGGGGAGAGAATGGTGGTTGGGTTAACAAATAAGGGATGGTGGTAGGTAGGGGTTTGCATATCAACCCAAACCGAGGCAAACCAAGCCGAACCCAACCGAACCCGATGTATGCCAGAACCATGAAATGCTAACTAACTCATGCAAATACAGAACTCAAGGCTAGCCAATCAGGACAAGTCAAAATACAGGTCCGAGATACGTACACGTATACCCAAATATGTATAACAAAAATCCGAGGGTAATAACTCTACCCACCTTAAAAGAATTCCGTCCTCGGAATTTAATCAAAAGGCTAGAGATGTCGGGCAAGCAACACTAGTCATAGGCAAGTTATAACTAAGCAATTAACCAAGCAATCATTCATACAAGCAAGGAATTAAAGCATAAGGCATAAGAAAGATATTATACCTTACGAGTCAAACAGGTCGGAATATTACGATCGGATATCATTTTCACGCTCCCACGTTGACTCCTCCAAAGAGTGATGACCCCAACCAACACGGACTAACTTAATAGTCTTGTTCTTGAGTATCTTCTCTCTTCGGTCCAATATGGATACGGGTCTCTCTACATACGAAAGGTTGGTACCAACAACCAATTCTGAATGATCAAGGACATGACTCAGATACGGGATATACCGTCGCAATTGGGATACATGGAAGGCATCATGTACCTCATGTAACGACGGCGGAAGAACGAGACGATAGGACACATCACCTACTCGCTCTAGAATATCAAACGGCCCTATAAACCTAGGAATAAGCTTTCCCTGTACGCCAAAACGAATGATGCCACGGGTAGGCGAGATCATATGGAATACATGGTTGTCGACAGAAAATTCAAGGGGGTGCCGATAAGAATCAGCCCAATGACGCTGGCGATCTTGGGCAACTCGAAGGTGATCTCTAACTTGTCTGACCACTTCAGTAGTCCGTATCACCATCTCTGATCCAAGCATCTGTCTCTCGCCTATATCATCCCAAGCTAAGGGAGATCTGTATTTCCTGCCGTACAAGGCTTCAAAGGGTGCCATGTGGATACTGGCCTGGAAACTATTGTTATAGGAGAACTCCAAGAGATGCAGGTGATCTTCCCATGAACCACCAAAGTCGAGTGTACATGACTGCAGCATGTCTTCAAGAGTCTGGATCGTGCGTTCTGACTGACCATCTGTCTACGGATGGAAGGCTGAACTGAACTTGAGACGAGTCCCTAAACTCTCTTGAAGACTCTGCCAAAAGTACGATGTGAATCTTAAATCTCTGTCGGATACAATACTGACTGGTACTCTATGCAACCTGACTATCTGTCACGACCCCCACCCTAGAGTAAGGGCACGAGACGTGGGTACGTCCACCCTACGCCGCAATGTCGGCAGTAGAACGCTGTCCTAGGTCAATCATCTAAGAATATAAAGGTACCTGTACAGTATATACACTCCGAATGGAGGTAACATAGCAAATACAGTCTCAATCACATCTAAGGTAGAGCATAATAAAAGATAGATAAAACATGAAATCCACAAAGAGAGATAGCAGATAGAAGTCTAAGTGTCTAAGATACACAAACCCAGAAAACATCTCAAAGCTCAAACACAGTAATCCATAGAATAAATACAACTCAAGACAACTGAAATAAAGTAAGAAAACCCTACCTATCTATACAATCTCGACTGTGTCTCCTCTAGGCTAGCAGGCAGCCTCCAAGCTATCTGTAAAATTGATCAACAGGTCAAGTCAGGACAAGAGCGAGTACAGTACATCTCAACAAATCATAACAGGCTAGAAAATATAAACATGCTAGAGAGTAAGATACAGAAAATCGAAGAAAATAACATGATGAAAAAGAGAGAGACTATAAGTAAATAGCTACAGTATATAGAGAACTATCAGTGACTAGTGATTCAGAGCACAAGACGGTTATGTAAACGGCACGATGTTGTACACGAGTAATCTACAGATGTTGTACACGAGTAATCTACTGGATTGATTACATAACCACTTCTACTCCTCCGCCCCAATCAATACACAAGGATCTAGCCAAGATATGTTATTGCACACGAAGTATAGTCGCACACGAAGATCATGTGAGCACATGAGTATACACGATTTCACACGATTTGTACACGAAAAACATGAACACAAGGAGTACACGATGCTCATGATAAAGTACTCGAACACGAAATACCCGATGTATCCGCTAAGGGGATAACATCGCACGATAAGATCCATATAGTACTAATCCTTGTTTCCAATGTGTCAGCATCATGTAAAGTAATCTAAAGCAGGAAATATAATCCTAAATATGATATGAAATGATCAGAGAATGTACTCGCCTGATAACCTGAACAGCTGATAGATATAGAGGTCCAACTGAAGCCACAGAGTTCTATTTAAAGCAACACAGGTTACAAGGTGTTCAAGTTGTAATAAATGAATCTCTACAAGCAATCTATATTATTCTAGGCTCTTCTAACTCAAATCAACTCTGGTCAACTCCGGTCAACAATCTAGTCAAACTAGGTTAAGTGTTGACTTACAGTTGACTTTTGGTCAATTGGTCAACACTGGTCAAACAGGGTCAATTCTAGTCTAATTATTAAAGATATAAAGTGTACTTCGTCATTCGTACGTCGAAACTTATGACACATAAATCGAGATAAGATGATCAACGGTAAAGTTAATAATCTTATTATAGTGATCCACGTGTCCATCTTGTCAATTTCAGTGATGTGAGATAACTGGAATTGACCTATCTCAGTTTCGTTGTACTAATCCCGAAACACGAATATTATAAGAATTAATTATAATAAAAAGGTTATGCATAGAGAAACTATCTACAAATATTGTCGGATGATGAAATAAACATCGCCAACGTGTCCAGAATGGTCAAATTTGCTAGGATAGCCTACCCATCGGTCCAATTTGGACACAAGGGCAAAAAGGTGATTTTGGGTCAAAACGATATCCGTGTCGGAGCCGTTTTGCACCAAAAAATGTGCAAGAAAACAAGTCTATAAAATATAATAAATTATATGTCCACGAAACCAGAATGACGATACGAACCCAACGGTATATCCAGAATTGGATTCCGTTGACCCGATCTCAATTTGGTCCGTTGACCAGAACTTAGAATTTCGATTTGCACGGAAATGCGTATCGGAGCCAATATTCTTAAAACTCAGCAAACTATATGTCACGATACGAACTCAACGGTATATCCGGAATTGGATTCCGATGAGCCGATCTCAAAATGACCCGTTGACCCGGATATTGGTATCCGACTTACACCGAAATGCGTATCGGAACCAATATCCACTAAAACTTAGCAAATTATATGTCAACGAGTCCAGAATGACGATACGAACTCAACGGTGTATCCGAAATTGGATTCCGATGAGTCGATCTCAAAATGACCCATTGACCCGGACTGTGGGGGCCGCTTTGCACCGAAATACGTGCCAGGGCCCACGTCCTCCAAATCTAACAAATTTTATATGAAAACATACCAGAACGATGCCACGAGTCTACTGGTGGTGTCAGAAATGAAATCTGGAGTCTCGTGTTAAAAAATTGAATTTTACAAGTTGGAAAATACGAATTCGGATGGCAACTTTGGCGTCGAATTCAACCAATCAAACAAGCTCACAATGAAACAAAACTGGAGGGGTAATAAGAGGGTTATACCAGCTTTGCATAGGAACTAGTAGCATGCCAAGTCGAGCTGCGGTGGAGGAGGTACAAGCCGACGAAGTTGACTCCGCAAAACTGTCAAAAATTTATACAATTTAAACGGTCAACTTGGTGGCCGATTTTGATGTATTAAACGATAAAATTAACGGACGAACATTGACAGGAGTGAAGGTGGATGTACCGAGATTGTGATAGAGCGAAGAAATCGCCGATCCAACGGTCAAATTTCTTGAAAATGGTAAGAAAAGATGCTGCAACGGGGCGGCATTTCAGCTTCGTTTTCGGGCTCGTCACAACGGGAACCCGTGCCAAACGCACGGATCGCCTCCGATACACGTCGGAGAGAAGATCGACGGCCACGGGGCCTGCCCCGGGGGTGCGCCCGGCTAAGGGGGAGGCGGCCACGGCCGACGGCGTGGCCTGCGCGTGCGGCCTGGGCTGTTCCGGCCGACGTCAAGTGCATCTGCTGTTCACGCTGCTGCCGCAACTGCTGTGTGCGGGGGGCTGCACGCTTGGCCTGGCCCGGCGGAGGCACGGCGGCGTGCGTCCTGGCACGGCGGGGGCGGCCAGTTGCGGCCAAGGCGACGGTCGAGGGTGGTACGACGAATTGGTGGTAGCGCTGGTAGTGGTGGTTCGGTGGGGGAAGAAAGCTCTGTGATGGGTGATCGGATGTGGTGGTGGTGGAGGGCTGTACGGCCATGCTCGGCCAGGTGGTGGCCGATGGCGCTCGCCAGGAAGGAGGATGAGGAGAAGAAGGAAAGAGATCGGGCTGTTGTGATGGTGTGTGGAGTGATTGGATGATGATGATGGGGATGATGTGAAGGAGGAGGGTAGCAGGAGGATGGTACGGCGGCCTGCTAGTGGTGGCCGGCGGCCGGTGAGGCTGGGCTAGGCCAAGGGTGACGGCGTGGCCAGGGAGTGAGCTCAGGGATAAGCTGGTATGTTGAATGTGTGGGAAAAATTTGTTAGAGTTGGAGAGAGAGAGATGAGTGTAATAGTTAATGAGAGAGAGAGAGAGAAAATATTCATCCTCCATTTTAGGGCCGGCCATGTGGAGTTTTGGGGATAGGGAGTTTATCATGTAGGAAGATTTAATGGATGGGATTTATTAGGAGAATCAAAGGCTTGGATTAATTATAGGAAAGTTAGGTCATTCCAAGGGAATTTAAATAACAGAATTTTCCATCGAATATTAAAATAGGTAGACAGGGTATTTAATATTTTTTGGCAAAGAAAGTGAGGGTGTCACGATTGAGGGTAGCACGAAGCTGGACTGGACTTGGTGGAGCCGGATTGGGTCAAAATCAGATTTAATATCATAAATGAATTAATTTAGACATTTATGATCATGGGTAAATAAGTAGCATGTGGGGGCTCAAACAAATGGCACACAAGTAGCATGCGGATAGTAGGCTCAATGTGGGCCATGTCCATATTTAGGGCTGACAGGTTTTAGTCTACAGGGTACCCACAAATCAAGTTGGAAAATGAATGCGACACCGTGGGGTGAAATAAAATCGGGTCACGTGTCAGAAAAGTTGTGTGAAGCAAATGGAGCACAAAATGGTGTGTTTGAGTGGGACACGAATGTCATAGGTGAAGAGCGTCTCGAGTAGATCATGTATGATGAGTTGGTTTCAAGAAAATGACTGGTCTTGTGCACCTAAATTAAAAGTCACGGTAACGTGCTAATAATGATCAAGGAAAAGAGTGGGAAAATTAATTAATGATCAAATGGTCTAAATTGACCCGAAGTTGTGCGAAGCAAAAAGAGTACAAGGGAACAAGTTTGAGTGGGATATTATATACCGTCATGAAGGTAATCCTGTCAACTACAAAACTTGTGAAGAAGGTTTCCAGAGTTGAACATCCCTGACACTCCAAATATCAAAGGCACAGGAAAGTACACTTAAAGATAAATAATAGAATAAATTATTTATTGAAACTAATTCAATCAGAAAAATTTAAAAAAATCAACACAAAATTTAGGGTGCTCACATCCTACCCACCTTATAAAAATTTCGTCCTCGAAATTAAAATGTTCATACTCATTCTAGGTCAAACCCCCACAATCAAGTCCCAGAACTTAAATAAAACATACGATTAAAAGGAATGACATACAGGGTCATGGCATATGGTGGTAGTGAAAGCCTCATCTAGGTATACCAGTCATGCTAAACCAAAACGGTCATAGGGTATTAAAACATACAAGTAATCTAGGGTGCTAAACTAGAAAAGTTACAGAAACAACAAATCATCAAGGCTGTAAGGCAGTCTACCATCCTATATGAAAACTGGTAATTATAAAAAAAATAAATAAAGATAACTACTAATTATCTATAAAGGGGTAATATTCAAAGAAGAAAAAAAATCAAAATTAAAAGTTTAAAGAACGAAAGTCAATAGCATTGAAATCGAACCACAATATATATATTAAAAAAATTTAGTCTCGATATGATCTAAGTTGATCAATTCTGGGTAATCAAGATTTGGGCAATATGGAGGACAAGGTCAACGAAGTCTGAGCATGGAGGACAAGGTCACAATTAAATTTATTTCAATTGAGTATTGTTGACACAAGGTCACAGTCAACCAAATATTGATAACATTGACTAAATAATACTTGTGATAATTCAATACGACACACGACGACTACATCCAGCTCAAGCCAGACGACAGCTCAGTTTTACAAATGCAAGTCGTTTTTGAGTCTGTACTTTTATATTTATTGAGTCTAGAATGATTGTAAGCTAAGTTATGCTGGGCTCTTGAGACTCAACCCATAACCTATCCAAATCCATAAAGCTCTACATCTAAAATTAGCCCATTGGACCCTTGGACCCATTCTGTGCTCTTGAGACAGAGTTCGGGCCGAACTCTGTCCCCTAAAAATTAGCACCCTAATTTTTAGGGCTGGCTGGTTGCTAGTTGTCCAACGGCCAAATATTTGAAAATTCCTACCAGAATTTTGGCCAAATTCTGCCTGTTAAAACCCTATAAATAGGCCAAAAATTCTCTCATTTTCATTCATCCAATCTTCTCTTCTCTTCTCTCTTAAGCTCAATATAAGCCATACCCTTCTTCATCTACTAGCCACAAGTTTCCTAAGTCTCGAGTGCTCAGCAACTCTCAGTTAGGAGTCTTGTGCAAGAGTTCAAGAAGTAGCTTGGAAAATTCCAAGCATCGCCACTGCGATCCATTGTAAGAAGTTGACGTGCTTTTCTGAAGAAAAGGCACGGGGTGTAACTACTATTTCACAAATAGTAGATTTAATCCTGAGCTAGAGTTCTCAGGCCTGGACTAGTCCCCCACGAGGGAAACCAGGTTAAAATCGGTTGTGTTTGCATATGCTTTCTTGCTCCTTATTTATTTTCGTATTTACTCTGATTAATTTTAGATTGTGAAAGAGTTGATTTTTTAATTGGCTATTATTGCTATAAACTCTATTCACCCCCCTCTAGAGTTGCCATCTGTTCTTCAATTGGTATCAGAGCTCTGTTCTCTTTACAATGACTTACATCCTAGAGCTGATCCATGGCAACCACACAATCCTTGATTTCCAATCACGGTGAAGGACAGTCCACTCATAGGCCTCCCCTATTTGATGGAACTAACTACACGTATTGGAAAATAAGGATGAGCTTTTATCTCAAGTCGCTAGACTTTGACCTGTGGACTATCGTCACTGACGGTTACAAAAAGCCTGCCAGAATAGTTGTCAATGGTGATCTCGTTGAGAAATCACATGACAAATATTCTGACGAGGAGAAGAAACAGGCAAGTCTAGACGCGAGAGCTATTAATACTTTATTCTGTGCTATAGACAGGAATGAGGTCAACAGGGTATCTATATGCACCACATCTCACGAAGTATGGAGACTTCTAGAAGTGACGCATGAAGGAACCACCCAAGTCAAGGAATCAAAGATAAGTCATCTCACTCAAGAATACGAGGCTTTCAAGATGAAGCCAAACGAGACGATCACGCAAATGTTCATAAGATTCCTCGACATCATCAACCCCCTATCTTCGTTCGGCAAGCAATATTCAAATCACGAGAAGATTCGCAAGCTACTTAGGGGGCTACCAAAAATTTGCAACCCTAAGGTGACAGCCATCATAGAAGGAAATGATCTCACAACCATGTCCATGGAGACCTTGATGGGAAAGCTAATGACTCATGAGCTTGACCTCAAGAACTTCGAAGAGCCTGCTCCTAAGGCTAAGGAGATCGTACTCAAAGCTTACCGACGGAGGGCTGAACCCGAAGAGACAGATGACGACAACTCAGAAGATGATGATCAAGCTCTCATGGTCCGCAACTTCAAGAGATTCCTTCGCTTCAATCGAAGAAAGAAGGAACCACAAGAATATGGCAAAGAAGAGCCAACCTGCTACGGTTGCAAGAAGACTGGATACGTCCGAAAAGACTGTCCATTCTTGAAGAAGAGCAACCGCTATGAGAAGCCATACAAGAAGACCTCCTCAAAGAAATATGCCAACACAAGCATTTGGCATGAAAGCGAAGCTAGTGACTCCGAGGAAGAAAAGGACTCTCCTCTAGATACGGCTAATGTGTGCCTAATGGCGACGTTTGACAAGGTATCAAACAAAACTCTTGACGACTTCACTTTTGATGAACTTGGCGATGCTTTCACCGATTTAATTAATGATCACAAAAAGGTCATTGGTAAATACAAACATGCCAAGGACGAAATCAAAAGTCATGAAGTCAAAATTCAAAGACTTTTTCTATTACTTAATAACATTAGAGACACTTCACCCACGAATGTCACTAATGAGGTATCTAGGCTTAAAATAAGCTTACATGATGCTGAAACACGCATTGAACAACAAACACAATAAATTACAACACTCAACACGGAGCTTGCAGAAGAAAAGAGTAAACACAAGATATCTATCACTAAAATATTTGTCTTGAATGCTAAGATTACTGAACTGCAGGCTGTCTCTAAGAAACTAGAGACTAAATTGGGAAAACAGGTTGCTCAACCTCAAACCCAACATCATGAGACACACACAAAGCATGATACTTCTCATACTAGTCACCCACGTCATCCACCTACAACACGTAACCATGCTTACATATATACACACTTTCACAAAGGACACAAACCACATGCACGTAGAAATAATTATCATATGTCACAAAATCATCATGCTACATATAGATACAATCATCACCATGTTGCACAAAGACACAATCAACATCACTCTACATATAGAAATCATCATGTCATGCCATATAGACAATATCATCATGCCATACCATATAGACAATATCACCATGCCACTCTACATAGTCATCATCACCATGCTAAATCCATATATCATCACACTTCACCTTATTACTCTGCTTATAGACATCATCAGCATGCTCCTAATGTAAATAGGAATGCTACATGTACTTATTGTGGTTTACATGGACATATTTCACCACAATGTAGAATTAGAAGATTAGTAGATAGAAAGATATATGTATGGTTTCCAAAAACTAACTTTTCAGGACCCTCAAGAACTTGGGTACCAAAGGTCACATCTACTCTTGATGTAGGTGGACCTTCCCTCCTCAACTAAAAGTAAGTGGATTCTTGATAGTGGATGCTTGCGGCATATGACGGGAGACGTAAATCTTTTTGCATCACTATCGATGAAGAGAGAAGGATATGTATCCTTCGGCAACAACCTAAAAGGTTATATTATAGGTAATGGTAATATTGGTTATCCTTCCTCTCCCGTAATAAAGGATGTCTGTCTAGTGACCGAGTTAAAGCATAACCTGCTCAGCATTAGTCATCTTGCTGACCATAGATATGACATTAACTTTGGATAAAACAAATGACTTATTTATGATAGGTCAACGGGAGACATCGCTTTTGAAGGCGTAAGAGAGGATAATAATTATATTTTCTATCTGTCTAGAAATACTAACAATGCAGGTAGATGCCTATATGCTCATAAAGATGAATGATTACTATGGCACCAGCGTCTTGGTCATGCCAATATGGATACTATATCCAGGCTATCGACCAAGAAGCTAGTTAGAGGCTTGCCCGATATTACATTCAAAAAGGACACCGTATGTGCCGAATGTGAGTTGAATAAGGCAACCAAGTCATCTTTTCATTCCATAAACTCTATAAGCACTACTAGACCCTTGTAACTACTCTATATGGATTTATTTGGCCCTAGTAGAATAGCCAGTCTTGGTGGAAAACTCTATGCCTTTGTTATTGTTGATGACTTTTCAAGATTTACTTGGGTTTTCTTTCTTGCAAATAAAAATGATGCTATTTCGGTTTTCAAGATTTTTGTTAAGAAAGTTCAAAACGAAAAAGGCTACATGATTACTCGTATCCGAAGTGATCATGGAGGCGAGTTCAAAAATTCTGATTTTGAAAAGTTTTATGATTCAAATGGTTTTGATCATGAGTTTTCTTGTCCAAGAACTCCTCAACAAAATGGTGTTATGGAGCGAAAGAATAGGACTCTTGGCGATATGGCTAGAGTCATGTTGAACAAGTTTTTACTTCCGAAATACTTTTGGGCTGAAGCTGTCAGTACAGCATGCCACATTTTAAATATGGTACTTATTCGTCCTATTACGAAGAAAACACCCTATGAGCTTTGGTTTGGGAGAACCCCAAATGTTTCTTATTTTAAGTTTTTGGCTGTAGATGTTTTATCCTTAACACCAAAGACAACTTAGACAAATTTGATGCCAAAGCTGACGATGGTATTTTCTTTGGCTATGCTGCCAAGAGCAAGGGAAATAGAGTTTTTAACAAACGCTCATTAATTATGGAAGAGTCTACAAATGTGACTTTTGATGAAGATAACAGTGCAGCAGCTACTCTTGATGATGATGTTGAGCCATCAACGTCTACTCCAATGAACACCACAACCGAAACTAATTCTCTGGAGAGCTTGCCAAAGAAATTCTCTTTCAAGCCATCACATCCAAAAAATTTGGTAATTGGCGAGGTTTCACGTGGAGTAACTACTAGATCATCATTAAGAGACTCTATTGCTAGTATTGCCTTTATTTCACAAATTGAGCCGAAAAACATTTTAGAAGCTTTCAATGATAAATTTTGGATTTCTACTATGCAAGAGGAACTCAACCAATTCGAGAGGAGCCAAGTATGGGAACTCGTTCCTAGACCGGCTAATCACTCGATTATTGGTACTAAATGGGTTTTTAGAAACAAAGTAAATAAAGAAGGTTCAGTCACACGTAACAAAGCTCGTCTAGTAGCCCAAGGATACAACCAAGAGGAAGGTATCGACTACGATGAGACGTATGCTCCTGTTGCTAGATTAGAATCCATTCGGATGCTTTGTGCATTTCCAAATTTTCAAAATTTTAAATTATTTCAAATGGATGTTAAAAGTGCTTTCTTGAATGGTTTTATTAAGGAAGAAGTTTATGTAAAACAACCCCCTGGCTTTGAAAATCACAAATTTTCCGACCACGTGTTCAAGCTAAAGAAAGCGATGTTTGGCCTCAAACAAGCCCCTAGAGCTTGGTATAAATGGCTAAGCAATTTCTTGCTTGAGAAAGGTTTTTCAAAAGGGAAAATTGACACTACACTTTTCATAAAATCTTTTAAAACACTATTCTTTTAGTACAAATATATGTAGATGATATTATTTTTGGTTCTACTGATGAAACTCTTTGTCAAGATTTTGCCAAGTGTATGCAGACCGAGTTTGAGATGAGCATGATGGGGGAGCTCAACTACTTTCTTGGGCTGCAAGTCAAACAAATGTCAAATGGAACCTTCATCTGTCAGTCGAAGTATACAAAGGACATGCTAAATAAATTCGACCTTGACAATGTCAAACCAATCAGCACTCTTATGGCTACTTCAACCAAACTTGAACCAGATGATAGTGGCAAACCCGTAGATCAACGTAAGTATCGAGGTATGATAGGCAGTCTATCCTATCTTACTGCAAGTCGCCCTGATATTATGTTTAGCGTTTGCCTGTGTGCTAGATATCAAGCAAATCTTAAGGAATCACACATGACCGCGGTTAAGCGTATCTTTCGATACCTTAAGGGTACGGTTACAGTGGGCCTATGGTATCCCAAGTCAACATTATTTGACCTCATTGGTTACTCTGATGCTGATTTCGCTGGATGCAAGGTCGACCGTAAAAGTACAAGCGGTACGTATCATTTATTAGGAAAGGCTTTAGTCTCTTGGTTTAGCAAGAAGCAGAACTCTGTCGCACTATCCACAACAGAAGCTGAATACGTAGCAGCTGGGCGTTGTTGTGCATAAATTCTGTGGATGAAGCAAACCCTGGAAGACTACAACTTATCTTTCATGCACATTCCAATCTTTTGTGACAACACTAGTGCTATAAATCTGACTAAGAATCCTATTTGTCACTCACGCACGAAGCACATTGAAATTCGTCATCACTTTTTGCGTGATCATCAACAAAATGGCACGATTAACTTAGAATTTATTGACACTGATCATCAGTTAGCAGATTTCTTCACAAAACCATTATCCGAAGAGCGCTTCAATTTTCTTTGTCGTGAACTTGGAATTTTAGATGAAGCTGTTATAAATTAAAATCAACCTGCGTAAATATCAAATATATCGTGATTCTCTTATGATGAACTTGCTATGGGTACAAGCCGAAATGGCCTTTCTGACAGCAAGGCGTAAAAGCCTAAGCGACACGGTGCACTAGTCCTCAGGACTACCACTAGCTGGGATTCGGCCCCTGCAGCTAACCCATGGCAGCTTCAAAATATTAAATTATGATATAATTTCTTGTTTATTATATGGTTCATTTTTTTATCACATGCTGAAATACTATGATTTCAACTTCATATTGCTGCTTCAAACTCACTATTTGTTATTCTTTTGTTTACAAATTGGATCTTTCCTATCTTTATACTCATATCTTATATCGGTTTGTCTATTACTTAACCAATATTTTTCTTTTTCTGTCTGATTCCTGTTCTGTGACCAGGACCCAGAATTCGGGCCGAACTCTGCTCCTACCAGAGTTCGGGCCGAATTCGGCCCGACTGTTCCAGAACCGGGAACAGTCTCAGCCGTTGATCAAGAATTAGATCCAATGGCCATGATTAGGTCTGACCAAGAGAAACCCTTCCCCTATATTCGGTTTCTCTTCCCTCTCCTTCTTTCTTACCATCTTTTCACCTTCTCAAACACAATTCTCTCAAGACCCTAACCCTAATTTCTCCTCTTTAGTGCTCCATTCTTCTCCAAACTCAAGGAGAAGGCTTATTTTTTAATTCTCTTCCATTGTTCATCACTTGTTTGAGGTATAATTGCTTACTGTTCTATATCTCAAATTTCTTTTATTATCTTCTATCTATTGTGTTATGGCTCCACGATTGCTCAACCGCGGGAAGAGACTTCGGACTGAGGGCGCATCTTCGTCGAATGCTCCTCCTTCCGTTGAGCCGCCCGTTGCACCACCCGTTGCACCGGCCATTGAACAACAACCACCAATCCATCCGTTGTTCAATCCCGCACGTCCCATTGATCCAAACACTTTTGACGACCGAATTTTTATATCAGTAGACGCATCTAATGATTTATTTAGCAATTTTCGGACACGTTCGGTGTTTGCGGGACACCCTATCAACTTTACTATATTCTCACAACATGATGCACTCTTTAACGACCTTTGCCTTGATGAACTTGTTACCACAAATTCGATCATTTATCGTAGTATCATTCAAATGTTTTACTGCAACTTGACCCATGATGACACTCATATTTATTCACGAGTTGCGGGAATTGATATCTCATTTGATGATTTTGAATTGGCCGAATATCTTGAACTTTAAGAGCCAAATTCTTGGGAAAAGCTTGTTGAAGCTAGATCCTTCCAATTTCCCGAAGGAATTTCACTTGAAAGCTTCAAGGACGACTTGTGTAGCCCTAACACACGTCCTCGTAAGCTTTTGGCTAAATTCCTCAATCCCTATTTCTATGAACTTCATCGGATCATTTTCAACACCATTCTACCCAAAGCGGGTTCTACCGATGAAGTCACTTATTTTGAGATCTCGGCCTTATATCATCTCCACTTCCATGTTCCATTTAATCTTCCACGCACAATGATGGATTGGATGATCAACTGTAGGAAGAAACCAAGATCTTTGGTTTATGCATTATACCTTCCTATGATCTTTCGTGCGTTCCATGTACCGCATGATGAGTGTCCATTCTTACCTGCCCCTGCCTTCCTCTCTAAGGCAAGGAGGCTTCATGCGGCCGTTGGCTCACCGGTCGTATCTAAGCATTCTGATGATGAGCCAGATGCCCCTCCTCTCGGACAGGATCCTCCTCCTCCTCCTGCCACTCTCGAATCTCTTCAGACTATGCTCCGAGATCGTTTCACTTTGGAGGACGATCGATGGACTCAGCTGGAATATCGGACCACCTTGCAGATGAGTGCTATCAGCAACTCGCTGCATGATATTCGGTATTCTATGTCTCGCCATCCTTTCATGCCCATTCCTGTGGAGCGAGACCCCGGTCGTGAGGGATTCCGTATCGATGACCCTTGGGTTCGTCGCTACATGGATCCGGATGCGACATTTGTGGACCCACGTCGCTCCTTTATTGATGCTTCGGACGACGCCGGGCCCTCTTATGCTCGATGATGGATATGGACTACTTTTGATGCTGCTACTGAGGATCTTAGATTATGATTTATGCATTTTAATTTAGTTGCTTTTCTGTACTTGCTTTGTAGTAGACTTATTATGAGTTGTTCTTTTGAGACTTTGGCAGTTCTATTATCAGTTTCTATGTCATTATGACTCTTGGTTATTATCTTAGTTTATATGCAGTTTCTTCTCTTGGTTATTATCTTAGTTTATATGCAGTTTCTTCTCTTTTGGGTGTGTTTGCCAGTTATTATTTATATATCTCAATTGCTAAATGCCAAAAGGGAGAGATATGTGTATATTCTGTTCTGTTTGGTTTATATGCGTTTTTGGAAGAATATTATTAACAGGCCAACAAGATTTACAGCATTATTTATGGGGGAGCTATTCTTAAGCTCGGCACTAATTATGGGGGAGCTATGTCGTTATATGTGTCCAGGTATGGATATTGAATATACAATTATTATTTTGTCAATTATCAATATGGGAGAGATTGTTGACACAAAGTCACAGTCAACCAAATATTGATAACATTGACTAAATAATACTTGTGATAATTCAATACGACACACGATGACTACATCCAGCTCAAGCCAGACGACAGCTCAGTTTTACAAATGCAAGTCATTTTCGAGTCTGTACTTTTATATTTATTGAGTCTAGAATGATTGTAAGCTGAGTTATGCTGGGCTCTTGAGACTCAACCCATAACCTATCCAAATCCATAAAGCTCCACATCCAAAATCAGCCCATTAGACCCTTAGACCCATTCTGTGCTCTGGAGACAGAGTTCGGGCTGAACTCTGCCTCCATACAGAGTTCGGGCCGAACTCTGTCCCCTAAAATTCAGTACCCTAATTTGTAGGGCTGGCTGGTTGCTACTTGTCCAACGGCCAAATATTTGAAAATTCCTACCAGAATTCTGGCCGAATTCTGCCTGTTAAAACCCTATAAATAGGCCGAGAATTCTCTCATTTTCATTCATCCAATCTTCTCTTCTCTTCTCTCTTAAGCTCAATATAAGCCATACCCTTCTTCATCTACTAGCCACAAGTTTTCTAAGTCTCGAGTGCTCAGCATCTCTCAGTTAGGAGTCTTGTGCAAGAGTTCAAGAAGTAGCTTGGAAAATTCCAAGCATCGCCACTGCGATCCATTGTAAGAAGTTGACGTGCTCTTCTGAAGAAAAGGCACGGGGTGTAACTACTATTTCATAAATAGTGGATTTAATCCTGAGCTAGAGTTCTCAGGCCTGGACTAGTCCTCCACGAGGGAAACCAGGTTAAAATCGGCTGTGTTTGCGTATGTTTTCTTGCTCCTTATTTATTTTCGCATTTACTCTGATTAATTTTAGATTGTGAAAGAGTTGATTTTTTAATTGGCTATTATTGCTATAAACTCTATTCACCCCCCTCTAGAGTTGCCATCTGTTCTTCAAGTACGACCCAAGATATTAATATGATAAGGAAGGATGATCAAAGTCGACGGGTCGTGATTAAGGGAGCTAGGATTCAATGATATTGAAAAAAATTTAAGGGTGATTCAAATATATGGAATAAGTCAAATTTTCATTTTAAAGGGAAAACAAGAGAAAAGATTTCATAGGAAAGTCAAGTTAATCATCTGTCTCTGATTTCATTAAGTTCACCTGGTCATAATTTGCCAATCATATCTTTATCTCACAAGTTATGATATGAAAATTCAACCTTTATATGCCCACCACCAAGATTTTATAACATTCAGTCATCTAAACCTTTACCATTATCACCATAGACAAAATTCTAAATTTCTAAAATATTTCCCATGAAGCATACCCCTCTTATTTAGGAATCAACACTTATTCATTTAATCAAATTTCCAAATTCTTTCACCTCGTCCTAATTTAGATCTGAAATTTCTAAATCCAGTTTATGAAATCCTTGAACTTGTTAAATCAAGTCTCGTATTTACTCAACTCTAATACCACTATGTCATACAAAATTTATTCTTATTTATAAATCAACCTTCATATTTTTTTTTCAACATTCACCTTCAAATATTATCCCTTTTGAATTCTACAATTTTCCCCAATCATCTAAAAATAATTTATATAACTTAAAATCCTTGTGTTCTCTCTGTCTCTAGTCACCCTCTTACAATATCTAGTTCAATTTTGTATAATCATTGAATACAATTAAATTCTCATTTCCATTACTAAATTTCTACATAGCCTTAGAGTAAAAGTTCCCATGAATCAATAACCAAGATTTTCCAAGTTCTCAAAACTAGGTTGACCTTGAATATCCTCATTATTTTTTTGAAATACATTCGAAAATTATTCATAACCAAAAATTTTGTGATTGTTTCTAAATTGATAACATTTATCTATCGATTTCATTCTAAACCTTTGCCACATCCTCATCTTAATCTTTTCATATTTGACATCCAATATTTTGATTCCTACAAAATCATCATATGATAACCAATTACGTCATTTTTGAACTAGATAATTTACGTCACTTCCTCAACATTTCTCAGGTAAAATGATATGAAGATTCATGGGTTTCAAAGTATAGCTGACAGAATTAGATACGAGACAGGGGATTGATGTAATCAGGACAGTTATGTAAGACAAGAATAATGGTAATAAAATATTGGCAGGAAGAGAAATGGTAATAGAATTTGTTCTGCTTATCTGTTTAAAAGAAGGAACCATTTTGAAATCCGAGCTATAATATCAAATTCAAGATAAGGTCTAGCAGAAATCATCAATTCATTGTATTAAGAAGAAATTCATAGTAAGGAGTTACACAAAGGTTTATAATACAGCTAAAGCTACTCCTAAGTTAAATAATGAGAAGCAAAACAAAACAAAACAAACAATAACTTTTTTTTGAGAATAAATGAAACAAAAGTAGAGAAAACATGTTCAAGAACATTTAAGGTACAATCTGATAATCATATGCGTCTATCCAAAATTATGGTACTCTAAATCCTCGTCATACTAGTAAGCAAGGCTACGATAATCACAAAGTCCTCGACTAAGGCACATACCTCTAGAATCATGGTATTTAAAATTTTCGTGATGCCGCTAGCTTGGCTGCGAAAACCTTAAATTCCTACATCCGAGAAATATTTCCAAAATCAGACTATATGCCCTCACCATGCTGGCTAATATGACTGTAAAAGACTAGATTCCTTACTTAGATGACCTAGCCCATATAATTTCATCTTGACGAAAATTTAAATTAAATCAACAACGGATACTAAAAAATCAAATTCATTAACAAACCAAGAAAGATAAATATAATCTATTAGAATCAAATTTTGAGATATTTTATAATGAGATTCTCAAGGGTCATCCCAGGAATCTCTCAAGGGATCCTAACTGTGATTAAGTACCTTCAAAAAATATATCCTAATCCTACTTCAGGCTGTAGGTACTCTAGTTCGAATACCACTACACAAACTTGACCTGCATGGGCCACCACTAAAAATGTGTCACGACCCGCACCCTAGAGTAAGGGCACGAGACGTGGGTACGTCCAGCCTACGCCGCAGTATCGACGGTAGAACGTTGTCCTAGGTCAATCATCTAACAATATAAAGGTACCTGTACAGTATATACACTCTAAATGGAGGTGACATAGCAAATACAATCTCAATCACATCTAAGGTAGAGCATGATAAAAGATAGATAAAACATGAAATCCACAAAGAGATATAGCAGATAGAAGTCTAAGTGTCTAAGATACACAAATCTAGAAAATATCTCAAAGCTCAAACACAGTAATCCATAGAATAAATACAACTCAGGACAACTAAAATAAAGTAAGAAAACCCTAGCTATCTATACAACCTCTACTGTGTCTCCTCGAGGCTAGCAGGCAACCTCCAAGCTATCTGTAAAATTTATCAACAGGTCCAGTCAGGACAGGAGCGAGTACAGTACATCTCAACAAATCATAACAGGCTAGGAAATATAAACATGCTAGAGAGTAAGATACAGGAAACTGAAGGAAATAACATGATGAAAAAGAGAGAGACTGTAAGTAAATAACTACAGTATATAGAGAACTATCAGTGACTAGTGATTCAGAGCACAAGACGGTTATGTAAACGGCACGATGTTGTACACGAGTAATATACAGAAGTTGTACATGAGTAATCTAATGGATTGATTACATAACCACTTTTACTCCTCCACCCCAATCAATACACAAGGATCTAGCCAAGATATGTTATTGCACACGAAGTATAGTCGCACACGAAGATCATGTGAGCACATGAGCATACACGATTTTATACGATTTGTACACGAAAAGCATGAACGCAAGGAGTACACGATGCTCATGATAAAGTACACGAACACGAAATACCCGATGTATTCGCTAAGGGGATAACATCGCACGACAAGATCCATATAGTACTAATCCGTGTTTCCAACGTGTCAACATCATGTAAAGTAATCTAAAGCAGGAAATATAATCCTAAACATGATATGAAATGATCAGAGAATGTACTCGCCGGATAACCTGAACAGCTGATAGATATAGAGGTCCAACTGAAGCCAAAGAGTCCTATTTAAAGCAACACAGGTTACAAGGTGTTCAAGTTATAATAAATGAATCTCTACAAGCAATATATATTATTCTAGGCTCTTCTAAGTCAAATCAACTCTAGGTTAACTCCGGTCAACAATCTAGTCAAACTAGGTTAAGTGTTGACTTACAGTTGACTTTTGGTCAACTGGTCAACTCTGGTCAAAAAGGGTCAATTCTAGTCTAATTATTAAAGATATAAAGTGTACTTCGTCATTCGTACGTCAAAACTTACGATACGTAAATCGAGATGAGATGATCCACGGTAAAGTTAATAATCTTATTATAGTGATCCACGTGTCCATCTTGTCAATTTCAGCGATGTGAGATCACTGAAATTGATCGATCTCAGTTTCGTTGTACTAATCCCGAAACACGAATATTATAAGAACTAATTATAATAAAAAAGAGATGCATAGAGAAACTATCTACAAACATTGTCGGATGATGAAATAAACATCGCCAACGTGTCCAGAATGGTCAAATTAGCTAGGATAGCCTACCCATCGGTCCAATTTGGACACAAGGGCAAAAAGGTAATTTTGGGTCAAAACGGTATCCGTGTCGGAGCCATTTTGCACCGAAAAATGTGCAAGAAAATAAGTCTATAAAATATAATAAATTATATGTCCACGAAACCAGAATGATGATACGAACCCAAAGGTATATCCAGAATTGGATTTCGTTGACCCGTTCTCAATTTAGTCCGTTGACCAGAACTTAGAATTCTGATTTGCACGAAAATGTGTGCCGGAGCCAATGTTCTCAAAACTTAGTAAACTATATGTCAACAAGTGCAGAATGACGATACGAACTCAACGGTATATCCGAAATTGGATTCCGATGAGCCGATCTCAAAATGACCCGTTGACCCTGATATTGGTATCCGACTTGCACCGAAATGCGTGCCGGAACCAATGTCTACTAAAACCTAGCAAATTATATGTCAACGAGTCCAGAATGACGATATGAACTAAATAGTGTATCCAAAATTGGATTCCGATGAGCCGATCTCAAAATGATCCGTTGACCCAGACTATGGGGCCCGTTTTGCACCGAAATACGTGCCGGGGCCCACGTCCTCCAAATCTAACAAATTATATATGAAAACATGCCAGAACAATGCCACGAGTCTACTGGTGGTTTCAGAAATGAAATCTGGAGTCCCGTGTTCAAAAATAGAATTTTACAATTTGGAAATTATGAATTCGGACGGCCAACTTTGGCGTCGAATTCAACCAATCAAACAAGCTCACAATGAAACGAAACTGGAGGGGTAGTAAGAGGGTTATACCAGCTTTGCATAGGAACTGGTAGCATGCCAAATGGAGCTGCGGTGGAGGAGGTACGAGCCGACGAAGTTGACTCCGCGAAACTGTCCAAAATTTATACAATTTAAACGGTCAACTTGGTGGCCGATTTTGATGTATCAAAGGATAAAATTAACGGTCAAAAATTGACAGAAGTGAAGGTGGATATACCAATATTGTGACGGAGCAAAGAAATCGTCGATCCAACGGTCGAATTTCTCAAAAATTGTACGTAAAGTTGCTGCGACGGGGCGGCATTTCAGCTTCGTTTCGGGCTCGTCACGACGGGAACCCGTGCCAAATGCACGGATCGCCTCCGATACACGTCGGAGAGAAGGGCGGAGGCCACGGGGCCTGCCCCGGGGGTGCGCCCGGCCAAGGAGGACCAGCCACGGCGGTCACGGCCGACGGCGTGGACTGCGCGCGGCCAGGGCTGTTCCCGCCGACGCCCAGTGCATCTGCTGTTCATGCTGCTGCCGCAGCTGCTGTATACGGTGGGCTGCACGCCCGGCCTGGCCCGACGGAGGTACAGCAGCGCACGTCCTGGCGCGGTGGAGGCAGCCAGTCGCGGCCAAGGCGGCGGTCAAGGGTGGTGCGGCGAACTTGTGGTGGCACTGGTAGTGGTGGTTCGGTGTGGGGGAAAGCTCGGTGATGGGTGATCCGATGTGGTGGTGGTGGAGGGCTACGCGGCCACGCTCGGCCTGGTGGTGGCCAGCGGCACTCGCCAGGAAGGAGGAGGAGGAGAAGAAGGGAAGGGTTCGGGCTGTTGTGATGGTGTGTGGAGTGATTGGATGATGATGATGGAGATGATGTGAAGAATGAGGAGGAAAGGAGGAGGATGGTGCGGCAGCCTGCTGGTGGCGGCCGGCGGCTGACGAGGCTAGGCTCGGCCAAGGGTGACGGTGCGGCCAGGGAGTGAGCTCAGGGATGAGCTGGTGTGTTGAATGTGTGGGAAAAATTTATTAGAGTTAGAGAGAGATGAGTGTAATAGTTAATGAGAGAGAGAGAGAGAAAATATTCCTCCCCAATTTTAGGGCCGGCCATGTAGAGTTTTAGGGATGGGGAGTTTATCATGTAGAAAGATTTAATGGATGGGATTTATTAGAAGAATCAAAGGCTAGGGTTAATTATAGGAAAATTAGGTCATTCCAAGGAAATTTAAATAACAGAATTTTCCATCGAATATTAAAATAGGTAGACAGGGTATTTAATATTATTTTTTGGCAAAAAAAATGAGGGTGTCATGATGGAGGGTAGCACGAAGCTGGGCTGGACTTGGTGGAGCCGGATTGGGTCAAAATCAGATTTAATATCATAAATGAATTAATTTAGACATTTATGATCATGGGTAAATAAGTTGCATGTGGGGGCTCAAACAAATGGCACACAAGTGGCATACGGATAGTAGGCTCAATATGGGCCATGTCCATATTTGGGGCTGACAGGTTTTGGTCGACAGGGTACCCACAAATCAAGTTGGAAAATAAATGCGACACCATGGGGTGAAATAAAATTGTATCACGTGTCAGAAAAGTTGTGTAAAGCAAATGAAGCACAAAATGGTGTGTCTGAGTGGGACACGAAGGTCATGGGTGAAGAGCGTCTTGAGTAGATCATGCATGACGAGTTGGTTTCAAGAAAATGACTGGTCTTGTGCTCCTAAATTAAAAGTCACGATAACGTGCTAATAATGATCAAGAAAAAGAGTGAGAAAATTAATTAATGATCAAATAGTCTAAATCGACCCGAAGTTATGCGAAGCAAAAAGAGTACAAGGGAACAAGTTTGAGTGGGACATTATATACCGTCATGAAGGTAATTATGTCCACTACAAAACTCGTAAAGAAGGTTTCCAGGGTTGAACATCCCTGACACTCCAAATATCAAAGGCACGAGAAAGTACACTTAAAGATAAATAACAGAATAAATTATTTATTGAAACTAATTCAATCAAAAAAATTAAAAAAAAATCAACCCAAAATTTAGGGTGCTCACACTATCTGCCTGAGGTACATCTCTGCAAGCTGATCCATTGACAGACCAATCTTGAAAGAAAAAAAATGAGCTACCTTGGTGAGTCTATCGACTACAACCCAGATAGCATCTCTTCCAGCTGGGGATCTAGGTAATCCTGTTATAAATTCTATGGTGATGTGCTACCATTTCCATTCTGGGATCGGTAAAGGTTGAAGAAGTCCAGGTGGTCTCTGATGTTCGGCTTTAACTTGTTGACAAACCAAACAATTAGAGACAAACCGGGCTATCTCCCTCTTCATGTCATTCCATCAAAAATGCTGACGGATATCACGATACATCTTCGTACCGTCAGGATAAATTGAATACTGAGAATTGTGAGCTTCTGCCACGATCTCCTGTCTGATATCACCACTAAGTACACAATGATGCCTTCCATGTCGGAGTGTACCGTCCTCATGGATACATAACTCCGGTCTTCGTCCTGCTTCATATTCTGCCCTAAGCTGCTGAAGCTTAGAATCCGCTGACTGAGCTAACTTGATCCTCTCAACTATACTAGATTGAACTTGCATACTGGCCATCAATGCCATACTGGTAGGAAAGACAACTTCAATACCCATCTTCTGAAGATCTGCTAACAACTCTGGTCGCGTTGTTAGAAAATAAACTCCGGCTCTCCGCTCAATGCATCTGCAACAACGTTGGCCTTTCTGGGATTATACTGCAGGTTGATGTCATAATCCACAAGCAGCTCTAGCCATCTCCTCTGACGCGAGTTAAGATCCTTCTGGGTGAACACATACTTCAGGCTCTTGTGATCAGTGAATATCTCCACCCTATCTCCATACAAGTAATGCCTCCACAGCTTAAGTACAAATACTACTGCTGCCAGCTCCAAGTCGTGGGTCGGGTAATTCCTTTTATGATAATGAAGTTGACGTGACGTATAAGCTATTACCTTCCCATGCTGCATCAAAAAACATCCTAAACCTCAGTCTGAAGTATCACAATACACTGAGAATCCTTCGGTTCCATCTGGAAGCGTGAGAATGGGTGTCGTCATCAAGCCTCGTTTTAACTTTTCAAAAGAATCCTGACATTCTGCTGTCCAAGAAAATTGCACATCCTTACGGATCAACTGGGTCATGGGTGCTGAAATTCGAGCAAAGTCTGAAATAAATCGTCGATAGTAGCCGGCCAAGCCAAGAAAACTGTAAACTTCTGCAACTGTGCTGGGTACCGGCCATGTCTCAATAGCCACGATCTTCTGGGGATCCACTTCTACTCCACATCTGGTGATGATATGACCCAAGTATGAAATACGATCGAGCCAGAACTCGTATTTACTCAACTTGGCGTACAACTGGTGCTCCCTGAGAATCTGAAGAACTACTTGAAGATGTTGCTCATGCTCTGCCTCATTCTTGCTGTAGACCAGGGTGTCGTCTATGAACACAATCACGAACTGATCCAAATAAGGCATGAAGATACGATTCATGAGGTCCATGAATACAGCCAGCGCATTGGTTTCTCCAAATGGCATAACAAGGAACTTCCAATGTCCATACCTTGATCTGAATGATGTCTTCGGGATGTCCTGCTCTCTGACTCTGTTCTGATGGTATCCTTACCGCAAGTCAATCTTCGAAAATGCGGATACCCCTTTGAGTTGATCAAACAAGTCATCTATCCTCGGAAGAGGGTATCTGTTCTTGATTGTCACTGAGTTCAAGGTACGATAGTCAACACATAATCTGGACGTACCATCCTTCTTTTTCATAAGAAGCATCGGGGCTCCCCATGGTGATCCACTAGCACAGATGAATCTCTTGGTTCTAAGTTCTTCAATCATCTTATCCAAGATCTCCAATTCTGATGGTACCATCCTATAGACTCTCTCTGACACTGGTGCTGTCCCGGGGATCAAGTCTATGGTAAACTCGATCTCTCTCTCTCTGGTGGCATACCTGGAAGCTCCTCGGAGAAAACATCAAAAAACTCTTCTACAACTCTGGAAAACTGAACTGCTGCTGCTACTGCCATCCAAAATACTGGAGGAGAAGGTTCTACTCCGCCTCGAAAAAATAAAAACTCTGGCTCACCAGGAATACTAAAAATAATCTTGCCGATATGGCAATCTATTATAGCATACTGGTCCCTCAACCAATCTATTCCTAGGACCACATCATATTCGGTCATCGAGAATTCTATCAACCTAGCGGGAAACTCTCTACCGCTAACTACGATTCCACACGAGAAAAACACTCTATCTACTCCCACAAGACCATTACCAGTAAGTATAATGAGCCTTACTGATAATGACTCGGGCTCCAGTCCTATCTGTGTCGCGAATCGTGCAGACATAAATGAATACGATACAACCGAATCAAATAATACTGATGCAGGAAAAGAGTTTACGAGAATGGTACCTGCCACCACCTCACCTGATGCCAACTCCTCCTCTACGGTCAAAGCCATCACCTGAACTTGCCCTCTAGATGCTGGTCTCCTCTGCTGGAAACCTCTCTGGTGGTTCTGAATCTGAGCCTGGGCTTGGACATACTGCTATGGTCTCTGCTGCTGGAATGCTTGTGCCTGAGGCGGCAATGGCCTCTGAGGTTGGTACTGCTGCTGCTGCTACACTGGTGCTGGTTCCCTCTCCGAGGGACTAGTCTGGGCCGATGAGGATGAACCGACCCTCTGTGGGCAGGACCCTATTATGTGGTCTGATGCCCCAAAAGCCAAACACAATCCTTGTGCTCTGCGATATTCTAACACTACATGCCCTAGCTTCCCATAATGAGTGTAGCCTATTATGGAATATTGCCTCCACTTCTGTTGCTGAGGGTATATCGAAGTCGAATGCTGAATCGACGCAACGGAAGTCGTCTGCCTCTGAGCTCCAATGGTCAAAGTCTTAGCTGCCGGGGCTAGGACTCAGGACTGGGTCATCTGACCATGGGAACGCTTCCGTCCTCCAGTTCTGTCCATTATCCTCTGGAAGGTATACTCATGCCTCCTAACTGCTCGCAAAATATCATCAAAAGTCTGATGCTCAAACTGCTCTACTGCTAAAATGATCTCCAGGTAGAGGCCCTGCTGGAACCGCTGCGCTCGGTCAAACTCGGTTGCCACCAAGGTGGAAGCAAACCGAGTCAGTCTTGAAAACTCGGCCGTATATCCATCTACCGTCCTGTTCATCTGCCTGATATTGGTGAACCTCGTCTGTAGGTCGTGCCAAACTACAGCATCGAAGTACTTGATCTGAAACTTGTCACTGAATACCGCCCATGGAATAGACGTCGCTAACCCAACTGCTATCATCGCCCACCAGGTGCGGGCTAGGTCTAATAATTGTAGGTGCACTACAGCTACCTTCTCTTCTTGTGGAGTCTTAGCTGCATCCAAGATAATCTCGATGTCCTGGAGCCACGCATCAGCGGTAATAGCGTCTTCACTACCGTCAAAGAAGGGAGGGTTCAAACGCTTGAAGCCGTTAGCCGTATTATTATCTTGATGACCACCTCTGCTCAAAGAATCTTATACTGTCTGGTGCAATGCATCACCTCGACGATCCTGTAATGCAAGCAACTTCCTGATGAGTCCAACCAAGACTTCATCATCCTGCCTTGCAGGCTGGGCTGGCAGTACTAGGGGTTCTGGATCTCCGGGAAGCATGACTCGGGTAGATGCCCCTGAGTGCTGAGCTTGATCTCCTTATTATGGGGGTACTCGTTGAGCTCCTTCCGGCTGATTGGCAGGGCCTGGAGCAATGTTACTGAAGAAAACGATAGAGGAAACAATAAGGAAGGACCAGGACAGATCAAAGATACAAGCATATGATCAGGTCAAGATTTTCAGGAATTTAGAGGATACGAGCAGAGATCAAGGACGAGTGCTGATTGAGACATTTATTCGGTAAACCCTCACATATCTTGATTTACAAGACCTGCATGGGCCACCACTTAAACCATGTCATGCCCCAGAAATAGAATACTAGAGAGCGGGGGCAGACACAGCTAGCTATATATATTGAAGTGTAATCCACCTCACTATACGGTCACGACTGTCTAGATACATGAGGGTTTAGCTACAAGCCATTAGTCTCTTATGGTTATGAACAAGCCTATTGTCTCAATCTCAAGCAAGTAATAGCAGTTACAAGATGTCAGAGTACCAAATATACAATAGTAAGGCATCCCATACATTACATATTTGGATGATCATGAAGCTAGTCATACAAATACGAGGACTAGCAAGAGTTTCAGTCATACATGATCAACCCTAGGATTTGTTAATCATGCTACAGCCCATAGGCAGACAGTAAGTAAAGTGCAATCGAGCTAACACGTGCTCATCGGCTAAATGCCTCAAAAGAATATTTTACAATATAGGGAGAGAGCAAAATAAAATTTACTTGTTGCCAGGATTCCTTCTAGTGGTCACCATCTGGCAGGAAGGCTGGAAGATCCTCGAAAGTTGTTCTGAAATTTGGCCATACAAAACCAGCTGGGTCAGACCCCAAGAAGAGCAAGTGCCATAAAGGAGACTTCACTTAAGAACTAAAACTAGCATATTATTACATAAGATTATAGATGAAATAACAAAAGACATGAGTTAGAGAAAACGAGATGATAAACAATAAGAGAACTAAAGGACTATTTCGGTAACCAAGTTACAACCCGTAAAACAAACAAGGACCGGGGTTGTAACCCTTCATCTGAACGGAACTTAGTCTCTAACCAATTATCGATAAGGTAAAGCATACGCAAGCATGTCCAGAGATAGCCATGTACTGGGTCTAGACAAGACTAGACAAATGGGACTCCATCCAATCATTTACGATCAAGCAAGAGTACGGCTTGGTACTTTAACTAACTAGGGTTATCACAAGCCTAGTTACTAGCAAGATGCAACGAGGATTCCTACGGCCACAAGCCCTGTAGACTATCCAGGTTATCCAGACACAAGGTTCATGTTAAGAGTTATCATTACTTGTTAGGTGACTTAAGTGCAACACATGACAGTGTGCATAGTAATCGTTTTATGAAGTGCCCCACATAACAGTGAACTAAAAACGTGCCCTACTCGTCGGCAGGCTACAAATCTATCAGAGAAGGCACCCAGATAACGGGATTGCTTGTAGGCGGAATACCTTTCTATATGTACTACTTGATCAGTCTAGTCATTATTCTAGTCAGATTCAGTATATATCCCTGACCGTGGTAACCAGGAATACATGTCCTAGACATGATATAAAATAAGACTTGGTAACTTATACAAGCGCATTCAAACAATCACCCACGGTGTCATGATGAGAGTTTACTAGCACGTCCAGTTAGCCGTCGCAACGGCGTTCATGAGTTATCTGTCAGGATTACTTGTCAGGGGTGCACCACAACGGGTCACGATCATGTAATGTTACTGGTACTTGTTACTTGTTAGGGGCGTACCACAACGGGTCACCATCATGTTATGTCTTGTCATGCTCTTGTCTATAGTGCGCCATAACGGGCCACTGCTGGTTATTACCTTGCCGTGTACAATTATCATTGTAAATATAGTACTTAATTCGTGATTATCACGTTTATGACAAAAGGCGTAAGAAATATAAAAGGACAATGGAGTACGCTAATGGCTCAAGATCTTCACGCTAAATAAACTACGCTAGGTCAAAGAGGCCCCGCACGTAAAATAGCTCTACACGGGCAAGACCCAAGGATAGGTAGCTCTACGTGAGCAAGGCTGCACGCGAGCAGGATTTTATGCGGGCAAGACTCTACGCTAGCGAAGCCGCATGCGAGCGAGACTCTACGCGAGCGAGGCTCTACGCGAGCGAGCACTCCACACTAGCGGAGTAGCCCCTGCGTAGAGTTCGAATGAACTCGACATAGAACGGATTACGCGGGCACGTGAGAACGTGTTCGTAAAGGGGTAAATGATACGCTAGCACGTAAAACGTGTGCATACAAGCTTAATACTATGCTAGCACGTAAGAACGTGTGCGTAAAGATTTCATCTCCTCCCCAAGGCCAAGACAAGAAGGTGTAAAGGCTCAAGAACTTCAAGAAAACTCCATCTCGGTCAAGACTTGGTAAAATCCAACCATTCCAAAACCAAACTTGCGTAAAATCAGAATGTCTTCTACCTAGAACTCTTAGTTCTCAAAAATAATCCAGTTTAGCAGATCAAAATCATGAAGATGAAAGAATGCTAAAACCTAGATCTACGAAAACCCATGCATAAAAATAAAAATTTCCAAGTGCTAATGTAGTTTAGAAGCATGCTAAGAAGCCATTGGAACCATCAAAAATTGGTTCCCAAGTGAAAGCAAGATGCACTTGCCTACTGTGGTGTTCGGTGGAGAAGATGAGGAAAAGAAGAAGATAAGTAAATGAGTAATGAATGAGGAGAGAGAATGGTGGTTGGGTTAATAAATAAGAGATGGTGGTAGATAGGGGTTTGCATATCAACCCAAACCGAGCCAAACCAAGCTGAACCCAACCGAACCCGATGCATGCCAGAACCATAAAATGCTATCTAACTCATGCAAATGCAGAACACAAGGCTGTTTGCAAAATGACGACTCTGCTGGGGCGAAAGAAAAGAAGGTTGCTGAACTGAAGGCAGAAGTTTGCTCGACTTCAAAAAGAGTTGAAGATCATTCAACTTGCTCTTGAGGAAGAAACTACACATCATCAAGCTGCAGTTCAACAACTAGACATTCTGACCCATGAAAAGAATGAGTTTGTCAAGTCTCATCAAGATGAAATCGCTCGCCGACTAGTGACCTTGCCGACATTTGACGATAAATGTGGAATGGAGGAAGCTAGAAAGCGGGTGCTGGATTCTCGTGAAGAACGACTTCAAACTTTGAAGCAGCAGATAGCTAGTCTGATGACCCCACCGATTGAGTAAAAGAAAATCTTTTGTACTTTCTCCTTTGTGATATGTATTTTTGTAATGCCTTTTATTTTGATCAATAAAAAGATATTATTTTGTGGCTCTATTATTTATTGCATATCCCATTACGGATATAAATAATAGCGATAGAAAATATATTCAGAGGTTCAGGACATAATATATTTCTTAATTTAGAAAATAATTATATTCATTATATCTGCTCAGAGGTAATGTGGACATGGCAGAATATAATTTGTTGAATTTTATTATTTCGGTAGATAACTTAATCAGAGATAATAAATATGTGACAAGTTGCTGATATGGATGAACAGATGAATCATCAAAATGTATGAACGAAATGAATCGTCGGAATGAACGGATGAACCATCAGATGAATGGAATAAACGAATGAACCGTCAGGTGAATGGAATAAACGGATGAACCGTCGGATGAATAAAATGAACGGGTGAACCGTCAGGTGAATGGAATGAACGGATGAACCGTCGGATGAATAAAATGAACGGATGAACCGTCAGGTGAATGGAATAAACGGATGAACCGTCGGATGAATAAAATGAACGCTTCAATTCGCGTAATCAACTGTTTCAAGAATCTTTGTTTGTAAATAGAACAAAAAATTTAGATGGAATGATCAGTTTCAATTGTAACACAAAATATCGTCTGGAGATGCATCTGAGAAGGCTGAAATCATCTCGAAGGTTGAAGAAGTTGTTGCAGAACGTCCAGCCGAGCCAACCCAGCCAAAGTAGACAGAGGCGGGCGAAGGTTCGTCTGCACCCAAGCCACCACGGGATATCTTGGACTTCCTGGTTGAGCCAGGGAAGACTGAAGATGAAGAGGCCATGAGGATGGCCGCTTGTACGTTTCTGGTGACATCGAACAAGGATGACCTCGACTATTTTGCCGATTATATTTTTGAAAAAGGATGGTAGTGGTCCTCGTCCTGTCTTTAAGAAGGACGTAGTGATTCTCGTCCTTGATATCATGTAACATCATTTATGATAAAATAAAATCAAACTTTATTTATGAACTGTTTGATCATATTTATAAGAAATCCCTTTTACATTCATATATAGTACTTTTTAAGGAACTTGCCATTGATGGGCATCATCGCCACTCGACCGTCTAGCTCTGTGAGTTGATAGGCTCCATTTGAGAAGACTTTACTCACGATATAAGGCCCTTCCTATTTTGCATCGAACTTGCCTTTGCTCTTGTGAGTCATGGTCATGGGACGTCTGACTGTTAGAACAAGTTCTCCTTTCTGAAAGGTTCTGACTTTAACTTTGCGGTTAAAAGTCTTCGAGATGCGGGCTTGATATAATTCTATATGTTATTGAGCCAATAGTCACTTCTCGTCGAGCACCTCCAGTTCTTGAAGTCGAAGAAGATCGTTGTTCTCCGTAGTTAGTTCATTAGCGATGGTAATCCTCAAGGAAGGAATTTAAAGTTCCAGAGGTAGAACTGCTTCACAACCGTACACCAGAGAGAAGGGTGTACAGCCTGTGGGTTTGCGGACCGTAGTACGGTAGGCCCATAGACATTCTCCAAGCTTTTCACTCCAGTTCCGTTTGTTTGTAGATAAAAACTTCTTAAGGAGCTTGATGATAGTCTTGTTGAAGGCTTCAGCCAGGCCATTAGCAGCAGGGTTGTAAGTTGTAGAGGCGACATTATCAATCCGATGATTGTCATAAAACCTGGTGAACTTTTGACTGATGAATTGAGGTCCATTGTCGTGAATAATTCGTCGAGGCACACCAAAACTGTAGATAACATGGTGTTGGACGAAGTTGATGACGCTGCTAGTTTTGACTTCAGCCAAGGGTATAGCTTCGGCCCACTTGGAGAAATAATCAGTTATTGCTAATATAAACCGATGTCCCTTAGAAGAAGGAGGATTGATAGGACCTATAATATCCATGCCCCAAGCTTCAAAAGGCCAGGAAGCAACAGTTGGATGAAGGAATTCCGACGGTCGATGGATAAAATCTGCATAGATTTGACAGTCTCGACATTTCTTTGCATATTCGATGGCATCAGACACCATAGAGGGCCAATAGTAACCCATTCGTTGGATACGATCTTACAGTTTAGGGCCAGGTTGATGTGCTCCGCAAACACCATCATAAGCTTCACGCAATACTTACTTTGCTTCATCACCCGCAAGACAGCGCAAGAGTAGGCCGTCATAAGTTCGTCGATAAAGAGTTTTGGTAGTCTGATCGTAGTAGAATCGAATAGATCGTCGACGAATACTCGTAGCCTCGTTAGGATCTTCAGGAAGTATGTCATGAACTACAAAGCCGATGAAAGGAGCTCTACAATCTTCATTGATAACATTGACTTCGACAAAGTTACTGAACTCAATGTTGCGATTGTTTTCAATGCAGAACAACTTTCTGTTGGAAACAACAATCACTTGTTGTCTTTTGATGGGAATTGCTAAAACTACTGCGAGATTAGCTAGAGCATCTGCCTCAATGTTACAAGCTCGTCGAACATATTCAATAAAGAAAGCCTTGAATGATGTAGCCATATAAATTGTAGCTTCATGATAGGGTACTAAATCTTGATAGCGAACTTCATAGGTACCTCTAACCTGGTTAACAACCAACTTGGTGTTGCCATAGACTTCAAGATATTCGACTCTCAACTGTTTTGCTAATTGGAGCCCAATGAGTAGAGCATTGTATTCTGCTACGTTGTTGGAGCAGGGTTCATCCAGGAAGTAAGCTCTTTGGATAGCTGACCCGTCATGAGAAATAAGAATAACCCCAACTCTTGCGACAATGATACCATTTGGTCCGATCCTGGATGCACCGTCAAAGAATAGACGCCAAGTAGGAAATTCTTCGAAGATTATGTTTGATTCCAACGCCTCGTCTGGAATTTCATCATAGAGTTTGGAGTTTGGATGTCTCTGGTATAGGATGAGCTGCTAAGAAGTCAGCCAGTGCTTGACCCTTGACAGACTTTTGTGGAACATATACCATGTCATATTGGGCTTGCAAAATGGCCCATATAGCTAACCAAGAATTGAGTGTGCTGGGTTTCTTCATTAGTACTCGAAGAGGATTGACTCGGGAAATGACATGAATGGTTTGTCCAATGATGTAATGTCTTGTCTTTTGAACAGCAAACATAAGAGCTAAGCATTCTTTCTCGACCGAACTATAACGGTGTTCGGCACCAATCATAGTACGACTGAGATAATAGATGGCTTGTTCATGGCCTTCTTTGTTCTTCTGGGCAAGTAAAGCACCCAATGAATGATCCATAGCACGAACATACATTAAAAATAGAATACCAGAGATTGGTGGTACCAAAACTGGTAGGTTCATCAGATACCGCTTTATATCATCGAATGCTTGTTGACATTCTTCGGTCCAAACGAAAGATACACCCTTCTTCATTAGCTGAGTAAACGGTCTACAACGTCCAAACATATTCGAAATGAACCTCCTGATATACGCAAGTCGACCTTGGAATCCTCGTAGCTCTTTTAAGTTGCGTGGAGGACGTATCTCTTGAATGGCTTTGATCTTCTCGGGATCCACGTGTATACCTTTAGAGGTAATGACGAAGTCAATAAATTTACCACTAGAGACAACCAAGATGACTTGGTGGGATTTATTTTTAACTGATGTTGGCACATTAGATTGAAAATAGTTCTTAAATCTTGGATGTGATCTTCCTTTAGACGACTCTTGACAGCAATATCGTCCACATAGCATTCGACTGTCTTACGAAGATGATCTCAAAAGATGGTACTCATAGCTCGTTGGTAAGTTGCACCAGCGTTCTTGAGACCAAATGGTATCACGATATAGCAGTAGACTCCGCGATGAGTGCGAAAAAAGTGTGTTTTTCATCTTTAGGATTCATCCGAATCTGATTGTAACCAGAGAATACATCCATAAAGGATATCCTTGCAAACCCACAAGTATTGTCGATCATGACATCTGTGATAGGGAGAGGAAACTCATCCTTTTGACAAGCTTTATTAAGATCTCGAAAGTCAATAAAACTTAAACTTTGCCAATTTTCTTCAAGACTGGGACAACGTTGGCTACCCAATCTGGATGTTGTTATTCTCAAATAAAGCCATAAGCTATAAGCTTTTTGACTTCATCATCAATTGTGTCCATCATTTCTGGCTTGAATCGCCTTTGCTATTGCTTAACTGGCTTTGCAAAATATTCAGTTTATGAGTAACAACTTTGGGATCTAAACCTGGCATATCTTCATAATTCCAAGCAAAGACATCAATGTATTCTCGAATAAGAAGAATTAATTGTTGCTTATCCGCCTCTAGGAGGTTCTTACTGATGAATATTGGATGTGGCGACCCCCTTTCTCCTACATCAATTTGAACCAATTGATCTTCGGTAGGAGGTTCACGTTGTTCGAATCGGAGTTCCCATTGGGTATCCATTCGTTGAGCCCAAGGATCTGTTTCAGGATTTTCTTCTATGTCTTCATCATAGCCTTTTGGAAGTTCAACGAAGACCATGTTAGAAGATACGATCAATCGATGAACTTGACCGATGCCGGTGTCAGAATCCCATGTTCTTGAATCAGAAGAGTTGGAGCGCTCTTCACTATCGGATTCGAAGACTTCTAGAGATAAGACCGGAGGTGAAGCATATCCGAGACCTCTTTTCGTCCTGCTGTAGTATATCTCTGATTTTCCTTTCAAAATAGTCGTACGGATAGGTGTTCGTCTATCCTTACCATAGTTGAGGCCATTCTTGAAGTCATAACCCATCTTTCGGATGATGTCTTTTGATTGTTGGCTATAACGACGTAGTAAGACGTCCTGTATCATTACTTTTGCTATCATCTGTATAGCTGAATTGCTATTCTGGTCCTTTATTAAAAAGTATTGGACATTCGCCTTTCTTTCGAGAGGGGACAACAAAACATGAGTCATCTGGATGTTCAATCAAGACCTCTGTCTGAAGGGATTGTACAACTCCGATTGTAAATGACTGAAAGCTATCTAGCATATCTAAATAGCATTTAGCATGATAAATGACATCAGTGTACTGGAAAGTAGATACTTTTTCATTGATTTATACATCCATATTTACAACAGGACCTTTAGCCTTAGCAGGCTTGGTCAGATTGAATACAAGAGGGGGAGAAGAAGAACGTGGAGGAGGCTTGCTACGACGAAGGTCAATAACAAGTGGCTCTGAAGAGGTGAGCTGCCTTTTATCCTTGTTACGACGTAGGTCGATAACAAGTAGCTCAGAAGAGGTGAGCTCCCTTTGATCTTGACCACCATCGGTTGATTGCTTCCAGACTGGCAAGTGAATAGCCATTGGTTTGGAGGACTGAGGGTGAGAAATACGTCCTTTAACAGGTATGATGAGGGTGTCATTGGGCACTGCTTCTTGGTCTTCTTCAATATCCAAAGCCAGCACTATCTTCATAAACTCATCTTTATACATGCGAGCATCATTACAATATGCTTCAATACCTTTAAAAGGGTAGAGATCCGCAACCTCTTTTTGAACCTCTTCATTGTCATCAACGTACTTGAAACATTGATGGAGAGTTGAAGGAACAATGTTGTGTTCATGAAGGAATGGTCTCCCCAAATGAGCATTGTAAGAGCAACCATGGTTATCTATAATATAGAAGGTCACCTTTGTACGGAAATTGCCTATTTGGAGTTTTAGGCGAATCTTGCCCAGAGGCTCACTTCTTCCCTGGTTGAACCCCAGGATGGTGGTGATTGTGCCAGAAAGACTATGCACTAGGATCTTCAGTGCATCTAGCATTGTCTTCGGCATGATGTTGAGTGCTGACCCGGGATCTATCAGAATACGATCGACCTTCATCGTGTCAACATATCCTGTATAATATAGAGGACGGTCACGCCTATTGTCTTCCATCAGCATATCATCATGTGTGAAGGTAATGTTTGGAATTAACTCCAACACACTGTGACAGTGGAGGCAAGAGACAGGCTCTGATTCTGGCTTCTTTAGAAGAGTTAGACAGGTTTCTGCCTGTATTAGAGCTTCACTCAGAGTTTCTCGAGTCTCTTTGGAGAGGCGCAAGAGCTCGAAGATCGATAGCCTGGCCGGTGTATTGGCTAGTTGAGCCAAGATATCAAAGTTGTATGGCTTCTCAAGCCCAGAAGGAGATGACTTTTTCAAAGGCTTGTCAAAGCGGACTTGTTGTTTGCCTTTGTCGACTGCCGTCGGCTTAGGGGAAGTGGATTCTATAACCGGTGAGGATGCAGCAGGGATGTCCTCAGTAGAGACAGGTTGCACTGGAGCAGACTCAGAAGAAGAGGCAGGGTTTTCTCGAGTTTCGAGAGATTCCCGTAGATAGGCTTTTCCTGACCCAGGATTTCTTCTTCAACTATGGGTTCAAAAGACACCATATTACAGATCTTTGTTCTGCCCTTGGAGCGGTCTTTCTAATTAAACGAGAAAGGAGCCTCGAAGTCTGCAACAAGGTTAGGGTGGATCCATACAATCTCACCATTATCAAGAGATAAGGGGACAAGACCTTCACTCCGTGGAGGAGGAAGATTTTCGATCTCAAGAGTGGCCTTGGGGATGGGGATGACACCATGTTTTACCATCTGTGGAGGGAAGTTACCGAACTGAACTGAGACCATGTTCGCGGTAACAGTCTTCTCATCTTGTTGAAGGGTGACAACACCAGCGTTGACTAGCACTTGAATCTTGCCTTTGAACACGTAACATGCTCGAGTGGGATGCCCAATGAACCTGTGGTAAACATAATATTTAGGATGATTAGTCTTACCGACCTCGTCAGGCTTCTTCGGGTCTGGAAGTTGGAGCTTATTGCTTTTGATCAAACAATCGAAGATGCTCACAGTGTCATTCTCGTCAAAGGAGTACTCTATCAAAGGAGTACTCTACTTTTGGGCGAGGTTCCTTCGGTGGAGGGGCAGAAGGAGTAGAAGTAGACATAGGTGGAGCTACATTGACAGCCAGAGAGTCTTTGATCTTCAAATTAATGTTCAAGGTTTCTTTACCCTTGCGGTTGTTCTGGCGATTACCGCTACTAGATATCGGGTGTATATCCCGGTCGGGGTTAGACATGCGTACCCCCAGCTGCTTGAATTTGTCAGCGCTAACTTCAGCTGCTTTAGCATTGACAATGAATGATGGCCAGTCTTGAAATTGGGTTAACCCTGTCCATATGCTGATAATAGGCAAAATATTTGCCTTGCAAGTATCTACAGTTACAGCGGCCGGAGTTCCAGGAGGCATCTTTAATGCTTCTCGGCAGAATCTTTCAATGAAACTTTCAGCGGTTTCATTATATCTTTGTTTGATCTTGTTGAGGGCCGACATGGTCATGTCGTTGATTCCCTCGTAGAATCGTTCCAAGAAGATTTGTTTAAAACCCGAGAAAGAGGTGATACAGCCATCGGGCAAGCTTTTGTACCAATCGTATGCTACACCGGCTAAACAGCCAACAAATACCCTGGTAAGAAGAGCATCTTTTGGCTGAAGTTGAACAGTCATTACCTCAAAATGGTTAATTAACTGACTCGGAGAAGTGCTGCCGTCAAACAGCAAAATTATGGGGATCTTGTATTTAGGAAGAAATGGGACTTATTTCCACTCAATAGGATAGGTTTGCTTGATTCCCAATCTTTGTAAATTATCCTTCTCTTTTAAAAGCCTCGAATTGAGTGCGCAAGAGTTTGACGGCTTCGTTAGCATCCTTCGATGATGCAGAAGGAGCAGGCTGAATTATAGTGTTAGGGGGAGGAACGGCGTGGTAAGTACTACCCCCAGCTCCTGACTGACTGGGTGTGGGTTAAATTTGTACAGGGGGTATTTGAGGAGATACTACCCCCAGACCCGCATTGACAGGCACCGATGATGCTATAATCTCAGGATTTGCAGTAGGTACGGTCGGTGGTACTGTATGTTGGGCCACGATGATAGAATGCATACTTGCGACCATTTCAGCCATGGTCTTCAGCTTGTCCTCCAGTGTAGCTATTCGTTGTTCTTGATTTGCTGAACTAGAAGCGTCTGGGTCTTCAGTGACAACATAAGCTGTTACTTCTCTAGGTACAGTAGAAGACACCGTCTGTTCAGAACTTTCGCTGTATGCATCATAATCAGAGAATGAATCATCTTCTGAATAAGAAATAGGGAGATGACCAGAAGGATCTTGGAGAAGATTTCTATGCCCGATTGTGTCTCGACTTCGGGGTCGGATATGTCGAAATACTCCTTCAGAAGATTCTTGGAGTAAATCTAAGTACCACTGGCTGGGCCTGCGAGGCTTACCGTGTTTGGAGCACTTTCTACCCCCAGTGTCTCGAGAAGCCATGTTGACGAAAGCATACAACACTTCATCTTCGTCTTCTAACATTGGTTCAGAAGTTGCAAAATTCAGACGATCGAAGACAGATCATTTTGTTGTCTGGCAACAGCACTTGATGACAACCTTGTGATTACAATGGCGTTCAAGTGATTGAACTGGAGGTGTTGAGATATTGTCCCGCTTTTGCTTAAAGTGTTCTCGGAGGTCAGGAACAATAACAGGACGAGAAGAAGTTTGAGGGATATATTCGTTAACAACATTCGGAACATGGTTACGGTTCTTCAGATGTTTTGTCCCGTGAGTATACAGGGAAGTACTCACTTTGTTAGCATAGGTGTCAGGATTTTTCATCCTGAAAGTTTGCCTCTGATGCAGGTTCATCTTTGGCATTGGCCGCTTGCGTTTTGCTGAAGTTGATGTAAACCGAGGTCTATTGAGATAAACCCGTAGATCAGCAAACTCACCCCCAGGGGTTTCTGTCTGAAACACCAGTAATTTTTCCTGCTTTGAGTGGGATATCCGGAGAGTTGGGAGATCTTGGAGGTCCGCTACCGGAGTAGGCAGAATACCACTTTGATCGGTACATTTCCCTTTGGCAGAGAGAGAAGAATTCTTGTTTAAAAGGGTCTTTGTACTGATCGGTGCCGAGGCACGTTGAGATTGATCTTCCGAGGTAAAAACCAGAGAAGAATGAGAAAATACCAAAGGACCTTTTTCCTTGTTTTATGAAGAAGGGTTGGCTAAAGAGCGTTTCCCTCTGTTGTCTTCCAAGTCGTAGAACGAGGAAGTTTGAGAAAAGACCAACGGGCCTTTTTCTTTGTTCTGGGGAGGGGAAAAAACAGTCAACAGACTACCTCCAGTGGATTGTGCAGGAGTAACGGGGTACTTGGGAAGAGGAGCAGAGTCTTTCTCCTTGCTGTGAGAAGAAGGGAGATTAGCCAAAGGGCTATCCCTTTTAAACTGTGCTGGAACAGGAGGGATGGCCACTTGCACAGTAGCAGTAGGCGCCTTGGCCGATTGTGCCTGGGAGGATTTAACAGATGGCCTTTTGGCCACAGAAACTCCAAGAGTTGCAGCTTGCATAGCAGGAGTTTTTGTTACAGAATGCTTAAGTTGCACTCTGGTTGAAGGGGCAGTTGGTTGTGCAGGAGCAAAAGTTGTAGCAAGTTGCGCCAAGGGGAAAGGGGTCTTGCACTTTGTCAAATCATCATAGGAAGTGGCTTGCGCCTTGGCAGAAGAGAGAGAGAGTTGCGTAAGGGCAGAAGGTGCTACTGGCAGCTTATCGGAGGAGACAGTAGGCTGCGCAACAGTCTTAGGAGTCCATACTGATCGAACCTTGCTCGTGGCAGAGGTTGCAGTGCGAGGGGTGGTCCTGGAGTTAATTATTGTTTCATAGGCAATATGGTTGACCTTCACAACCAGCGTCTTCTGCATCTTTCTGATAGATGCCACGTCATATTGAGTTGTCACTTCCTTGTCGGAGGAGAAAGTCATCCCCAGCAGAGTCGCATTTTTGTTTGCAAAAAAAAAAGTCTTTTATTTCATAAACTTTAAAGAATAGTACAAGAGTACAATGAATTCTGGAAAAGTACAACTATATGAATCTGACCTAAAGACGATCGCTTTATCCCTTGGACGATGGGAACTTTGAAGACGATAGCCTCTGAAGAATGCAGCAGCACTTGGACAAGAACTCCTGATCTCTCTGATGATAATATGATCTGATCTTCTTAATGAAGGACTTGAAACTCTATTTATAGAGTTCTAAAAATAACTATTTTGTAGCTATTCTGGATTGCACATGATGAACTGCGCTGTCGACAGATTGTGCAGACTATAAACTGCGCTGGCCTATTGGACAGTTGTTCGATTGTGGGCTAACTGTATTCAGACGTGTGGTATTATTTGTTTGAAATGCGCTTGGTCGCGTACAGGCGGTTGCCACATGGCGAGCAATTGATGGCATGTAAGCCACGTAATACATGTCAGTTATTTGATGAATCGTGCTAACCGAATAGCGCTAGCTTCAGACTGCGCTTCCTTCTAGTCAATGGATAGCGCTAGGATTCAGACTTGGTCAAACTGCGCTGAGGTTGGACTGGCAAACTACGCTGAGGTTGTACAGCTGTTCTCGAGCACTGTGCTGCACAAGAAACGAATGGACTCCTCGTTTTTCGGGCTGTCAGAAGATCTGATCTTTGTCAGGTAATGATGGCATTGCCACGTCAGCATAGCGCGCTCGAATGGTAGCGCAATTCGGCTCGCGCGTTTGATTTACAGCATAATCTATCTCCGGCGCAGTTCATTTGAAGGGTGCACAATTTGAGACTTCTCTGCCTATTTGATAGATACAACTTGATTTTTAGGACATACGAAGGCTAGCCAATTAGGACAAGTCAAAATACAGGTCCGAGATACGTACATGTATACCCAAATATGTATAACAAAAATCCGCGGGTGACAGCACCTTTTTTGGCCTAGGTACCTTCTTGGCCATGGTGCTACCCTGGCCCGTGCTGGCTGGCCCTAGCACGAATGACTGTTTTGACTGTTTTGCCCATTTGAGCTATTCCGTTAGTCTTGAAAAATACTCGGACACGAAGCTTATAGACATTTGTCTTGGCTTCAGAATTTTCTCAGTTCACCTTATTGGAGTTCATATGCGGCTGTTAATTTAAATCTTAGTTTTGATCTTCTGGCATGTTTTCTATACTTGACCGAATATGATATTTTCTTTAACGAAAATGAATTTTCTTAGCAAGATTAGATGATTTTATACAGTTAGAGAATGATTGTACACCCTTGTTACACTTGATACTAGCACATATTTAATATTTGATCTATGCCAAGTAGTTACTTTTATTTATTCCCTCTTCCATGCCATGATACCCCTTTTTGGATAAGTTCTTACTTACATGCTATATTTGTTGCCATTTCTCCTCCTTGCTTAGCATGATTGTGGACCTTCGGGGTGCACTCATGATTTATGTCTTTTCTTTGCCTTACATGATAGTGACCCATTGTGGTGCACTTATGTTACATGTTGCTTCTCTGCTTATACTAGATAATGACCCGTCGTGGTGCACTCTTGAACATATCTTTCCTTGCTTACATAATAGTGGCCCATAGAGGCGCACTCTTGACAAGTATTCTTTACATGACAAGTAAACCTTAACATGATAATTCTTTATAGTGGTCCGTTATGGCACACTCTTGACATTACAAGTAAACCTAAGCATGACATGCTTAATCAAGATGCTGTTGTGATGGCTATTTTCCCTTGCTAATGTTACTTTTTTGGACACCGTGGTTAAATTCTTTGTGTATGCGTGCACAAGATACATATCTCATCTTGCATCATGTCTAGGATATGGATTCTTGATTACCACGGTCAGGGATTCATACTAAATCTGACTAGAATAATGACTAGATTGATCAAGTAGCTCATAAAAAGATTTTCCAGTCACATACAATCCCATTATCTGGGCGCTTTAATTGGACTTACAGCCTGCCGATGAGTAGGGCACGTTTCCAGCACGCTGTCATGTGTTTCACCCCCAAGTCACTTAATACAACTATCTCAACCTGCGAAAGAATAACTCGGATAGTCTATAGGGCTTGTGACTGCTGGAACATCTCATTGCGTCTTGTTAGTAATTAGGATTGTGACAACCCTAGTTAGTTTAAGTATTAAGCTATACTCATTGCTTGGCTGTGATTGATATATGTAGTCCAATCCAGTTTATTTTTTTAGGCAGTGTCTGTATGTTTATTTCAGTACATTATTGTTTATGCTTTACTTTTGTCGAAGAATGATCGGAGGCTAAGTTCTGTTTAGGAGAAGGGTTACAACCCCGATCCTTGTTTGGTTTATGGCGGAATAGCTCCCCGATCATCTTATCATTTGTCGTCATATTCAGTACTCAAATGTTCTATATGATCTTATGCTAAACAATGATTAGAGATTAAGTTCTGTTCAGGAGAAGGGTTACAACCCCGGTCCTTGTTTGATTTACGAATTGTAACTTGGCTTCTGTAATCGTCCCCAAGTCATCTTATCATTGCCGTTCTATATAGTTCTTGCCGGTTCTCATGCCCTAGCTACATCTCATGCTCACAAGTACCATTATCCCATAAGTCCTACATGATCCCTATATATGCTGGGTCACCATGTTCTTATGACCCGGCTATCTTACATGCTTATATGACCCGGCTACTTAATGCGTTTACAAGTCCAGTTTATCTTACATGTTCACATGCTTCCGTCTACTTTACATGTACACAGTCTAATTTATGTCACATATGAATTACTTTATGCTCCAGGTTGCTTTGCTTATTGTCTTTTCCATTCTCGGGATGAGTGCATTGGTAGTGCACGAGTTGTTAAGGTTATATACTAAAAGCATCACTTTTGTAGTAATCTTATTTCCTTAATTTTTGAATAAGAATCATATGGGCAAATGTTTGCATATTGTATTTGTTGCAAGTGTTAATGCAAATGTCTGATATTCTATATTGTAGATAATATGGTGTGTGGTGTCACACAGAAGATCATATTATCAGTTTTCTATAGAGTATATAAATAGTTCACAACCTAGATGGACTTGGACAATCTATTGGAAAGGTTGTAGTGTAATCTGGTATTAGTCTATCTTGACTATAGGTTTACACTAGTACACTTTGTGTGTATTGAACAGGACCACTTGAGGTTGTTCTCTTTGTACTGACTATATAAGAGAACAAACACCTCTGTTATTATGGATGCTTGTACTCTTAATTCGGATATAATAACGGACATGTATATGCAATGTGTATTACTTTGACTCATAAAAGAGTGAGATTCATTATGGATCAACAACCTCTATGAATTGGGTAATAACATTGTATGTATGATGGGCTGTTGATTATAAATGGAATCCATGTCCCGATACATCGGGTTGATGATGTCCTCTTAAGGAGCTCATAAGGATTGTCATGTAAACCCTGCAGGTGGATTATATCCAACATGACAAATAAAGTTGAGCGGTACTACTTAAGGATAAAAGATGTCGAATCAATATAGTTGTCAGTAACTTAATTTGATCGACGGACATACGATATCTTAACATGGGGAGCCAAACGAGCATATAATAAAAGGAGCCCACAAACATAATTTGGGATTAGGGAGGTAGTGCAACAATAGCTCATTAGTGGACCGAGCTATTGTTAATGGGCCTGGATTGTGTGTTCGGGCTGAACACGGGATATCCAGATCCGTTAGGAGGCCTAACCCTAATTTCTCCTCATGGTCCCTGCCGTAGCCTATATATATCCTCTATTCTCTGGCCGCCAGATTACCGATCAGAAATCAAAAAATTTCTCTAAATTCATGATTCACGTAAGGAGAGAAAGAGAGGGCTGCCAAGGAGAAGAAAAGGTTGGAAGATCGTCGCCCACACGACGTCCAACTCGAGGAAGGAATACGTGCAGAAGATCTTGGGGTCGTCCGCTCGAGATTGCCAGGAATTACTTTTCTTCTTTCCGTCGCAGGTATAATTCGTGAACCCTAATTTCCGTCTATGAAGGGTTAGAACACGTATTAGATCTGTTTAACTTTCTGTCGATCAATACGCACACCAAAGGAAGGGTCCTGGGAATCCCCAGTTCCATCAATTGGTATCAGAGCCACTTTGGATCTACGTATTGATTGATACGTCCATGTTGTCCAATAAAACCTGCGCTATGTAATAGTCGGTAGATGTAGATCTGTTCTAACTCGGTTTTGCAGGTATCTTAGATCCAACTATTATGGTCCAATGTATGTTTTTTATTGTGTTGTTTAAACCACGGACATGTCGTGGATGTTGTTGTTGCTGTGGATGTAATTAAAATCACGAGGGTTGATCGTGCTTATTAATTTAATTTTTCAATATAGATTATGTGTGAACTCCTTCGGAAGGCATAGGATTGATGTAATTTTAATTATTTTTGATCAATCGTGATGGCGGTGGTGGCTGTTTCTGACGCCGGACGAGATGCTGGTTTTGAGCAATCCAGAGGCCGACAGATGATTTTCGATGAAGGAATCGACAGCCAAAACCTTAAAAAAAAAATTGGGGCGCTGCCCCGAACCCCGCGACCTGACCGGACAGGTCGAACCCCATATAGATCTGCGCAGCGCCACATTTTGGATTCGGATAGTTGAGGACGGAGCAGCAAAGATGACCATAATAGTTGGATATTTTCTCTTATTTTTGTCATTTTGCTTTTTCTAATTATGCATGTTTATTATTGTGTGGTTTTTTTTTGAAAAACCAAGCCTACATTAATAATGGACAACATGGACATAATATCAACTAGTAGAAAAACCCTCATTGTTAAATAACTAAGTGGGAGAGGATTTTTATTTAGTATAAATCCTATGGTCTCCATTACTGGATTGTAGGTGATGTAATTATACTTGCATGTTGGCTTTAGTACTTTCCTCCATATCGGATGAGTATAATTATGGATCACCAGTACAAACTTCCTTAGGGATAATTGTAGAAAGTTACCTAGTATGTGTTCACTTCTCCATCTGAAGGAACTCATTACAAGGTAATGGACTTAGTATTAAGTAATGGTATACACTTAGATACAAATAATGGTATCCTCCCCATCGGAGTCACTGCTATTATTTGTATGACCAGAGCAAGACCAGCATATTAATTTTATTTGTCATAAAGTTATATTGACATGATAGTAAAATTAATAAGAAAAATCTACTTGAACAAAGTTGAATTTGTATACGTCCACACAATCGTGGCATGCTAAATTCATGGTGTTCAAGGTGTTGGTAAATTTTTTATTATTGTTTTGAGGGAATCAATATTTAGTTAATTCAAAAAGTTTTTTTTTTTGCCCTACATAATTTTATTTATGTGATTCTCAGGATTTCAAAAAATGGGTTCTTTCAGTCCACTTATGGTGATTCTTAAAGAAAACAAACTTACTGGACCTAATTATATTGATTGGAAACGTAATTTGGACATTGTTCTGACTGCTGAGGAGTACAAATATGTACTTGTTGAGGAATGCCCACCTAAGCCTGATGCTAACTCTGATGAAGAGGTCGAAGAGGCTTATAAGAAGTGGAAAAAGGCAGATGAGATGGCACGGTGTTACATTCTGGCATCTATGTCAAATGTACTGCAACATCAGTATCAGGCCATGACCACAGCTTATGACATGATGTATAACCTCAAGGAACTCTTCGGACATCAGAGTAGAGCAGCTAGGCAGTTTGCTATGAAATGTTTGATGAATACAAAAATGGCTGATGGCACACCAGTAAGGGATCATGTTCTCAAGATGATGGATCATCTGAATGAGATGGAGATCCTTGGTGCTGAAATCGATGGGGAAACCCAGGTCGATATCATTCTCGGGACTCTGCCTAAAAGTTTTGACAATTTCTGCCTTAATTACAATATGAACAAAAGGTTGTATAGTTTGGCAGAACTTGCAAAAGAGCTACAGGATGCTGAATCTCTATTTAGGCAGAGTGGTCATATTTTTGTTTCTGAAAAGGCTTCTACTTCTAAGCCAAAAGGCGGTAAGAAGAAGAATAACATTCAGAAACAGGCAAACTCAGCAAAGAAGGGCATGGGACCTCAAGGCGCGGTGAAAAAGCCGAAAGGCAAATGTTTTAAGTGCAAAGGGTCAGGACATTGGAAGACTGATTGTCCACTTCTCAAACAAGGGAACAAAGAAGGTATATCTCATTTACTAGTAGTTGAAACATGTTTAGCGGTGTTATCTACCGGCACCTGGTGTGTAGATACAGGAGCCACTAATCATGTCTGCAATACATTGCAGGGGTTCCAGGAAACCAGACGGCTCAGTGATGGAGAGATATGCTTGTTCATGGGTGATGCTACAAAAGTATCGGTCGTTGCATTAGGAGATGTTACTTTATCTTTTTGTAGAAATAAGTCTTTGACATTGAGAGATTGTCTTTATGCACCTTCAATTAGAAGGAATTTAGTTTCTGTTTCTATGTTAGTTAAGGATGGATATTCAGTTTATTTTAATGATAATATTGTTATTAGAAAGATTAAACATTTTATCTGTTCTGGTGTATTGGTTGATAATTTGTATGTCATTAATCCTATTTTGCCCACAATGCAACTTATGGAAATGAATAATATGTCATCTAACTTAAATAAGAGAAAAGAACCTTCTTGTATGAACCAAACATATCTTTGGCACTTACGATTGGGGCATATTAACCTAAGAAGGATTCAAAGACTGGTTGAAGATGGACCTTTGAGTTCATTGGAAGTGGAGGCACTACCAGTCTGTGAATCCTGTTTGGAAGGTAAAATGACCAAAAGGCCTTTTACGGCAAAGGGGTATAGGGCCAAAGATGTGTTGGAATTGGTTCATTCTGATTTGTGTGGACCCATGACTATCCAAGCTAGAGGTGGCTTTGAATATTTTGTCACATTTATTGACGATTATTCAAGGTATGGATACATTTATTTGATGCGCCGTAAGTCAGAGTGCTTTGAGAAATTCAAAGATTACAAGGCTGAAACGGAGAAACGCATGAAAAATTTTATCAAGACATTAAGATCAGATCATGGTGGCGAGTACCTCTTTGGAGAGTTTAGGGATTATTTATCAGAGGCTGGGATTGCATCCCAATTGACTGCACCTGGAACGCCCCAATAGAATGGTGTAGCCGAAAGAAGGAATAGAACTCTTATGGAGATGGTTAGATCAATGATGAGTTATTCAGATTTGCCAGATTCGTTTTGGGGATATGCCTTAGAGACTGCAGCTTATATTTTGAACTTGGTTCCTTCTAAGTCAGTACCTCTTACTCCCACAGAGCTGTGGATTGGGCGTAAGCCTAGTCTGAAACATGTTCGCATTTGGGGTAGTCCAGCACATGTGCTGAATGGGAAAGCAGATAAGTTGGAATCTCGTACAGAAGTACGCTTGTTTGTAGGCTATCCAAGAGGAACGAAAGGAGGTTTATTTTATAGTCCTAAGGATCAGAAGGTCATTTTTAGCACCAATGCCCGATTCTTAGAGGAAGACTATGTGATGAACCATAAACCCACAAGTAGAGTTGTTCTAGAAGAACTGAGACGTGAGACACCAAGTACTTCAGTACCAACAGTACAAGAGGATGAACCACAAATAACTGCACAACGTGTCACAAATGTTACACCACAATCGATAGTGCCTCGTCGTAGTGGGAGGGTTGTGATACAACCTGATAGATATATGTTCTTGGGAGAGTCATCAGACTTCGTCCCTGAGGAACAAGATTATGATCCCTGTACCTACAATGAAGCACTCCAAGATAAAGATGCAGAGTCTTGGCAAAAAGCAATGATATCTGAAATAGAATCTATGGATTCTAATCAGGTCTGGGAGCTTGTAGAACCACCCGTTGGTGTAAAAGCCATTGGATACAAGTGGGTCTATAAGAGAAAAAGAGGATCAGACGGTAAGGTTGAAACCTGTAAAGCTCGGCTTGTAGCAAAAGGTTTTACTCAAAGAGAGGGTATCGATTATGAGGAAACCTTTTCTCCTGTAGCCATGCTTAAGTCTATTCGGATTCTTTTATCTATTGCAGCTTATCTCGATTATGAGATTTGGCAAATGGATGTCAAGACAGCTTTCCTTAATGGAAGTCTTGAGGAAGACATCTATATGAAGCAACCAGACGGGTTCATTGAAAAGGGCCAGGAGCATCTTGTTTGTAAGCTCAAAAAGTCCATTTATGGACTTAAGCAAGCTTCCAGATCTTGGAACATCTGTTTTGATCAGGTGATAAAATCCTATGGATTTGATCAATGTCAGGATGAATCATGTATATACAGAAAGTGTGACGGAAACGTGGTGGTGTTCCTAGTACTTTATGTGGATGACATCTTGCTCATTGGAAACAATATGAAGGTATTATCTGATGTAAGGGTATGGTTATCCAAACAGTTTGATATGAAGGACTTGGGAGAAGTAGGTCACATCCATGGGATCAAAGTTCTACGAGATCGCAAGAAAAGGATGTTGGGCTTATCCCAAGCTTCCTATATCGATACTGTACTAACTCGTTTTAGTATGCAAAATTCTAAGAAAGGTTTCTTACCTTTTAGACATGGAATTGCTCTATCAAAGGAGCAGTGTCCGAGGACACCTAAAGAGATAGAGAACATGAAGGCAGTTCCTTATGCTTCAGCAGTAGGAAGCTTAATGTATGCAATGCTATGTACGAGACCAGACATCTACTTTGCCGTAGGCATGGTCAGCAGATATCAGTCTAACCCAGGACAAGAGCACTGGACTGCCGTAAAGCATATTTTGAAGTACCTGAAAAGGACTAAAGAGTATATGCTAGTTTACCAAGCAGATAGTTTAGTTCCCTTGGGGTATACAGACTCAGATTTTCAGTCAGATAGGAATGCCAGGAAATCTACTTCAGGTTATGTGTTTACTTTGGAAGGTAGAGCCATTGTGTGGAGGAGTATCAAGCAAAAATTTATTGCTGATTCCACCATGGAAGCCGAGTATGTGGCAGCCTCTGAGGCAGCCAAAGAAGCGGTTTGGCTCAGAAACTTTCTGTTGGACTTAGATGTGGTACCTAGTTTGCCTAAGTCTATTATACTTTATTGTGATAATAGTGGTGCAGTGGCAAACTCGAAGGAACCACGAGCCCATAAGACAGGCAAACACATTGAGCGTAAGTACCACCTGATACGAGATTTCGTAAAGAAAGGAAAAGTTGCTGTGATCAAGATAGCATCAGCCGACAACCTAGCTGATCCCTTTACAAAGAGCTTACCAGCTAAGGCTTTTGACAGTCATGTTGAGGGAATGGGAGTCAGATGTGTAGCAGCATGGCTTTAAGTATAAGTGGGAGATTTGTAACAGTATACTGAAAAGTAATGCTTTGAGTATAAGTGGGAGATTGTTAGGGTTATATACTAAAAGCATCACTTTTGTAGTAATCTTATTTCCTTAATTTTTGAATGAGAATCATATGGGCAAATGTTTGCATATTATATTTGTTGCAAGTGTTAATGCAAATGTTTGATATTCTATATTGTAGATAATATGGTGTGTGGTGTCACACAGAAGATCATATTATCAGTTTCCTATGGAGTATATAAATAGTTCACAACCTAGATGGACTTGAACAATCTATTGGAAAGGTTGTAGTGTAATCTGGTATTAGTCTATCTTGACTATAGGTTTACACTAGTACACTTTGTGTGTATTGAATATGACCACTTGAGGTTGTTCTCTTTGTACTGACTATATAAGAGAACAAACACCTCTGTTATTATGGATGCTTGTACTCTTAATTTGGATATAATAATGGACATGTATATACAATGTGCATTACTTTGACTCATAAAAGAGTGAGATTCATTATGGATCAACAACCTCTATGAATTGGATAAATGTATGATGGGCTGTTGATTATAAATGGAATCCATGTCCCGATACATCGGGTTGATGATGTCCTCTTAAGGAGCTCATAAGGATTGTTATGTAAACCCTGCAGGTGGATTATATCCGACATGACAAATAAAGTTAAGCGGTACTACTTAAGGATAAAAGATGTCGAATCAATATAGTTGTCAGTAACTTAATTTGATCGACGGACATACGATATCTTAACATGGGGAGCCAAACGAGCATATAATAAAAGGAGCCCACAAACATAATTTGGGATTAGGGAGGTAGTGCAATAATAGCTCATTAGTTGACCGAGCTATTGTTAATGGGCCTGGATTGTGTGTTCGGGCTGAACACGGGATATCCAGATCCGTTAGGAGGCCTAACCCTAATTTCTCCTCATGGTCCCTGCCGTAGCCTATATATCCTCTATTCTCTGGCCGCCAGATTACCGATCAGAAATCTAAAATTTTCTCTAAATTCGTGATTCACGTAAGGAGAGAAAGAGAGGGCTGCCAAGGAGAAGAAAAGGTTGGGAGATCGTCGCCCACACGACGTCCAACTCGAGGAAGGAATACGTACAGAAGATCTTGGGTTCGTCCGCTCGAGATTGCCAGGAATTACTTTTCTCCTTTCCGCCGCAGGTATAATTCGTGAACCCTAGTTTCCGCCTATGAAGGGTTAGAACACGTATTAGATCTGTTTAACTTTCTATCGATCAATACGCACACCAAAGGAAGGGTCGTGGGAATCCCCAGTTCCATCACGAGTCTCGATCTGCATTTACTTTTTGCTTTTTCTAACCATTGCCATGTTAGCTATTACTAGTTTTAGTCCATAGTTTGGCTTCCTTTGTGGTACTTGCTATTTGGGGTCTGACCCCACTGCTTTTGTTTGGCCAGATCTTATAGAGGAGCCCAAGGGATCTTCCGCACCATCTACTCTCCGCACCATCTACTCGATGGTGACCATCTGAAGCACCAGAGTACCTGAGTGAGTTTCTTATCATTCTCCCACTTGATATGTACATTTTCTTTTGTAGAGTTTAGCCTCCGAGCACGTGTTTAGCTCATGTTTTGGATCTTGACATTTAGCCTACGGGCTAAAACATGATGTGCGCCCAAAACCATAAAACTGAAATCCCTTCAGCCTTCAAGGCCGACAGCCACCTTTCAGTCTAGCCATCAAAACTACCCCTTTTCGAACTCCTTCGATGCTCCATGAGGGTTCTTTACAAAGCTAAGACACCTCTCTTCAACCCTATTAAGCCCGTAAGGATCCACGACCATTCGTCTGGTCGGTCGAGAGCAAAACTCGAGCCATATTTACAGCATAGTGTTAAAATCCGAACAACAGGTTGGTCCTCTTCTAACCCTTGTTTATATGATGTTTATTGATCAATCCTCCATCAAACCAACTCTAACATGTACCCCTATGTGTTTATTTCATCTTGGATTGCCACCTCACATGGTTCTCATTGGTTTACCCGTAGCGGTTTACAAAAGTTGGTCCAGGCTGAACCAATTTCGGTGCACGGATGTTTCTGACGACTTACGAAGCCTTTCAACCTTAAAAAAATTATTGGTAATGTTCCTAACAACCCCCTCTATAATCCTATGCTTAATAATGATCTCATCAAGTTTTTCATATATTTGTGCACCCGTTTTCATCGTACAAATGGTTGAACATCGAAATCCATTGATCTAGCGAAACATTTTAATCTCTAAACTTCGTAGAATATTTATGTATTTCTTGTTTGGTATTTTTTTTACACAAAATTATATTATTTTTCATATTATTCTGAATTATTTCAGAATCTAAAACTCCTATTGTCTATGGTTATTTGATTCGGAACTTATCCGACAAGTTGGCGACTTGTGTTGCTAGTTAAGATTGATAATTTGACAATATGTTTTTCTTAAATATATATATAATAATTGTCCAAAAATGTTTATTTAATTATTATAGAATTTAAAATAATTTATTTTATATATAAAAGTATTTTATAGTAATATAATACTATATATTGTAGGTATGGTTATATATAGTTGTGTACTAGTAAAGCTAGTTGATTTGGTACTTTTTCCTTAATAATATATATAGTAAATAAAGTCCAAAATTTTGTTAGATTAATATTTCAGAATAAAATGTATTATTCTTATTCTATAAAAATATTATTTCGCTATGATAGCATGACACTATGTATATAGTGGATATGGTTTTGCAAAGATACATACTAATTTAGTTAGATTAGGCTAGTTAAGACTATATATATATATATATATATATATATATATATATACACATGGCAGTTGTGATGTCATTGAGTTTAGATTGAATGTTAGTTTTATTATATTCTATGAGTTCGTGACCGTTCGTCTGAGATTGTTGGAGCCGAACCATTGATGTACATATTTTTCGAGGTTCCAGGCAAGATACCTTGCCTTTGCTTTATTGTTTAAATTATATTTTATATTTCCATTATGATTATGTGCATGCGTCGACTTAGAGTTAGTAGATGTACCTTATTTGAAAAGTTATTGATATAACTTCTATTATCTTGACACATAACTTGCATTAATTTATGGTTTGTCCGAGTCATGCATATGACTTGCGCAAGTCCTTGGCCGGGGAAGACTACTAGAAGATGTATGGGACCACACTTTTAGATTTTGTAGTCTTCGGAGGAGATTGCAGAGTCATGAGCCTTTTATTTTGCTACTCGATTTTGAATTTATTTGATACCTAGTATTGGGCATGGGTTCGTGATCTGATGCCGGCCTGTGATTGGTGCCATATCCTTATCACCCACCCATACGTCCAAAGTTGTCCTATATATGTATTCGCATAGCCTTGGACATTGTCTTGTCATAGAATAGTATGCCACCCTTATCCTTATCTGATTATAGGTGTGATTCACTGTTTCGATGATGGGCTATTGGACCGTGTTGTGATTGGATATTCCTTTATATTTATTCAGTTTACATTGGCATGTTTCTTTTGTATCTTATTACGTCCCTCTGAGGATATAGTAATCTCTCAAGGTTATTGCGGAGTCTTATAGATAGATAAATGCAAGGTATGATTGCGTCTCCATGATTCAGTATTGATTGTAGTATTGTTTCATCATTCTCCCATATTTTACATATTTCTTATCATGCTATAATCTGTTCATTAGCCTAGTTTTGCAAACTTTATTTCATTCTCGAATTTTCTCGGACATGTGTATTATAGGTGGCCGACTATACTACATATTGTTCATGCTTGTCTTACTTACTTATTTTTGGATTGGTAGGTTTAGTACACTTCTACAGCGTAGTACGTCTGGGGTAAGTCCATTAAATTGAAAACTTATTCTAGATCGTATTAGTTGGATGTTTACGTTTCTAGTCCTATGTATTTTGGGACTAGAGCATGGCATATTTTTATAGTGGCCCATGCAGACCAAAATTAAATCGTTTATGTTACATTACTGTACCGAACGGGCCTACAATAGGATAGTGTATTAAAATCTCATCCACAACTGCTATTGAATTTCTTTTTATACATACTATCGCCCTTGAACCTCGTATTTGTAATCGAACATACCTCTCTTGAACTCCTTGTATCGAATTCTCATCTTTTCCAGTTTCAAAAAATGAACATCTGTGCTTGATGAACTATTTCAATTATATTGTGTGATAGAAGTTAGAGGGATAGAATATTTTAGGAAGTGAATGTCTAAAGATGAGTAGGGTAGAGATAGACACCTATACTAGATGGACCGAGTAGGTAGGAGTGTTATTCTTATGTTGTAGAAATTAATAATTAGAGGACATAGGAACCCATGCTTAATAGCTAAATTGGGTAGAATTTTATAGATATTCTCCTGAGATGGAAGTTAGAATAGAGTACGTTATAGGATTTGACCCTAATGAGAGACCCTAAGATTACTAAACTAATATATGCTACCCTTTGCCTAAGATAGAACCTTGAATAGAAGTACTAATGGATTGTTATCGAGTGCTAATATCATAATGATAGGTGACCTAGAAGTATTAGATAGAGTATCAAGGTTTGAGTTAGGCTAGACGACTATCTCTATGCATGGTAAGATTAGCCTTGAAATGACCTATAGAAGACCAGGACTAGAAGATTGACCAATAGGTGTGTGTATCTGTTCAGCTCAGTCTCGACCCTAGCCTAACAGATAGGTGTAAAATTATTAGGTGTACTTGTAAGAATTGTATAGCTTGTTGATAGTTAGAAGGAGTAGAGTATTATTTTCTTTCTATCTTGTTGAAGATCTGGCCTATATAGGAATCGTATTGAATTAGTATAATATTTCTTATAGATTCATTGACCAATAGCACCATGATAGTACGTAGGACTCCTTAGAAAGCCCTTGACTTTAGTCCACAATACCTAAGTTTTGTATTACTTATAGGGAGTTGTACAATTCATGACCTTGACTTTTGTTGTTGTCATCACATAACTGAGGATGGATTTAGAACTAAGGATACCTTATTTCCTCGTAGGTTATGAGAACTTAAAATTCCATTAGTAGTAACATCATCTAGAAATCATGTTCGGCTAGTTTCTTTTACACCATATTTCATCTAATTTTGAGGACAGTATGAAAGATCGATTAGACATCCAAGAGTACATCTTTATTAGAGGATCGCCTTGTACATGACAAAGGAGTTGTCGACTTGTCACTTTTGCGGCAAGAAGGGACATGTTCAGAAGGATTACAAGAAGAAGTGGCATTGCTATTGATTATTTGTTATTATTAATATTATGTGTTGATATATTATTGTATGTCTAATTTCAAGGACGAAATTTCCTAAGGTGGGTAGGTAGTAAGCCCCCTGAAGTTTCTAGGATTTATTTTAATATTTTTATTTCTTTAATAGATATTTCTTCCACTATTAGTTTTGATCATTAAATACACTTTTCCGTAGATTTGATTTTAGGAGCACAAGAAATGCCAATTTCTCAAAACGTCTTTCATATTTTTTGACCTAGACAAGTCCATCTTAATTTTGGTATATCATGTCCCACTCAAACTCATTTCCTTTTGCTCTATTTTTATTGCACAACTTTCGGGTCAATTTAGGCCAATTTCACCTCTACCGTAAAACTTATCGTATTTTCTAATTTAATTTCGGAACTCAACTTCGATCCAACCATTCGACCCAATATATGGTTTTGACCTATTTTGAGCATACAATTGTAACACCCCAGTCCTAAAATGTGTAGGACTAGGTAATGTAACGTTCCAGCCGTATAATAAAAATATGTAAGATGTATATGCAGTATATAGATAGTCATAGCTTACTAAATCTCATCCACAGAAAGTAAAAGAATAAATATATTATTAAACATGAAAATATCAATAATCAAGTTGCTGGGTGGAGATAAACCTACTACTAAGTGAATCTAAGGAATATATTAGAATACATGAGATAAAGAATAATAAAATAAGTCCACCGTCTAGAAGAAAGTCACACAGTCCATAAAGGAAGAGAAGGAAGAGTCTAGTCTGAAATCCGTACTCCTCGGAATACTGTCGATCGTCTATACCTGGAGAGATCACCAGGTCCTCAGAGGGACGTAACAAGATACATAAAAAGATGCCATATAACTGAATATAAACTGTTTAATAATTATCTAGATCACAACACGGTCCAGTATTCTATCATCGAAGTAGTGAACCACACATATAAACAAACAAGGACAAGGGATGGCATATTATTTTTTAATAAAATATTGTTCCATGCCATTATCAGGCATAAGTACATAAACCATACTGAAAAGTACATATAACGAAACGGATAAAGGTCACATAATCATTCTATGTAAAATGTGCACTTTTGAAGACAACGTTCCACGCAGGGGCTTTATGATCAACAAAACAAATAAAAGGAGTGGCAGTAAGTAGCGCTTATCTAAGTCACTATCGGCCAGGGGCAGTAAGTACTGCTCATCCGAGTCTCTATCGGCCAAAAAGTGTGTATAAAAAGATAAATAGTATCCCATACGCTAATAGTTGTCTCCTCCCTTCCATGATACAATACATGCGTCATCTCCTCGACACACAAACATGTGATGTCTCCACAACATAGTTTTTTTTCTAATAATCGATAAGTCTTCTATACAAATCTATTAGCAGTTATATCCTAACGCACCGCATGTACGCACCGATGATCAATCGTACGCAAGTTCGTATCTATATGTGACTCGCGACTTCGTGGCACACAAGTGTCAATGCCAATTAATGAAGCACAAGTAAAGGATGGTTTCTTAATTCTAGGTCGAATGTGCATAGAAATAAATAAGTAACGAAAAACAAAACTAAACATTAATTTGCATCTAAATACAATTTGGAAGATCAATTTTATATTGCAAAAAATAAATAATAAATAAGTGTATGCAATATGGTGAGCTAAAGTAAATAAACAATAAATTGTAAGGTATCTTGCCTGGTATGGTGCAATGATCTAGCAAGTCTAGGTTGGTCCAATAGTCATATCTGATGTGAAGAGATTCGAATTCACAAGAAGATAGGAAAGTATCTAATTAGTCAAGAATTGATTCAAAGGAGTTAGCATAAATAATTACATATAACTTACTTTGGAAATACTATTTATAATTCAAAAGAACTATAATTTATTAGTCAAGACATTTTTAAATAATTACTTGAAATTCTAAAAATTATTTAGGGAAGAATTTCTTAATTAAAGAAACATATATTTTATTAGAAAATATTTTGGAAGATTATTTATAACCTTTCTGAAAACTATTTATAATATTTAGAACTATATTTTGTTAAACAAAATATTTTTATAACTATTCTAGAAAATATTATTTATACCAAAATCTATATTCTATCCGTCAAGTTATTTAAAGGCAAATATTTAGAAAAATCAAATTAGGGAAAATTTTATAATTTAGTCAAATCTTAGTTTTAGATCAGAAACCATATAAATAAAATAATACTATATTTAAAAATATTTTATTATTTTATTATTAAATATCAATATTGATTTTTAGTGAAATCTATGAGAATAATAATAATAATTAATAACAAAATAATATTATTGATAATAATTTAGTAACAGTAAATATTTTGTTTTACTATAGATATACATGTATAGTACACATATACTAATTTATATTTACCTATACATATATGGGTCAAAAAAATCAAATCAAATAAGAATTATGGAGGAGTACCTCTCCTATATATAGGAGGTAGGAATTTCCAGTTGGATAGGGAGTTGGGGGATTTAAATTTTCCCATAGATAATATCATATTAATTTAAATTTGATTTAAACTTTAAATCGTTTCAAATCCAAATTTAAATCATAGATAAACTCTCCATTAAATTTAAACTCCATTTAAAATAAAAGCTTTTTCCAATATAATTTAAATTTAAACCAAAACAATATTTTAAAATAATTTTTCGGATAATAAAATATTAATATTAAATAAATTTTGAAAATAGAATAAATTTATATGTCTCGTATAAAATGAGCATTTGCATGAAATCACGTTTTTAAATTACTCTTTATAAAAACTTCCATGATGTAAAATAAAGTTTTGGAAATTCCAAATGCGACGTATTTTACAATTCTAAGTAATCAAAAAATTTTATTACTTATTATTTAAAAACAAATCAAGATGTTTTTATAAAATATGTATCTCGCACATATCCGCCATCGACGAGACATACGAAAAATGTGATCTCGTACGAGACGTCCCATACGACGGTTTCGTACGCGACGTATAATACAACTATGCGACACAGAAATACGTAAAAAATTTAAATACCAAATTTATATATAAAAAAATTTTAAATAAAAATTTAGGGGGTTTACATCCTACCCAACTTATAAGAATTTTGTCCTCGAAATTTAGGAACAGGTAGGGTAGGTAGGGATGAGGAAGTAGAAATTTAATCACGTTAAAAGGCATACAATGAAATCAATTTGAATAATCGAATATTACATTAGCTAGGAAAATAAATTCATGTGTATGATTTGGAAGATATCTCATGACAACTATCAAATTCAATCAACAAAATGTGTACTCAAAATAGGCAAGAATCACTTCCACCTCGATCTTACGATATATACAAAATCTAACTTGTTTTTGATATTGCCATAACTCTTGGCATAATCACCGAGGCCTTTCTATATTCAATCTTCAAAATTCAACTTGTGTTTTTGCTATTGTCATAACCAACGATATATTCATCAATGTCCTTTTGCATTTAACCTTTCGTCTATTATTTTTCATAAATTTTTTATAATCCACTCCTTTTTCTTTTTTTCTTTTTTTTGAAGTTTACCTCCAAAGTTTACTCGTAAAATCTTGAATTCCCACTATATTTATATATCGAATCCGTTATCCGAGCGATCGAAATTAGATAAGCCCAAAATAAATTTAAATTTACTTTTCTCAATCATATCTATATATGCATTGATATTTTCTCCAAATAGAATTTGCCATTCATACTCTCCTCAAAATAGATCTTCAATGAATCTCTATCCTTCTTTTCCAACATAAATATGCGCATTTCCTCGAGCTTTAATTTCCTTGAAATTAAAATTTCAAAATATTTAATCAAGGTAGTTGAAGTAAAAGTCAAACTCTTCTAGAAAATTTAGATTTATTTATCAACATAAAGAAAATTTTATCCCTTATACACCAAACATAAACTTTATTTCAACTTTAGATTAATCTCAAACCTTTTGGCACTCGCAAATATACTATCCTTTGATCTCCCCAAAACATAATATCACACCTCTTAATCAAATAGCACATTTAACTAATGTCTCAAAATCACGTATCATTTTACTTGATTAAGCCACTAATCTCCTTTATGATGCCTTCCAATCTAGCCCATGTCTAACCAAAGGGTGTCGTGATCAAATCTTTATCTAAGCCCAAGGAATCACAAGAGCAAGGTTACATGAATAATAGCAGAGCAAAGTAAAATTTTCGAAGAGAAAATCAAGACGATTTAGAAGAAAGTATTGGTTAGGCTCAATGGTCGTGATAGAGTTTGGATAATAAATACTAATTTCTGCACGAAATTAAAATTTATGGGCCTAAGCAATTTAAGATAATGCACAAAAATAAAAGGCACGGGTTAACAATAAGCACAGGCTAAGCATTTAAGGAATTAAGTAGAACACAATCACATATCGGGTTGAAGGAATTGAGTCAAGATCCATGGTCGATAAATATATCGATATCATGGTAAGGTTACAGTTTAGTCTTTTTGGCCCAAAAGTCATATCATGAAAATAGAATACAAGGAGAAGTGTTTTAGTGGCACGTGGTATACCTACATGAAGGTGGGCTTGCCTAGGTCTTACATATGGAATTTGTTGGATGGAAAAGTCTAGTGTTGTGCTCCAAATATCCAAGTCACTGTAAAGGACACAAAAGAATTTAAAATAGAAAGTGGGAGTTCATGAGATAATGATTAACGCACAAAATAAATGACCAAGCATGAAATAATGATAATCCGGATTCTAGTGAATCAAGGTAAAATAAGTTAGAAATACAGTTTCTAGAGGTATGATAGCCACTTGAAGGGGGTATGATCAAGGAGCACTCCAATTATTTCTCAAGTTTCAAATGGTTAGAAAGTCACGATAAAATCTAGGTTTGAGGGAATGTCGAGTGAGTCACAATTGAGATATCTTCACATAGTTTGGCAGATGACTTAACTACACTCGAGTACATACAACTATCATGGTAATTAATGAGGAATACTTGTATCCTATTAGGGTGACTTGCTTGCTTCTTGGTCCTCTACCAATATATGATCTAATTTTAAATTTCAAGTTCCTTAACAGTTTTGAAATAAAACCTCAAGGTATTCCATCAAGAATTTAATCATAACTTAAAGTTTTATTTCCTTTAAATAAGTTCCAAATAACCTTCATCATATCTAATACGGCACAACTAAATTTTCATAATAAGCCATCACTTTTAAAATTTTCAAATTCTCAAATGTACCTTGAGATAAACTCTTAGCCTGTTTCATCATTCACAAATCATGTAACTCAAATTAATTTTTTTTTTACCAAAATTTAAATATCCATAATCACGGCTTTAAACTTGAAATCTAATTAACTTTTTAATTCATAGATCATATGACACAATTTCAAATTTGAATTTTTCCTTCAAAGTCGATTTCATATCCTCCAAAATATTTAAACAAAATTTTACCATCATCTCTTCAAACTTAAAATTAAATAAACTTATAAATCGTACGACTCAATTTAAAATCTCAAGCTCTCTCAAACTAAACTTTCGTCTTCTCTAGTTGTCTAAAATCATAATTGAAACTCCTTAATAATCTCGAGATAAACTTTATAATATTACAATCCAAACTTTAAAGTTAACCGTAAATTATGCGTCACAATATAAAAACTTAAGTTATTTCTCAATCGATTTCATATCCATAATAAATCATAACTATTTCACCGTTTCAAAAAAAATCGTAAATCAAAAATTTGTTTTCTCGATCTAGCTATCCTCTTGTGTATACCTCCTTGTAATAATAAAATTCTAACTATCCTTTGAAGGCCGTAATATGCTACTACCCAACTTAAAATTAACTAATCCTTAAGATCATATCTCTAGGAAAAATAAATGCCTTTATACTCAAATATAACCTCAATGGATATTATTTGTCAATATAATCCTTCTAGCCATAGGGTTGACCAATAAGTATATAGTAGTGTAGTCATCTTTCTAACCATGTTTAAGTACGAGATGATAGGGTGTTGGTAGAAAGTATTCAAGTAAGATGCAAAAATCAAGGGGAGCCACGGGAGTCGGAATATGGAAATCAAGGAAGGTCAAGGAAGGTGATCAAGCATGTGGATGAGTTTCCTAGATTCTAATCCTATATTGCAGGCCCGCTCGGTACAGTCATGTAACAGAAACGGCAAACTTGACCTGCATGGGCTACCACAAAAACATGTAACGCCCAGTCCCAAAATACGTAGGACTAAGTACGTAGACATGCCAGATGTATACATACGAAGTACAGGGCCTTGTATGTATACATAAGCTGTAAATGTAGAAAGCCAAGACACTAAATCTCATCCACGAAAATAAATAATGATCTAAAAGCAACTTTTAGATTGTCATGTACACAATAGTTGGGCGGAGACAAATCTACTACCAAATAAATTAAATATTGAAAAATGTACAAGGAAAGAATTGAGCAAGCAAGAGCAAGTGACGAGTCCAAGAGCAACCATCACGGAGGAAGGAAGATACGGCCTTAGCTAGAGCACCTGTAAAAATCACAAAACACACACCTGGAGAATCATCGGGTCCTCAGAGGAATGTAACAAGACACATAATATCATGCCAATAAACTGAATAATAAAGCTCAACAAAAAAGTATGCATGAGTAAAGGTTCCTGACCATTCTATGTAATATGCACTGTGAGGACAACGTTCTAAGCAGGGGCTGTAACGGATTTACGCAAGCAAGTAATAAAGAGTAGCCGTCAAGTAGCGCTCATATGAGACACTATCGGCCCGGGCAGAAGGTAGTGCTCATAAGAGTCACCCTCGGCCCAAAATGTGTGTAAAAATAAATGTAGCCCCTACGCTAATAGTTGTCCCCTCCCCCCAATAATACTATACATGTGTCGACTCCACGACACTGTTTAATCCTTAATAACTGCCAAGTCTTCTATACAATCTATGGGCAGTTATATCCTAACGTACGGCCTGTACGCACCAATGATCAGTCAGCACGTAAGTTCGCATCTATATGCGACTCACAACTCATACACAATCCGTGGCACATCGTGACAGTTTATGAGATGCACTAAACATACGGCGGTCCCTTAACACTAAGCCAATTGCATAAAGTATAATAATTTGCATCTATATATAGTTTTGAAAGAACAACATAAAAAAAAAAGCATGCATGATATTGAGCAAGAAATTAAACAGTAAAGAGAAGGTGTCTTGCCTGATGTTATGCCTGATGTGGTGGAATGATCCAACAAGTCCTCTTTGGTCCAATAGCCGGTGTCGATGTGTAAGGGTCCAAAATTCATGAGAAGTAGAAACGCACAATCAGTCGTGATCAATGATGATAATCGAGGGGAGTTTGTGGGAAATTTTACTCATAATACTTTTTAGAAAATATTTATACGATTTTTGAAACTAGTTGTTATTAGTCTAAAATAAACTTTCGCAAATATTTGTAAATACTAGAAATCTGTATATAAATTTGGTAACTACTTTTATTTAGAAAAATATATAAAATTCATAATCTAGAAAAATTATTTGTGGTCAAAACTATATTACTAAGTAAATATTTATGTATATATATAATTACTTGAAGACAAAATATGATAATTTTTTGAAGTTGCCTTTTATTAGTTCAAAATTATTTATACGTTAAATACTTGAAAAATACACAAAACATTTTATGCCACACATATTCGAAGTTTGTGAAATTATAGATTTACAGATAGAAAAACTATATTTAATTAGATAAATAAAAATTCTAGAAAATATGAGTATATTTATAATTCTCCAAAATATGATAATAATCCTATAAAATAATATGTAACCATTTTTCCAAAATATTAATAATAATAACAATAATATAATAATAATAATAATAATAATAATAATAATAATAATAATAATAATATTGATGATAATAATAATAATAGTTATAATATCAGCATAATAATAATAATAATAATAATAATAATAATAATAATAATATCACTGATACATGAATCCCTCAGCCATACGGCTACATTCCCCTCCCAAAAAAAAAATCTGTAAGATAGAGAGAGAGGTGAGAACAGGCTTACCGAAGGGGTTCTCGCCGGCGAAAGAGCAGCGCGGCGGTCGGCGCTCACGGCGGACGGTGGTGGGTTCCGGTCAGACGCGACAGATCTGGGGTGGCGCGGTTGCTTCCGAGGCCGCACGCTCATCGAGATCTGGGGAACGATGATTTTGCGGCGTTGTATCTCGTAGGGCGACGGCGGTCTCAGCACGGCAGTGGAGCTCCGGTGGACGCGGAGGAGCGAGCCGGAGGCGCTCGTAGTTGAACCATTTCCTCGGCATCGCGGTGAGGGAAAGAAAATTTTGCGGTGGCCGGCGGGGTTCGGAGAGAGGACACGGCCGATGTGGCGGCGGTTGAGCGCTGGGAAGCTCCGGCACGGAAGGAGTGTGGCGGTGAGGGAGAGATGTGGCAGCACGATTCTCTTGTGGAGGCGTGCTCGGTGGTAACCGAGCGACGGGCGGAAGTTTGGCGGTGGCAGCGCGCGAGACGGAGCGGCTGTGCTTCGGGCTGGGGCGGAAGGAGAAACCTCCTCAGAGCGGGGGCGAACCTCCAGTCGCGGAGGCCGGGGCCTCAATCAGGTCAGAGTCCCCCTTCTTCTTCTTGTTTCATGGTGATGGTGATAAGGTGGTTGGCTGGGTTGTTGGCCGAATTTTAGTGTTCCTGGGAGCGGAGGCGAGCGAAGATGCTGCGGTGGTCGTAGGGTTAGGATCGGGTGAGTCTGTGGTGGTGAGGCGGAAAGAAGTGGTGGTGGTGATGATGATGGAAGGGTGTTGGGCGGTTACGGCCGGGTCTGGTCATCGGAGCCCAGTGGGGTCGGTGACTGCGGCCAAGCGATGACCCAGTTTTTGGTGGTAGAGGGTTGTGGATGGCGGGGATGAGCCAGAGTGGCCGGGATCGAAAGGTGGTGACGATGGTTGCGTGTTGATGGTGCTAGCCATGAACAGAGGTGAAGGGGTTTGTTCAGAGATGGGACGTCGGAAGAGGATGGAGTCTGTACACGTGTCCTGCGAGAAACGGGACGAGTCGGTGTCCGAAATTGTCGGACTCTGGAGATTATTGTATTTGTAAGGGTAAAATGTATAGAGGATGGGGAAGGGCACTGACACGATGCACGTCTGTGAATGGTAGAATTATGGAGGAGTACCTCTCATATATATAGGAGGTGGAAATTCCTAGTTGGATAGGGAGTTGGGGGATTTAAATTCCCCCATAGATAATATCATATTAATTTAAATTCGATTTAAACTTTAAATCGTTTCAGATCCAAATTTAAATCATAGATAAACTCTCCATTAAATTTAAACTCCGTTTAAAATAAAAGCTTTTTCCAATATAATTAAAATTTAAACCAAAACAATATTTTAAAATAGTTTTTCGGATAATAAAATATTAATATTAAATAAATTTCAAAAATAGAATAAATTTATATGTATCGTATAAAATGAGCATTTGCATGAAATCTCATTTTTAAATTACTATTTATAATAACTTCCATGATGTAAAATAAAGTTTTGAAAATTCCCAATGCGACGCATTTTACAATTCTAAGTAATCAAATTATTTTATTATTTATTATTTATTATTTAAAAAAAATCAAGATGTTTTTACAAAATATGTATCTCGCACATATCCGCCCTCGACGAGACATACGAAAAATGTGATCTCGTACGAGACGTCCCATACGACGGTTTCGTACGCGACATATATTACGACTATGCGACATAGAAATACGTAAAAATTTTAAATACCAAATTTATATATAAAAAATTTAAGTAAAAATTTAGGGGGTTTACACCCCCTCCATCACTATAAATAGGAGGGTGTTTTGGCATAACTTCTTCATCACATTCTCTCTCCATATTCTTGCAAATTCGAGTTTCATCAGCCTCGTATAAGCTTGTAGGGGAGTTGAACATCATTTTGCTAAGGGCATTGCTCTTCGAATGTGTTAGGAGTTGAGAAAAACACCAATCTTCAAAAGGTAATATCTATTGTAGTTTTCTTTAATGTTTGACAAAACATCATTTCTTTCATATGAAATCCATAGAAAGACATTTGGCCATGATCACCTTCTGAACACAGCACATCACTAGAGTGTATAATTGAAGTTGGACCATTTCAAGAAGAGACACACTACTAGTAAGAAATTCTAATGAACTTATAGATGGAGTTGTTACTGCACTTCATCAGAGAAATGTGTTGCTAGAATATTACTATCACGTAGCGTGTAGACGCATGAAGCTGGACATACATGTCTATGCGCCTGGCTGTCCATGCGACAAATAATCCAAATTATGTTGACCTCCAGTAGAACAATATGTATTATGCATCTAACTCCTTGGACTTGTCATACTTTGCAGGATACTCCTTAGATGACTAGAGCTCAAATGGAGCATTGAAGGACACCATAAGATGTCTTGTTTGACATGATCCAACATATTACATGGAATCCCTTCGCAGTCTTGAAACCCAGCTAGCTATTTGCACCCATTTGACGAGGCTTGCGACTGGTCGATTTCATTATCATGGCGTACATGACGAGATTGGGTTTGAGTCCCAATCAAAACACTATTAGTGACGGACAGTGTTGGTAGTTGACGGAAGTCATGGGAGACAAGCTAACAGAGAAGATCCTGAATGTCTGCCCAATTTTGTATTCTCTCGCAAGAGTGTACTGCCAAAGATAGAGAGGGGAGATCATGCTAGTACATGCACTAACATGTGGCATAGGTTTGGTACGTCGTATGCTCTCAGAGAAGTACGATGAACTACAGCAATACCTAATCTGTATGAGTTCTCACCCTCTTCATATTGTCCTCTAGTGCAACATTTTCCATGTACTGTGGTTTGTACTGAGAGATAAACTGACGGAGAGGATCCTGAATATAATAGATCTCCATTATGCCTCACCATGGCTTAGAGATAAAAATCTAGGTTGTAATAGATCTCCATTATATGTAATCATGATTTTTGAACTAAAATTTGTCTTTGGCTTCGACGTCTCTTGCAATTTTTTTAACAGACAAGTTCTGGCCTAACTCTGAAGAATAATTGTCTTCAAATCAAACTGGCGCATAACTATTTTGAGTAGAAAATGTTGCATAGGTATTTCTCTCACGTAAGACTTTGAATGTCATTGTCTTTACCAAATAAAGTGTATGAATGCCAATGTGCATAAGACTTGCAATCTTCGAGGTGCATGACGATAAATGACATGGTTATAGTGTCAGCTCATTCAAATCTTTGTCAATTATTAAAAAATCTTTTGATCTCTTCCAATTAATACAGGTGTGTGAATACCAAGAACCAAAATATAGAGTCTATGTGCCATATACGGGCCTGTGTTATGCAGGAACGACAAACGAATTTTTGAAAAATGGGCCAACTTTTATATGATGAATAAACTACAATTAATGAGATTCATCATTAGAAGCCAACTGTCACTACCATTTAGACTTCCCTAGTACATATTCATTCCTTCATTCTCCTATAAATATAAATGAAGAACTGTCAATTCTCTACTACACTTTATTGTCTCTCCATGGCACCAAAGAAAGCTTATCCTCGTAGGCACTCCCGTGGATCAGAGAGGATCACTACTCGTCAACCAACTTCAATAGCTCTATTGTGCCTTTGACTGTCATGCCTCTGCCCCCTTAGTCTCGTAAGAGGAGACTGTCGGACACGAAGATGTCCATGGCTAAAGAACTCTTAGCTGTGCTTGGCTTATCCTTATGCGACATTGCCAAGCCTTTGAAGGGGTCAACTAACTTTTACTCTCTCCCTTTGGAACAAAAGGAGAGGAAGGTACAGGAAGGGGTAGAGGCATTTCGTCGGTAATTCTACGACTCGGGTGTTCAGACCCTCCAAGACATCGTGGATATAATCAGCCACTCTGACTGTCCTTCTCCTTAGTTGTCCTCTTTTTTGGTTTTAGGGTTCTTTTAGCCCCCCACTGACCACATTTTGTAAACCTTTTATCGTAATGATATGAAAATTTCTTATTTCCAAGCGATTATGAGTAATCTGTTGAACTACACGTAAGAGAGATCTTGACCACAGATGACACATAAGATTAATTTGACAAGAAAAATGCGCATAAGGATAATTCTTATATGTGCCTCTCTTGGCTTGAAGGGGGATAAATGTCATGCCCTAGAACCAGAATACTGGTAAGTCAGGACGGACAAGGCTAACTACGTATACCAGAGTACTCCAGTACCCCAGGATACGGTCAAAGTTGTTAAGACATGGGGGTTACTACTATAATCCAACAATCAATCATAGGTCAAGCAATCCTAGGTATCTCAATCACAGGCAAATATGTAATATAAGAAGTATGATCATCAGACATAAATAGTAAAGCGTCCCAAACTATATATACATGGATGATCATGAAGCTAGTAATACAAAATGGAGAACTAGCATGAGTAATAGTCATACATGATTAACTCTAGATATAGTCTAGAATAATGCAAATCATGTTTAGGCCCCTACACTAAATGTCAACATCCAAAAAATTGAGCTAAACATGTACTCAGAGGCTAAACGTCATAAAAGAATATACATAACTAGTGGGAGAATGAAATAGGAACCCCACTAAGGTACTCTGGTGCTCCGGGTGGTCACCGTCGAGTAAAAGGTACGAAAGATCCTTCGGGCTCCTCTATTAGATCTGGAAAAATAAAACCAGTAGGGTCAGACCCCCAATAGAAAGTACCACAAAGGAAGCCAAACTATGAACTAAAACCAACAATAACTAACATAACAACAGATAGAGACAGAAACAAGTAAATGTTGATCGAGACTCGTGCACTACCAATGCACTTATCTCGAGAATCGAAAAGACAATAAGCAAATCAACATGGAGCATAACGTAAACAACATGTGACATAATATAAACTGTGGACATGTAAAGTAAATGGAAGCATGTGAACATGTAAGATAAACTGGACATATGAGCATATAAGGTAACCGAGACATATAAGCATGTAAAGTAACCAGGACATGTAAGCATGTAAGGTAACCGGGACATATAAGCATGTAAGATAACCGGGACATGTAAGCATGTAAGGTAACTGGAACATATAAGCATCAAAGGTAACCGGGACATGTAAGCATGTACAGTAAAGGAATCATGTATAGCATGTGAGTACTGAATAGGACGACAAATGACAAGATGACTTAGGAACTATTCTAGAACCGAATTATAATTCGTAAATCAAACAAGGACCGGGGTTGCAATCCTTCTCCTGAAAAGAACTTAACCTCCAATCATTTACCGACAAAAGTAAAGCATAGACAGAAGCTAGACAAAATTAAAAAAGACAGGACAGGACTTCATCCATCAATCACGGCCAAGCAATGAGTACGACTTGATACATTAGCTAACTAGGGTTATCACAATTTCTAATTACTAACATATGCACTTTGAGAATTCTATCCAGCTACCTGCCCTGGAGACTACCCAACTTATCCAGACCGCTAAAGCAATAATAAATATCAAATAGTGGATACATCATCCAGGGACAAATATATCATAAGATCTAATAGTGGGTACATCGCCCGGAAGAAAAATGTACCCTAAGGATAGGTGTATAGAGGATACATCGCCCAGGAGATAAATGTATCCTCAGTAGTATGCTCCATACGACGTCGAGTTTAGAAGTATAATAAACAAGATTGCCGCCACTCGATGGTGTGCTAGAAATGTGCTCATTGTGACAAATAGCTACAAGTCCATTCAAGTTGGGGCCGGAATAAAGGGCTTGCAGGCAACCGGGAATTCTTCCCTCCCAATGCTTCTAGGCAATCAAGCTAGTTGTTTAGTCTTAACATTTTCTTTTAGGATTTCGGGTGTGGCATTCCGCAGAATCTATCCTAGACATGATATGTAAGATTGGACAATACAAGAAAGTTTACTATAACAAGCCACAACATAAAAATATAATAAGCTGTATGCGGGAGTGGCTACGACGAGCCACTATAAAGAAATCATGTGTGCGCCATTACAGGACACTATTGTAAGCAAGAAAAAGACATGTAACAAAAGTGCACCACAACGGACCACTATCAAGTAAATACTGGACATGGCATAGACTTTAAAGTACAATAAATCCGTAAAGGCATGACAATACATAATGAGTATAGGACATAGAAGAATATATGAACATAAGCTAGTGTCAAGTGTATATAGGGTTTACAATCATTCGCTAACTATATAAAGTCATAAAATTATGCTAAAGAATCAATTCATTCGAAGAAAGAAGCAAAAACGGGTAAAACGGACAAAAATAGCCTAAAACAGCCTAATTCGGATTAGCCGACGGATATCTGCAGATTACTGATGGATTTTCCTACGAATTTTTGCGGATTACTGACGGATTTTTCGAATTGTCGCAAAAGACGAAGTCTGAAATATAAAACTTGTTTCGGCCCTAAAAACTTCATTTTAAATCGAAACTCGACGCTTCAAAAGTCAAAATTGCATAAAATTGAATTCTCTACAACATGTAAGTAATAATTTTGACAAATCCAAAGATTTGATAGATCAATACCTCAAAATAGTCTAAAAATATGTTCTCAAAAAATTGAAACGGATTTCAATTTCCACCAAACTTTAAAATCTATGGTATACAAGCTAGGGGAGGGTCTTATATAGCATATGTGACCCAGATCCATGATGGTAACACCAATATCAATCTCGATACCAAGTTTTCCTACTAAGTCAATATTGATTTTTAACAAAAAAATCAAATCCTAGCTCAAATAAAATTTAGAAACATGTACATAACTAGAAACCATGAGGAAAATATATTTAACAAAACAAGTTCTAGAATAAAATGAGCTATCAATACCAAAGAAGACAAAAATGACGATAATTAAGGTTGTTCAATAATTCGGCAAGATGTGCTTACCTAGGTTAAGCTCCAATCCTAAACTTTTACTCCACCACCAAGAGGGATTACGAAACCACACTACAGGCCTCAAGGCCAAGCTTTTAGCAAGCTCCAAGCTTAAGGAAGAGGAATGAAAGTGAAGAGGAAATGAAGAAGGAAAGAAAAGAGTGAGGAGAGAGAAACTCAATGGGTATGTATAGAAGGGGTGAATTAATCATGACACGTTGGATATCGATCCACGTCACAATCTAAATCGATTATAGTCATCCAAAGAAAACCAAGTATCCAATGGATAATAGGGTGAGTCAAAACCAAGGGACCAATAAATAATAGAATAAAAAGAGTAAAGAGAGAAACATTATTTATTAAAATATCTAAATACTATTCAACAAAATATCTAAACATATTCATCAAAATATCTAAAATCAAAATATCTTAAAAGTAGAAAATATATCCCGGACAGTATACCGTCGATACACACCGATACACCGACGATATGCCCATCAAGAAGAAAATCGACAATTTGAGAAAAATTTAAAGCATTACGAAAATCAAGAAAATGCAAAATACAGTACAAAATACGTATCCGTATATAAATAACGATACTGTGAGACGAGTCTTACAATAACAGCATGTATATAGGATTTTTCAGAAGAACACCAATTTATCGACATGTCTAAATATGTAGACTTGTTATCTAAGTCATATCTCAGATTGGATACTAATAACAAGCGAGAGTTATAAACGGATTGGTTGTCTTTGGCATATGCGCATTATTTTAACGACAAGATATGAGAAAAGTTGTGCAATTTCCTTTCATCTCTCATGTTTTGAATAAAAATGTATGTATCTTGTATCTTCATTTAATTTTGAAACAAAAAATATTCTTTACATTTTGCTCGGGATGTTTGAAGTTCGATATTAGTTTAGAGGTAATATAGACATAGAAAATATCATGTTTGTGTGGACCTATTATTTGTGACATACTCAATCTGAGAATAGAAAATCGATTATGAGATTGACACTATCATAGGTAATATAGACATGATAGATATTATAGTGGGCCCATTATCCTTGGCATACCAGATTAGGTACGAATAATAGAGTAAGATAATTTGTCAGAGGTATTATGGACGTGACAAGTAGTTTTTAGTGAACCTATTACTTATGGCGCACTCAACTATGTGCAAGTAATAAGACAAGATCAGGAACTATGTATCAGAGGTAATATGGACTTGATAGACATTCTTGGATAAATTTGCTCAGAGGGATATGGACTTAGAAAATTTATAGAACTCTATAAAGAAAGTCGATGCTATAAAATATTTTAGAGGTAATATGGACATGAATATTCTTCTGATATAAATTTGCTCAGAGGTAATATGGACTTAGCAAATTTTTGTTATTCTATAGAGAGTAGATTTCGTAAAAATAATTCAGAGGTAATATGGACATGAATATTCTTTTGACAATATATTATTTCTATTCCAGCTGGAGAATTGAAATGAAATGCCTTTAAAGCAGCTTGGCTTTAATAATGACTTGCAATAAGTTGGAAATGAGGGTAATTTTTAAATTTTATAATTTTGATTAATCGATAATAGTTTAGGAAAATTTTAGATTATTTTAATAATATTTAAATTGATGTATTATGATTTTGGTCATTTTTCATATTTTAATATTTTGGAAAAAATTTATATTCTTAATATAGTTTTTATTGGATTTGTTTAGTCGGGTTTGAGTTTCGTCTCGTTCCGACTTGTATTGTGACCCGGGTAGCTTGAACTCTAGATGGGACCCAATATTAAGTTAAGCATGGCTCACAAGACCCAACATTAAGTTATTTAATTAAACTAATTTTTATCATGTTAGAATGGTTAAGTTAGAGACTCAAAACTAGATCATTTTGACCCCAAAATTGAACCTAGTCTAGACTTAACCATATGAGACTAGAGAGGGACAATTAGGACATTTTCCATTAGCCCTAATGGACTCTTTATGGCAGGCACCTTTAGGAGAGAATGATTCATTTCATTCATTACAATCTTGCCTCTTTTATTTTCCTTTTGTTCTTCCCCAATTTTAGAGAGCCTTCCCATTGATTTGATCTCCAAATCAAATCATTCCTTCAGCAAACTTTCTCTCAATCATTCCCATTCTCCAAGGAAGGGTGCTACCAAGGATTGGAAGAGGAGTGCAAGGAGGAGTGTCCACTTTGAGGGATTTTCGTATCGGAGCCGTATCCTAAAGGATTTTATTGGAATTCCACTCCCAATAGGTAAAACCCATCCTCTAAATCAATTTTCTTTGCATATAAATTAGTTTTGAATCCGTAGGATCCATCTTCATGCATGTGTCCCATTTAGATTCAAATTTGAGGCCATTTGGAGCTCTCTTGAGGATTTTAGATATGTGTCTTGTGTCCTACTTGATATATCCCAAATTAGGACACCCCATGTGTATGTATGTATGATAATAGTTTAAATAGATATTTAAATTCATTTTTATAATGGTTAGAGAGTGGATTGATCTTAGTTAGGATGGTTAGAATGAGTTTCATTTGGATACCTATGTTTGTATCCAAGTATCTTGGCCTATATGTGTTCTTTTGTCAAATCCGTCATAATTTTCATCCACGTTTTTATTAACCAAAGTAACTTAGAAATGTCATAACTTTTAGCTTAGAACTCCGATTTATCTTTTTTTTTTTTTAAAAGAACCATATCGAAGTTAGCTTTCCAAATATATATTTTAATAATCAAAATTCTTTTTGTAACTTTCTGTAGAATTATTCGAGTGTCAACGGTACGAAAGACGAACGTGTTTCAGTATTTTTGCGATTCCGGGAGCTTCCAGACACAAAAATCCGATCCGTTTAAAGTTTCCGAAAGCTAACACAAAGATCTACGACATAATTTAATCCTAGAATTTAGTGAATGCCCAATTGGTACAGTATTGGTTTTAAGTAGAAGAGTGACTATACGATATATGCATTTTGTGTAACCTATGAGCCTATGTAGTATGGATATTAAATGAATATAGGGTATGTAATGCATGATATGTTAGATGAATGAAATGATATATATATATGATATATATTCTCTTTATATTAATGTATATATATGGTTGAATGCAAACATGTAGGAATACAATTAATATAATGCATATAAGCAATGCATGAATGAAAGAATGATATACAATGTATGCATGAAAGTATATAATGAATGCTAGATATGAATGCAAGATATATATGTAATGATAGATATGAATGCATAATATATAAAAATTGTATTGCAATATATAATGATAACATGCATGGTAATGTAGAGTATATGATGCAAGCATGAATGAATGGAGGAAATACATGTATATAGGTAATATAGAATGTAATATATGAAAGGAATGAATGATAATATATAACATGATATGTAAGGTAATGCAAGGTATGAAATATATAATGTGTGCATGTTTGTATATTTCTATGTTAATGTATGAAATGATATGAATATACAATGTATGCATATGTACAAAACATGTAGGTAATACATAGATGCATGAATGAAATGAATGTTTGCAATATGTTAATATAAATACAAGTATCTAATATGCATGAATGTAAGTATAATATAATACAAGTATACATGTATGTATCATGTAAATGTAATATACATGATATGTATGTATACATGTATACAAGGTAAGTATGTATGTATGTATTTCTATAAATTGAGTTAACCTATAACCTTTTACACACATGCATTCATACACCCTTTGACATCATGTATCCCATGTCACATACACCTACCTATCATTAAATTTTAGAACATTAACACATATCCTTTCACACACATGCCAAGCACACACATACTCACTTGCTCTTTTACCTCTCTTTCTCTCTCTATATATATATATGTATGTGCCTATATATATATATAGCTTTCCTATATATATCTATGTATATGAATATGTAAATAGTGGTGCATATATATATATATATATATATATATATATATATATATATATATATATATATATATATATAAAATATATATATATATATATCTATATATATATATATATATATATATATATATATATATATATATATATATATGTGTGTGTGTGTGTGGGGGGGGGGGGGAAGGGGGGGATGTACATATAGTTAGCCTATATGTTATGAGTGTACTACAATATATTAGATATATATATATTGTTATGTGTATATGTGTTTGTGGTTTGGCTTAGGCATGATATAGCCTATAGCCTAGGGCTCTTAGCCTATGGTGTGTCTGTTTGCCTAGTGAGAGTTTAGTTAGACTTGTTTAGTCTTGATTTGGCCTAGAATAGACTAGTTAGACTAGTATAGACTTGTTTGGTTTAGGTTTGACCTAGTTTGACTAGTTTAGTTGACTAGAGTTGACCAAAGGTTGACTTTAGCCTAGATTGACCCCAAACTTCATGTAGATGCATTGTAGCAGTCTATTTCCTTATTTTAGACTTGTTGTGACTTGTACTATTCTATAGGAGACAGACACCACTCCTCGGACAGTATATTCTCTTCGGACATTCAGGATACCAGGCGAGTACATTCTCTGATCATTTTATATCCTGCTTAGAATTATTTCCTGCATTTAATTACTTTACTTGTTACTGTCACGTTGGTCACACGGATTGGTACTATATGGATCCCTTCTTGAGATGTTATCCTTAGGGAGCATCGGGTACTACATGTTATGTGCGTTTCATTTACATGGCGTATCACTATGCTTCATTGGTTCTTTGATTACTTGTGACATATACTCTTATGATCACATAGTCTCCTAGAATCCTTATCCCATTTACTGGGTATCCTAGAATCTCCTAGAATCCCCATTTATGGCACATCCATGTATCACCCTTCGGGGGCCTTTGCATGGAATCATAACATAACCTGGTTGGATCCTTGTGTATTAATTGGGAGTACGGGAGAGTAGAAGTAGACATGTGAATAATACCTAAGTAGTATCTCATAAGAACCTTTCCATAGTATCTCATCAGAATCTCCTATGCCATTTATATGTCTATATTGTACTCTGACTCACTAGCCACTGTTAGTCTCTATTTATAGTAGATATTTCTATTACAGCTTTCTCTCTCTGTTTACATACTGTATTTCTTTCAGTACATGTATCTTACTTTACTGCGTGATTATATTTTCTAACCTGCTATAAACTGTTGAGATGTATTGTGCTCGCTCTTGTCCTGACTGGACCTGTTGATAAATTTTACAGATAGCCTGGAGGTCGCCTGCTAGCCTAGAGGAGACACAGTAGAGGTTGTATAGATAGCTAGGGTTTTGCTTATAGCTTATTTTCAGTTGTCTTGAGTTGTATTTATGGATTACTGTATTTGAACTTTGAGATGTATTTCTGGGTTGTGTATCTTAGACACTTAGACTTCTATCTGCTGTATCTCTTTTGGATTTCAAGTTTTATCTATCTTCCATTATGCTCTACCTTAGATGTGATTGAGTTTATATTCTGCTATGTCACCCCCATTCGGGGAGTATAAACTGCTTAGCCTTATACTGTTAGATGCATGAAACCTAGAACAGCGTTCTACCGCCGACACTGCGGCGTAGGCTGGACGTACCCACGTCTCGTGTCCTTACTCTAGGGTGCAGATCGTGACACGTTTTTAGTGGTGGCCTATGCAGTTCGAGATTCGCATTAGTGCGATTTTGTAGTAGCGCAACGACTTAGCTGTACTACTACGAGCCTACTATAGGATATAGAAATTAAGATGTTAGGATGAGAGGATACTCAATCACTGTTAGGATTCCTTGAGAGATTCTTGGGATGACCCTTGAAATCTCATTTTGAACTCTGATTTAAACTCCCTTTCCCTTATTTTGATTCACCTTTTACTTGATTTGATTTTGATTTTGGTGGATTCATTGTAGAACTTTGAATCCTGGTATTAGTTGATAATTTTGATAAAATTCTGTAGTTGTTGATTTTAATTTTATATTTAATATTTTCAAATTCAAGGCACTCAATCACACTTAGGATTCTTTGAGAGATTCTTGGGACGACCCCTGAGAAACTCATTTTTGATTTTCAATTAGAATTCCTTTTTCCTCTTGTTTGGATTCACCCTTATTTTTTGCTATTGAATTTGAGCTTGATGGGTTCATCTCGTTTGAACAAATGAGAAAGAACAGATCTTCATTACTCCTTCTTGCCATTATTTCCTTGCATTCTTATTTTCTTCTTATCTTAAACTCTGTTTAATTACACCAATCACCCATATCTTATCATCCCTACCAGATGTACCTCAAAACCCTTGAATCTTCATATCTTCTGCCTGGAAAAGACTGAAGAAGTGATGTAAATCATGTAGCTCAGAGGAGACATAACTGATTATTATATGATGATCTAGAGGAAATCAAAATGTGGAGTGTTCAATATTGAAACCTTGAGATAAAAATGTGGTAAAGGTCTCGAATAGAATCAAGAGATGTACACTACCAATCTGGAAACAATCACACTTAGGGAGATTTTGGGGTTTTGAGATAGTTTATAGGTGTATTCAAACTGATGAGGATATTCAAGGTCAACCTAGATTTGAGAACCTCGAAACTCTGGTTATTGATGCTTGGGAAGTTTTACCTTAAGGCTATATAGAAGCTTAGTAATAGAAAAGAGAAATTAATTGCATTCAATAAGGATATTGAACAAGATATTGCAAGGAAATGACTAGGGATAGAGGGAACATAAAGTTATAGAAATTTAAAGATTGTTGTGGAAATTTTTTTAGGAGAATAATATTCAATGGTGTATGTCGAAGAAAATACGGAAGTTGATTTTTTTTGATGGAGGATAAGTTTTGTAAGGCCTAAAGGTATTTAAATTAAATAACACGAGGAGAACCATTTGAACAAGTTCAAGGGATTCGTAAACGGGATTTAGGGGTTTCGGGCCAAATTTAAGACAAGGTGAAAGAATTTGGAAATTTGAATAAATGGTTAATGTTGATTCCTAAATGTGAAGGCTATGCTTCATGAGTAATGTTTGGAAATTGGAAATTGCCTACGGTAGTCATGGTAAAGGATTAGGTAAAGGTTAAATTTTTATATGGAGACTGGTGAGGTAAGGGTACGATTGGCAAGTTATGACCAGATGAACTTAAGGGTATTAGAAACAGATGATTAACTTGATCTTCCTTATCTTGTGCATTTATTTACCACCTCTTGAACCCCCACTTTCTATTTTGAGATCCTTTGACGTTCCTTATCGTGACCTTGACATTCAGAATGTAATTAGCTGTTACCCTCCAACTGTAAAACCCCTAAATTTCTACTATATTTTTTTATTTATTAAAATTTGTACAGATTTAAAAAAAAAAAATTTGCATTATACGTCGCGTAGTCGTATTGTACGTCGCGCGTGAAATTTTATTTTTCCGAATTTGCACGACGAATGCGAATGTGTGCGATGTATATTTTTTTTCTACATTTTTATGGTTTCAAAATAATGTACATAATAATTATTTTGTTAGCATTCCAAAAATTTTCAAGTTTGATTATTTATTTATAAAGCCTTTCATAATAAATAAGTATTCCTATAAAATTTTATTTTAAGAAAAATATATGTACGTAAATATTATATGGTCATAGATAAATATTTTGTAATTATTTATTCTGGAAATTGCTGAGAAACCCAATTTCGGGATGGACTTTTATGAAATGCCCACCCGCTGGATGAGTTTTATGAAATGCCCAGAATTAAGTATTTTCACGTTAAATATTCCAAGATTCCCTTTTAGATGCCACCCGCTGGAAACTGCTATTTTTATAATATCGAAACTACCCCTCCGCGCGAATTGGTCATCTATATGTATTTGAATTCAAAAAACTCAGATCTGGATTGCGATTTTCGTCTTCTTCTTCTTCACGGAAAATCTGAATTCCATTGTTCTCATCTTCAGCAGAGATCGCAAAGATCGTTCGTAGTTCGGTGTGCTTTTCTTCGGTCGAACTCAGATCATCGCTCGTCATCATCATCACCATCATCATCATCTTTATCGACGTCAATTGTGGAGAGAAGATCTTTCTTCTTCTTTTCCATAAGAATTATCATCGCTTTGAAAGAAGAACGAAACTCTTTATTCCTGAAAAAACTAAATTACACGGAGAATGGCCATTCTCCTACGTTTTAACACTGGAAATGACCATTCTCCGTGTAAATTAACACAGAGAATGCCATTCTCCGTTTTATTTAAAACGGAGAATGGCCATTCTCCGTTTTATTTAAAACGGAGAATGGCCATTCTCCTGCGTTTTAACACTGAAATGACCATTCTCCGTGCTAAATTATACGGAGAATGACCATTCTCCGTTTTATTTAACACGGAGAATGACCATTCTCCGTGTAAATTAACACGGAGAATGCCATTCTCCGTTTTACTTAAAACGGAGAATGACATTCTCCGTGTTTCTAACATGGAGAATGGCCATTCTCCTGCGTTTTAACACTGAAATGACCATTCTCCGTGCTAAATTACACGGAGAATGACCATTCTCCGTTTTATTTAACACGGAGAATGACCATTCTCCGTTTTATTTAACACGGAGAACGTCATTCTCCGTTTTATTTAAAACGGAGAATGCCATTCTCCTGCGTTTTAACACTGAAATAACCATTCTCCGTGCTAAATTACACGGAGAATGCTATTCTCCGTTTTATTTAACACGGAGAATAACATTCTCCGTTTTATTTAACACGGAGAATGGCATTCTCCGTGTTTCTAACACAGAGAATGGTCATTCTCCTGTGTTTTAACACTGGAATGACCATTCTCCGTGATAAACTACACGGAGAATGGCATTCTCCGTGTAAATTAAGACGGAGAATAGTCATTCTCCGTGTAATTTAGCACGGAGAATGGTGGTCATTCTCCGTGTAAATTAAGACGGAGAATGCCATTCTCCATGTTAGTAACATGGAGAATGTCATTCTCCGTGTAAATTAAGACGGAGAATGACATTCTCCGTGTTACTAACACGGAGAATGACCACCCTCATGCAAAATTAACATTTTTCGTGTTCTAACACGGAGAATGGCCATTCTCCTGCATTTTTTGGTCAGCTGAAACTTTGGAGAGCCATAACTTTTGACTGGGAGGTCGAAACGAGGTCCCGTTTGTCGTAAAATGAGCGTATCGTCGAGAAGACTGAAAGTAACAACTTCATAGTTAGACGGCCTTTCGAAATTTTAGAATCGCAAAAAAATGATGTTTGGACCTCCGTTTTAGCACTTTTGCAGTTTGTCCCGGTCTTTCCGAAATTTTCCGACGAGTTTTTGAAGATTTTTGAGGAGAAAACCTAGATTCGAAAGTAAGCAGCGTATGGAAGAAGATGAAGTATCGAAACGTTTTTTTAAGAGCAGTTTCGTGGGTGTTTTCAATAAATTAAAAGGAAGGGCAAAATGGTCATTTGGAACCCGCTTTGGATAAGTTTCTCTAATTCTGGGCACGCGATGAAAGTTTTTTTAGCGGTGGGTTTTACATAAAACTTTTTTAGTTTTTGGGCATTTCATAAATCCTCTCTTATTTATTAGTTTATTTTTAAATAAATATGTAATTTTCGAAATTATTATTATTAGTATTTTGGAAAATATATTTTGAATTTATTGTAGCAATTTAAATCTCGATTGATTTCATAGATTGATTTAATAATTGAAATTTGAATTTTCTCAATTAATTTTTAAGCCAAAAGGATTTAAATTAGATTTAAATTTGGATTTGATTTGGATTTGGATTTGGATTATTGAACTAAATTAAATTATATATTGAATTATCTATCTGGGGTTTAAACTAATCATAATCCTATTCCAATGGGAATTCCCACATCCTATAAATAGGCAGGTACTCCTCCATAAATTGCTACCATTCACAAATTCCACAACAAAATTTTTCCACCAAGCCCGTGCATCGTGTCGGTGCCCATCCAAAGTCTTATTCCACTTTGTTATACACATACAAATTCATCTCCCGTGTCGAACACACCCCGACACTAATAAATCCCTAGTTCCTAACCTAACCCTAACCCCGCCGTCACCACCGTCTCGCCACCAGCAACGTCAAGACCACCATCACGCACCACCCTCAAACATCGCCACCTCATTCAATGTCGCCCCCACGACCAGCCCTGTCCTGGCCACACCACCACCCTCATCCCTGTTCAGCCCAGTCGTGCCACCACCAATGGCCAACTGACCTCCACCACCACTACTGCCATCACCACCGACCATCACCGCCATCACCACAGACCACCACCTCGCCGTAGTCGTCAACCACGACCAAAAATCCGACCATCACAGCCACCACGGCTCTGGTCCACATACCACACAAAACCCAAAGAAGTAGGAAAGAAAAGCCAAACCTGCCTGCGTGTCGCCCTCTGGTCCGCCGAGCTCTCCCGCCGACGCCGGAGCCGACCGACCCATCTGCTCCTCCAACCGCCGAAGGCGAGCGCCCTTCCCCGAGTCCCGTCCTCTCTCTCCGCCTCCTTCACCAGACCCGAGGACCATCGCGCGGTCGCCCGAACGAAACCCTCACGCCGCCGGCCGAGATCCGCCGTCCTCCGACCCCAGCTCGCCCCTTTTCCCTCTTCCTCGCCTCGCCGGACCACCTTCCCTCCGCCGACAACCCCCGTACTCCGCGCCCTTCCTCCTTGCTTACACCACCGCCCATCTCGCCACGACCGCACCAAGACCCTCTCTCTCCGCGCGAGCCGTCTACCCTCGCCGGAGCTGCGTCGCCAACCGCCCTTGCCAGCCCTCAGCCGCCCCCGTTCTCCAAAGCCCTCTCGCCGCTCTACTGCTCAGACCCACAGTCCGCCTCTCTTTCTCTCTCTCTCGCTCACTCTCCCTCCCTCTCTCTACACTCTCTCGCTCGATCTAAATACTGTTTTTTTTCGTTTACTTTTAAAAGGGGTAACTCCATTACTTTCTGTGGAGTACAGAGGAGTGTTACTCTCTCCTTAATTAATTTTATTTTTAATTATTTTCTTTTCGTTTGTTATTATTATTATTATTATTATTATTATTATTATTATTATTATTTTTGTCTTCTCCTTTTTGTATATATTAAAATTTTCTTTATTATTAACACTAGCATTTTTATTATTATGGTTACAGATTGACTAAGATTAAGGACTAATATTATTTATTAGCATTATTTTATTTGGTATAGATATTATTACAAATAAGTATCAATATTATTGATATTTCTATTTGTAGTAATCATCATAATACTAATAATCATTTTTAGCAGGGTTATCCTTAGTTATAAATCTTTTCAAAGTTTTTCTTGGATAAACATGTATACATAGTTATACCTAAATATTATATTTGGCTTGGCCTTATTTTCAAATATGGTTTTAAGACCCTACATAATTTTCCATATTATTATTATTTATCTAAATTATTTTTAAGGGTATATTATTATTTTTTAGAATTTTTAGTTAAAATAATTTTCCTTAGAATTGTGTAATTATATTTATATTAACCAAAACCTATTTTCAAATAGTATAAGTACTTTCTTCCAAATTCCTTCGAGTATCACCTTGTCCAATCCCATTATTCCGCTACCTTACCAATTTCGTATTACCTTATGTCCACCCTAGCCAAATTGACCCTTCTGGACCCAATGGAACCATCTGTGCCACCATCCGAGGTCACCTTGTATAGTTGTTGCATCGGAGTCGCAGTTCATGCTACCTTGAGCATCACAGCACACCAGGCGCTCTACCAGGCAAGATACCTTGCCATCTTGTACTTATATTTGATTCATGATATTTTATATGTTGCTAGTGTTTTTACATTAGTAAGAGTATGTCCAAGTATGACTTGGGTAACATCGATATGTATAACGATGTTTATGTGTGTGCGTGTGTGTGTGGACTATATGTGGTAGCGGACTTTTCCGGTGTGTTGGAGTTATGCTTCATAACTTCCTTGACTTGTTGACACGTCTCATACACGACACATGAGTGAGGATCATAGAGTCGACACGAACCTACGTATTCGACTTGCTACCGATACGGGCGGTTCGTGTGTCGGTTCATGTATGGATTAGCGGAGTCTAGATAGCGACTTGCATAAAGATATGGATCGCCAAGACATGGATATGACTTGTGTGATACATGGGCGGAGAAAACTACTGGGACGTATGAGCTATCCCACAGCTTTCTAGATTGCCCGGTTATGGGTACATGGTTTCCCTGTTATGGGTGTATCGCTAGAGGATATATCCATTGCACGGCCCTGACCTCGACGTCAGATACGGTCAGGAGGTATGCTAGCGATGCAAAGTATGAACTAGGGGATATATCTATTGCACGGCCCTGACCTCGTCGTCAGATACGGTCAGAGACGTATACTAGTTCATGCGAAAGCCTCTAGTGGATGCTATGCTTTATTCCTACCCACTTATACGTTCCAGTATAGTTTTCGACTTGCATTACACCTAGATGGTTAGGTTTCATTGTGTTAGAGCAGGTGGTCTTTTCTTTATCATGTATTATTTACGGTTCATCATGGTATTGTTTTTATGTATCTTGTTACGTCCCTCTGAGGACCTGGTTTTTCCCCAAGTGTGTGTTCATGTTTTCCGCAGGTATCCTAGCCAAGGCCGTGGTCTTCTCCATTCCTTTGAAGACAATTGCGCTTGGTTCGTCTTGTCATTTTTATCGCTCAATTTCTTGTATATTTCTTTCATTGAGATAGTTGGTAGCGGACTTTGTCTCCGCCCAACGATTGTATCATAAATATTCGAGTTGATATTTATATTATTATTGTGGATGAGATTAGTTTGTCTTGGATTACTGCATTTTACAGCTTATGTATTCATACGAGGCCTACGTACTTTGTATGAATACAGCTGGCATGTCTACGTACTTAGCCCTACGTATTTTGGGACTGGGGCGTTACATGTTTTTGTGGTGGCCCATGCAGGTCTCGATAAATTGTTTGGTTACTTTACCGTACCAAGCAAGCCTGCGTATAGGATTAGAGTCTAGGATCTCATCCACATATTTGACTGCCTTTCTCGCTTGACTCCTCGAGTTGCATCTTGCTTGATCCCTTCTATCGTGATTCGTGCCCTTCTTTCGTGCTTGTTAGAGATAGTAAGGTAATCCATACTAGGTAGCCTTGTCCCATTGTCCCATCACCCTACTAGTTTAATTTTTGTAAGTTGGGTAGAATACCTCGCGACCTAGCAACCCTTTGTACTGGTGACCTATATTAGCAAGTTCACTTAGGCTCTAGAATTTAGAGGATCTTAACCCATCTAGCCAACCAAGGACTTGGACAAGAAGACTATAGGACGACTGTATAGAGACCAACACATGACATGACTTAGATTCTTAAGGAGTTGAACTAATCCTACCTTCTTTCACTCTTACGCTCTCGTGCCTATGTTTTTACCATCGTGACTAATGCTGCTAAATAGCCTAATTTTTGCAAGCTTACTTTTTATTCAAGCTTGTTCAAGGACACATATTTTATTGGGGGCCCCCACTAACATATTGTCTACTCAGAGCCGGTGCATGATGGTCTGATCAACCTAGTGCACTTTGGTTCGCCTTTTCATACGATTATTCTACATGGTTGAGACATAGTTTAACTTGTCCTCTAGGATCTCAACCGCAACCAACAACCTCCTTTTTGAACTATTAAATCGCATTTGAACCCGTATTTGTATTCGCTCGCATCTCCCTCGAACTCTTTTGTTCTACAAAGGCTTAGCTAGCCCACGGCCAAGACATATGACTATATGTTTGCCATGAGCTACTCGTCCTTTCCTTCGACCATATATCTACTATCACATTTTTCTAACCGCTTGGAAACCTTAGAATGATTCCAATCGTTCTTCTAATCGTGCCCTCAACCTAGATGACTAGTATACCGCTTCCTCCCTATGGCCCATACCTCCTAAGTCCTAAACTATTCTTTTGATTCCCTACAAAACTCTAAGTCGTGTTATCATGATATTATTGCCTTATTAGCAACCTTCGTTCAATCCCATATCCAAAATATTTTCAGCTATCTAAATACATGTTTGTGTTAAACGCCGTCTCCCTGCCTCGCCGAATGATTTGATCGTGTTTTGTATCGATATACCCTCGAACCCTCTTAACCCCCCTACTTATTTGTAATTTCGAGGACGAAATTCTTGTAAGTTGGGTAGGATGTAAAACCCCTAAATTTCTACTATATTTTTTATTTATTAAAATTTGTACAGATTTAAAAAAAAAATTTTGCATTATACGTCGCGTAGTCGTATTGTACGTCGCGCGTGAAATTTCATTTTTCCGAATTTGTACGACGAATGCGAATGTGTGTGATGTATATATATATATATTTTTCTACATTTTTATGGTTTCAAAATAATGTACATAATAATTATTTTGTTAGCATTCCAAAAATTTTCAAGTTTGATTATTTATTTATAAAGCCTTTCATAATAAATAAGTATTCCTATAAAATTTTATTTTAAAAAAATATATGTACGTAAATATTATATGGTCATAGATAAATATTTGTAATTATTTATTAGTTTATTTTTAAATAAATATGTAATTTTTGAAATTATTATTATTAGTATTTTGGAAAATATATTTTGAATTTATTGTAGCAATTTAAATCTCGACTGATTTCATGGATTGATTTAATAATTGAAATTTGAATTTTCTCAATTAATTTTTAAGCCAAAAGGATTTAAATTAGATTTAAATTTGGATTTGATTTGGATTTGGATTTGGATTATTGAACTAAATTAAATTATATATTGAATTATCTATATGGGGTTTAAACTAATCATAATCCTATTCCAATGGGAATTCCCACATCCTATAAATAGGCAGGTACTCCTCCATAAATTGCTACCATTCACAAATTCCACAACAAAATTTTCCCACCAAGCCCGTGCATCGTGTCGGTGCCCATCCAAAGTCTTATTCCACTTTGTTATACACATACAAATTCATCTTCCGTGTCGGACACACCCCGACACTAATAAATCCCTAGTTCCTAACCTAACCCTAACCCCGCCGTCACCACCGTCTCGCCACCAGCAACGTCAAGACCACCATCACGCACCACCCTCAAACATCGCCACCTCATTTAACGTCGCCCCCAAGACCAGCCCTGTCCTGGCCACACCACCACCCTCATCCCTGTTCAGCCCAGTCGTGCCACCACCAATGGCCAACTAACCTCCACCACCACTACTGCCATCACCACCGACCATCACCGCCATCACCACAGACCACCACCTCGCCGTAGTCGTCAACCACGACCAAAAGTCCGACCATCACAGCCACCACGGCTCCGGTCCATATCCCACACAAAACCCAAAGAAGTAGGAAAGAAAAGCCAAACCTGCCTGCGCGTCGCCCTCTGGTCCGCCAAGCTCTCCCGCCGACGCCGGAGCAGACCGACCCATCTGCTCCTCCAACCGCCGGAGGCGAGCGCCCTTCCCCGAGTCCCTTCCTCTCTCTCCGCCTCCTTCACCAGACCCGAGGACCACCGCGCGGTCGCCCGAACGAAACCCTCGCGCCGCCGGCCGAGATCCGCCGTCCTCCGACCCCAGCTCGCCCCTTTTCCCTCTTCCTCGCCTCGCCGGACCACCTTCCCTCCGCCGACAACCCCCGTACTCCGCGCCCTTCCTCCTTGCTCACACCACCGCCCATCTCGCCACGGCCGCACCAAGACCCTCTCTCTCCGCGCGAGCCGCCTACCCTCGCCGGAGCTGCGTCGCCAACCGCCCTTGCCAGCCCTCAGCCACCTCCGTTCTCCAAAGCCCTCTCGCCGCTCCACTGCTCAGACCCACAGTCCGCCTCTCTTTCTCTCTCTCGCTCACTCTCCCTCCCTCTCTCTACACTCTCTCGCTCGATCTAAATACTGTTTTTTTCGTTTACTTTTAAAAGGGGCAACTCCATTACTTTCTGTGGAGTACAGAGGAGTGTTACTCTCTCCTTAATTGATTTTATTTTTAATTATTTTCTTTTCGTTTGTTATTATTATTATTATTATTATTATTATTATTATTATTATTATTATTATTATTATTATTGTCTTCTCCTTTTTGTATATATTAAAATTTTCTTTATTATTAACACTAGCATTTTTATTATTATGGTTACAGATTGACTAAGATTAAGGACTAATATTATTTATTAGCATTATTTTATTTGGTATAGATATTATTACAAATAAGTATCAATATTATTGATATTTCTATTTGTAGTAATCATTATAATACTAATAATCATTTTTAGCACGGTTATCCTTAGTTATAAATCTTTTCAAAGTTTTTTTTGGATAAACATGTATACACAGTTATACCTAAATATTATATTTGGCTTGGCCTTATTTTCAAATATGGTTTTAAAACCCTACATAATTTTCCATATTATTATTATTTATCTAAATTATTTTTAAGGGTATATTATTATTTTTTAGAATTTTTAGTTAAAATAATTTTCCTTAGAATTGTGTAATTATATTTATATTAACCAAAACCTATTTCAAATAGTATAAGTACTTTCTTCCAAATTCCTTCGAGTATCACCTTGTCCAATCCCATTATTCCGCTACCTTACCAATTTCGTACTACCTCATGTCCACCCTAGCCAAATTGACCCTTCTGGACCCAATGGAACCATCCGTGCCACCATCCGAGGTCACCTTGTACAGTTGTTGCATCGGAGTCGCAGTTCATGCTACCTTGAGCATCACAGCACACCAGGCGCTCTACCAGGCAAGATACCTTGCCATCTTGTACTTATATTTGATTCATGATATTTTATATGTTGCTAGTGTTTTTACATTAGTAAGAGTATGTCCAAGTATGACTTGGGTAACATCGATATGTATATCGATGTTTGTGTGTGTGCGTGTGTGTGTGGTCCATATGTGGTAGCGGACTTTCCCGGTGTGTTGGAGTTATGCTTCATAACTTCCTTGACTTGTTGACACGTCTCATACACGACACATGAGTGAGGATCATAGAGTCGGCACGAACCTACGTATTCGACTTGCTACCGATACGGGCGGTTCGTGTGTCGGTTCATGTATGGATTAGCGGAGTCTAGATAGCGACTTGCATAGAGATATGGATCGCCAAGACATGGGTATGACTTGTGTGATACATGGGCGGGGAAAACTACTGGGACGTATGAGCTATCCCACAGCCTTCTAGATTGCCCGGTTATGGGTACATGGTTTCCCTGTTATGGGTGTATCGCTAGAGGATATATCCATTGCACAGCCCTGACCTCGACGTCAGATACGGTCAGGAGGTATGCTAGCGATGCAAAGTATGAACTAGGGGATATATCCATTGCATGGCCCTGACCTCGTCGTCAGATACGGTCAGAGACGTATACTAGTTCATGCGAAAGCCTCTAGTGGATGCTATACTTTATTCCTACCCACTTATACGTTCCAGTATAGTTTTCGAGTTGCATTACACCTAGATGGTTAGGTTTTATTGTGTTAGAGCAGGTGGTCTTTTCTTTATCATGTATCATTTACGGTTCATCATGGTATTGTTTTTATGTATCTTGTTACGTCCCTCTGAGGACCTGGTTTTTCCCCAGGTGTGTGTTCATATTTTCCGCAGGTATCCTAGCCAAGGCCGTGGTCTTCTCCATTCCTTCGAAGACAATTGCGCTTGGTTCGTCTTGTCATTTTTATCGCTCGATTTCTTGTACATTTCTTTCATTGAGATAGTTGGTAGCGGACTTTGTCTCCGCCCAATGATTGTATCATAAATATTCGAGTTGATATTTATATTATTATTGTGGATGAGATTAGTTTGTCTTGGATTACTGCATTTTACAGCTTATGTATTCATACGAGGCCTACGTACTTCGTATGAATACAGCTGGCATGTCTACGTACTTAGCCCTACGTATTTTGGGACTGGGGCGTTACACCAACAAATCTTATATGCAAGACCTAGACGAACTCACCTTCGTGTAGGTATATCATGTCCTACTAAAATCCGTCTCCTTGTACTCTATTTTCTTGATATGATTTTCTGGTCAAATGGCTAAACTATAACCTCTACCATGATACTTAATTATTCCTGATTTCAATTAGAGATCCAGCCTTGACTCAATTCCTTCGACCCGACATGTGATGATGTTATGCTTGATTCCTTAAATGCTTAACCTTGTACCTTAACTTGATTGCTTGACCCATTTAGTTAAGAATCTGGACTATGTATCTTCGTTCATCACTACCACCCTTACTTATATCCTATGCTGCTAATTATTCTTAGGTTTACAAGCTTATCCTTTTCGAGCTTGATCATGACATATCTTATTGGGTGCGTACCCACTAACATATTATCTTGCGTTTTGGTTCGCTTTTCATATTAATCTACGTGGATGGAGACATAGTTAAACTTGTCCTAGAATCTTATCCGCAACAGCCTTGACAATTCTCATTGGAATTATTTTTATCGCCTATGAACCTCGTATTCGTATCCAGTTGAATTAAATTTAATCATGACCTGGATCTTTATCATTGGATGCTCGTGCTCATACTTGACTTCATTGATTCCCCATCTTGTCCAAATCTCGAATTATTCCGAAATTGATCAACTTAGATCTTGTCAAGACAAAAATCTATTTGTGATTTGTTGTGCCTAAATTTTCAATTTTTATAATTTATGGAATAATAACCTTTTAATAATTTCTCAGTTGTTTGTTAATGACTAATTTCTTATATAGGATGGTAGACAACCCTTACAACCTTGATGGTTGTTGTTCTCTTACCTTCCCAATTAGGACACCCTAGATTTCTTGTGTGTTGATACCATAGTACTGTTTTGACCTAGAATGACCAGTGCACCTAGGTGAGACTTCCAACTGCAACAGTATGCCCTGACCCTGTATGCTATTCCTTCAAATTGCATGGTTTAGATAAAATTCTTAGGACCTTGATTTTCGAAAAATAGGGATGTTACCCCCATTAGTATCAACTGTGGATATATATATAGGTTAGTCCTTGATGTGGGGAATGTGTGTTAATAAACCTGTAGCTTATGAGATTTATAGTATCAGCCCTGATAGGATTAGGAAGTTAAGAGCTAGCCTATTATAGAGTTTCTCTTTTTGCTAAATTCTGGTTGCCAACACTTAGGTAGCTAGCATAGGTAAAATCCTAAGAAGTTGACCAGCGGATGACCAAGTACTAGGATGTTGAGAAAATTGACTAGTGATTGACCCTTGACTATGTTTGACCTAGAAAGGGGTGCGATTATCTTAATTTCGAGGACAAAATTTTTATAAGGTGGATAGGATTGTAACACCCAGTTTTCTAAATGAGGGTAGTTTTTAAATTTTATAATTTTGATTAATCGATAATAGGATTTAACTCATGTTGTGATTTTTGGTAAATTTTTTAATCAATTTAAAACTATTTAAAATGTTGAATTGTGATTTTGATGGTTAACTAGTTAATCCCTAGTTTTGCTAAGCTTAGAGACTAACCATGACCATGGGGACCTAACCATGTGATTAGAATAACTATTTACAACTTTTTAGGCTAAGGGTATTTTGGTCATTTCGTGACTTTTGAATTATTTAGGATTTTGATTAATTGGTGAATTTTAGATTATTTTAATAATATTTAAATTGATGTATTATGATTTTGGTCATTTTTTATATTTTAATATTTTGGGAAAATTTTATATTTTTAATATTGTTTTTATTGGATTTGTTTAGTCGGGTTTGAGTTTCGTCTCGTTCCGACTTGTATTGTGACCCGGATAGCTTGAACTCTAGATGGGACCCAAAATTAAGTTAAGCAGGGCTCACAAGACCCAACATTAATTTATTTAATTAAACAAATTTTTATCATGTTAGAATGGTTAAGTTAGAGACTCAAAACTAGATCATTTTGACCCCAAAATTGAACCTAGTCTAGACTTAACCATATGAGACTAGAGAGGGGCAATTAGGACATTTCCTATTAGCCCTAATGGACTCTTTATGGCAGGCACCTTTAGGAGAGAATGATTCATTTCATTCATTACAATCTTGCCTCTTTTATTTTCCTTTTGTTCTTCCCCAATTTTAGAGAGCCTTCCCATTGATTTGATCTCCAAATCAAATCATTCCTTCACCAAACCTTCCCTCAATCATTCCCATTCTCCAAGGAAAGGGTGCTACCAAGGATTGGAAGAGGAGTACAAGGAGGAGTGTCCACTTTGAGGGATTTTCGTATCGGAGCCGTGTCCTAAAGGATTTTATTGGGATTCTACTCCCAATAGGTAAAACCCATCCTCTAAATCGATTTTCTTTGCATATAAATTAGTTTTGAATCCGTAGGATCCATCCTCATGCTTGTGTCCCATTTAGATTCAAATTTGAGGCCATTTGGAGCTCTCTTAAGGATTTTAGATATGTGTCTTGTGTCCTACTTGATAGATCCCAAATTAGGACACCCCATGTGTATGTATGTATGATAATAGTTTAAATAGATATTTAAATTCAATTTTATAATGGTTAGAGAGTGGATTAATCTTATTTAGGATGGTTAGAATGAGTTTCATTTGGATACCTATGTTTGTATCCAAGTATCTTGGCCTATATGTGTTCTTTTGTCAAATCTGTCATAATTTTCATCCACGTTTTTATTAACCAAAGCAACTTAGAAATGTCATAACTTTTAGCTTAGAACTCCGATTTATCTCCCATTTTTTTAAAGAACCGTATCGAAGTTTGCTTTCCAAATATATATTTTAATAATCAAAATTCTTTTTGTTACTTTCTGTAGAATTATTTGAGTGTCAGTTGTACGAAAGACAAACGTGTTTCGGTATTTTCGCGATTTCGGGAGCTTCCGGACGCAAAAATGCGATCCGTTTAAAGTTTCGGAAAGCTAACACAAAGGGCTACGACATAATTTAATCCTAGAATTTAGTGAATGCCTAATTGGTACAGTATTGATTTTAAGTAGAAGAGTGACTATGCGATATATGCATTTTGTGTAACCTATGAGCCTATGTAGTATGGATATTAAATGAATATAGGGTATGTAATGCATGATATGTTAGATGAATAAAATGATATATATATATGATATATATTCTCTTTACATTAATGTATATATATGGTTGAATGCAAGCATGTAGGAATGCAATTAATATAATGCATATAAGCAATGCATGAATGAAAGAATGATATACAATGTATGCATAAAAGTATATAATGAATGCTAGATATGAATGCAAGATATATATGTAATAATAGATATGAATGCATAATGTATAAATATTGTAATGCAATATATAATGATAACATGCATGGTAATGTAGAGTATATGATGCAAGCATGAATAAATGGAGGAAATACATGTATATAGGTAATGTAGAATGTAATATATGAAAGGAATGAATGATAATATATAACATGATATGTAAGGTAATACAAGGTATGAAATATATGATGTGTGCATGTTTGTATGTCTCTATGTTAATGTATGAAATGATATGAATATACAATGTATGCATATGTATAAAACATGTAGGTAATGCATAGATGCATGAATGAAATGAATGTTTGCAATATGTTAATATAAATACAAGTATCTAATATGCATGAATGTAAGTATAATATAATACAAGTATACATGTATGTATCATGTAAATATAATATACATGATATGTATGTATGCATGTATACAAGGTAAGTATGTATGTATGTATTTCTATAAATTGAGTTAACCTATAACCTTTTACACACATGCATTCATACACCCTTTGACATCATGTATCCCATGTCACATACACCTACCCATCACTAAATTTTAGAACATTAACACATATCCTTTCACACACATGCCAAGCACACACATACTCACTTACTCTTTTACCTCTCTTTCTATATATATATATATATATATATATATATATATATATATATATATATATATATATATATATATATATATATATGTATGTGCCTATATATATATATATAGCTTTCCTATATATATCTATGTATATGAATATGTGAATAGTGATGCATATATATATATATATATATATATATATATATATATATATGTGTGTGTGTGTGTGTGTGTGTGTGTGTGTGTGTGTGTGTGTGTGTGTGTGCGTGTGTCGGATGTACATATAGGTAGCCTATAAGTTATGAGTGTACTACAATATATTAGATATATATATTGTTATGTGTATATGTGTTTGTGGTTTGGCTTAGGCATGATATAGCCTATAGCCTAGGGCTCTTAGCCTATGGTGTGTATGTTTGCCTAGTGAGAGTTTAGTTAGACTTGTTTAGTCTTGATTAGGCCTAGAATAGACTAGTTAGACTAGTATAGACTTGTTTGGTTTAGGTTTGACCTAGTTGACCTAGTTTGACTAGTCTAGTTGACTAGAGTTGACCAAAGGTTGACTTTAGCCTAGATTGACCCCAAACTTCATGTAGATGCATTGTAGCAGTCTATTTCCATATTTTAGACTTGTTATGACTTTTACTATTCTATAGAAGACAGACACCACTCCTCGGACAGTATATTCTCTTCGGACATTCAGGATACCAGGCGAGTACATTCTCTGATCATTTTATATCCTGCTTAGAATCATTTCCTGTATTAAATTATTTTACTTGTTACTGTCACGTTGGTCACACAGATTGGTACTATATGGATCCCTTCTTGAGATGTTATCCTTAGGGAGCATCGGGTACTACATGTTTTGTGCATTTCACTTACATGGCGTATCACTATCCTTCATTGGTTTTTTGATCACTTGTGACATATACTCTTATGATCACAGAGTCTCCTAGAATCCTTATCCCCATTTATGGGACATCCATGTATCACCCTTCGGGGGCCTTTACATGGAATCATAACATAACCTGGTTGGATCCTTGTGTATTGATAGGGGGTACGAGGGAGTAGAAGTAGACATGTGAATAATATCCAAGTAGTATCTCATCAGAATCTTTCCATAGTGTCTCATCAGAATCTCCTATGCCATTTACATGTCTATATTATACTTTGACTTACTAGCCACTGTTAGTCTCTATTTATAGTAGATATTTCTATTACAGCTCTCTCTCTGTTTATATACTTCATTTCTTTCAGTACCTGCATCTTACTTTACTGCATGATTATATTTTCTAACCTGCTATGAACTGTTGAGATATATTGTGCTCGCTCCTGTCCTGACTGGACCTGTTGATAAATTTTACAAATAGCCTGGAGTTGCCTGCTAGCCTAGAGGAGACACAGTAGAGGTTGTATAGATAGCTAGGGTTTTGCTTATAGCTTATTTTCAGTTGTCTTGAGTTGTATTTATGGATTACTGTATTTGAACTTTGAGATGTATTTCTGGGTTGTGTATCTTAGACACTTAGACTTCTATCTGCTGTATCTCTTTTGGATTTCAAGTTTTATCTATCTTCTATTATGCTCTACCTTAGATGTGATTGAGTTTACATTCTGCTATGTCACCCCCATTCGGGGAGTATAAACGGCTTAGCCTTATACTGTTAGATGCATGAGACCTAGGACAGTGTTCTACCGCCGACACTACGGCGTAGGCTGGACGTACCCACGTCTCGTGCCCTTACTCTAGGGTGCGGGTCGTGACAGTAATTTCTTACGAGTATGTTTTGTAAGAATTGAAGATAATTCCTCTGGAAACTTTTGAGGACCCATTATTTATAACTTATCCAGAGCATCTGAATAAAAACAATGGTTCGAAGCGAAAAAAATGTTAATATTACCATATGGAACTCCATAAAGAAAATGTAAACACAATACAAAACTTGTTATGGAATACAAGGCTATGTCTATTTTAATTTAGACATAATTTTCTTTTTAGTATATCTCCGTTAGGCTTTGCCAGCTTGTATGCTCTATTCGAATATACCGATTCTACAACAAAAGGTCCTTTCCATTTAGCTACAAATTTTCCTTTGCTTTTGTGTATCATGACATAGGCTTCCTACTGAAAGAACTAGGTCGTCGACCTAGAAAACTCGCCCCTTCACTTTCTTGTTGAAAGGCTTTGGAAATATGTGCTTGATACAGCTCAAACAATGTTGAGCCATGAGTCGTTTCTCATCGAGTGCCTCCAAATCTTTTAGTTGTAAATGGTCATGTCGTCAGTTGTTCATTGGATAAAACGATCGGAGAGAAGGGATTTGAATCTCCAGATGAAAAACTATTTCGTTTCTGTAGACCAAGGAAAACGCTATTGTACCGGTTAGGGTTCATACTGTAGTGCAATACGCCCAAAGACATTCACCACATTTCTTATTATAGTCACGCTTATTAGCTAAAACGAACTTCTTGAGCAACTTAATAATAGTCTTGTTGAAAGCTTCAGCTAAACCGTTAGCTGCAGGTTTGTAAGCTATAGAAGCTACATTCTAGATCTGATTCTTATCACAAAACTGATAAAATTTATTGTTTGCAAACTGTAGGTCATTGTCATGGATAATCCTTCGAGGTAATTCAAAACGGTAGAAAATGTGATGTTTAATAAAATTGATTAGGTTAGAAGTCTTCACTTCGACAAGAGGTATAGCTTCTGCCCATCTAGAGAAGTAATTTATTATTGCTAGGTTAAACCGGTGTCCTCTGGATAAAGGGGGACTAATAGGTTCAATGACATCTATTCTCCAGGCTTCAAAGGGCCACGATGTAGTTGTCGGATGCAGGAACTCTGAAGGTTGATGTATGAAGTTTTCATGAATTTGACATGCCTTGCATTTTCTTTCATAGTCTATTGCGTCAGCCATCATAGTGGGCCAATAATAGCCCAAGCATCTTAATCGATCCTGTAATTTTGGACCAGGTTAAGGAGCACCACAGGTACCATCTTGAGCTACATGGAGCGCTTGTTCAGCTTATTCTTTTGATAAATACCGTATAAGAAGTCCGGCATATAATCTCCGATATAACATATTGGTTGCCATATTATAGAAGAAGCAAATAGAAGTCCTCTTTACAGAGATAGCATCCTTTGGATTGTTAGGAAGGATACCATAAACAACATAATCTATAAATGGAAATCTCCAGTCTTTAGAATCAATATTCACGGCTGCTGAAAAGCTTCAGTGAACATCAAAATTGTTCTTTGTGCAAAATAACTCTCTTGCACATAAGCATACACTAAATATATTATTGGAACGACTAGCAGTTAAGCAAAGTAAGCTACCGATCATACCTCGATACTTACGACTGTCGACGGATATACTATCTTTATCATGATCAAGCTTCGTTATAGGGGCTATAGGAGTTTACATTGATTTGGATGTGTCCAATTTAAGGTGATTAAGAAGATCCTTGGTATATTTGACTTGATTGATGCATGTGCCGTGAGGGCCTTGTTTGATTTGTAGTCCCAGAAAAAAGGATAATTCTTCCATCATACTCACTCCAAACTCATCCTGCATAACTTTTACAAAGTCTTCACAAAGTGTTTTATTAGTGGAACAAAAAATGATGTCATCTACCTACACTTGGACTAACAAAAGTGTTCCATTGATAGATTTGATGAATAGAATGATGTCAACTTTGCCATTTGAGAAGTTGTGAGAAATTAAAAAAGAGCTAAAACACTCATACCAAGCACGAGGGGCTTGTTTGAGGCCATAAAGAACTTTGTGAAGTTTGAAACATGATCTGGAAAGTGAAAATTATCAAAACCAGGAGGTTCCTTGACATACACCTCCTCTTGAATAACACCATTTTAAAAGGCACTTTTCACATTCATTTGAAAAAGTTTAAAATCGTTAAAGCAAGCAAAAGCACAAAGCATTCGGATGGACTCTAACCGAGCAACCGGTGTATAGGTTTCTTCATAATCAATGCCTTCCTCTTGGTTATAGTCTTGAGCAACCAATAGGGTTTTGTTACTAGTTACAACGCCATCCTCATTAAGCTTATTTCGAAACACCCATCTAGTCCCAATAATAAGATAGTTATTGGGCCTAGGAACGTGTTTTCAAATATTCTTTTTAGAATTGCTTGAGCTCTTCTTGCATTGTAAGCATCCAAAATTCATCATGAAAAGCATCGTTAATATTTTTAGGCTCTATTTGAGAAATAAAATCCACATTGGCACAATGATCTAGTGTAGAAGATCAAGTGCTTATCCGTGAAGAAGGATCACCAATAATGAGTTCTTTGGGATGATGAGTGACGAACTTTCATTCCTTGGAAAGACCATTTGGAGAAGTTTCTGTGGTTAAAAATTTTTCAGGTAGAGAAATCTCAACTTCACATCTAGGAAAGAAACATTTGTGTCTCCAAGAGAAGATCTTTTCCAATCACAAGAAATATCATCAACATCGGTTAAGAAACTACATATAGAAGTGTTAAGTTCGTCAAAAGAGACATTGATAGACTTTTCAACCACAAGACTTCTTTGGTTAAAAACACGAAAGACCTTATTATGTATTGAATATCCAAGGAATATACCTTCATAGGCCTTTTCTTCAAATTTGCCTAGGTTATCCTTGGTGTTTAAGATAAAACATTTATATCCAAAAACATTAAAATATTTAATAGATAAATTTTGTCAAACCAAAGATCATAAGGAGTTTTCTTAGAAATAGGTCTAATAAAGACCCCATTTATAACATAACATGTCGGGTTAACGACTTTCCCCCAATATTAAGGGATCTTATATTGGTTCAGCATGACTCTAGCCATATCGTCGAGAGTTCTATTCTTTCTTTCTACTATATCATTTTGTTGTAGAGTTCTAGGCCAAGCAAAATCATGACCAAAGCCATTTTTAACACAAATATTTTTGAAATCGGCATCGTCAAATTCACCTCCGTTATCACTCATAATTGTGTTGAGACAAATGCACGAAAAGTATCACTTTTATTTGCAAGAAAAATAACCCAAATAAATCTTAAAAAATCATCAATAAAACAAAAGTATAAAGTTTACCACCAAGACTAGCCACTCTACTATGACCAAATAAATCTATATGTATGAGTTGAAGGGGTCTAGTAGTGCTCACCGAGTTGATAGACTTGAAAGAGGATTTAGTCAACTTACTTTTCTCGCATTCCTCACATACCATGTCTCTTTTGTATGGAATGTTTGCGAGTCCACTAACTAGTTTCTTAGTGTCAAGTCAAGAGATGGTATCCATGTCGGTGTGTCCACGTCTCATGTGCCAAATTCAACTTTTATCATTCTTTACTACTAAACACCTCATTATTAGTTCCTTCAACGAGATAAAAGACATAAATAATATCTTCTCTAATGCCTTCGTACACTATGGAGCCACTTGTACTATCATAAATGAAGCATTTGTGTTTAACAAAGTTAATATCATAACCATTATCCGTGAGATGACTGATGCTAAGATGATTGTGTTTAAGGTTAGTGATAAGGCAAATGTTCTTAATGCAAGGATAAGGAGGGGATTCGATATTACCATGTCCAATGATGTATCCCTTCAAGTTCTTGCCGAAGGATAGATGTCCTTCCTTCTTCATCGATAGTGTTGCAAATAGTGAAGCATCTCCGATCATGTGCCATGAGCAACCGCTATCGAGAATCCATTTGCTTCTAGCATGTAATGAAGGGTTCATCTACAACACAAGTTGAAAATGAAGACTTTGGTACCCAGAAATGTTTGGGTCCTTGAATGTTAGTTTTAGGAACCCATTTTAGCACTCTCATATCAATATGCTTTATCATTTGATAGTAATGAGATATGTGTCCAAATATTCCAAAGTAATGTCACATATTGGGTGTTGTAGTTCTAGTAGGAGGTGAGTAAGTGGTTGAAGTATGAGATCTTCTAGTCTAATTTCTATTGTGACTATAGTAGAAGGCATAGTGAGATTTGTTCATGTTGGATTATGTTTTCTTTTAGTGTGTTTTCTTCGTGTTTGCATATGTTGGCCATAGGGCCTGGGTGCATTGGTATGCGTACGATTCTTGCCTTTGGTGTCGTAATGTCTACTACTATTTTGTTGCCTTATTTTCTATACAGAGCAAGAAGATCATTGTACTTGGCAGCAAATGCTTCTTCTCTTTGAGTAGCACCAAGATTCTTTCTCCTTGCAATGCCATATCCCCTCTTGAGAGTTTGATACTCAGTATTCTTTTCTTGGATATCCTCTAGAGCTTCTTATAGCTTTAGTCGAAGTGACTCAATCTCATCTGTGTTAGAGGCTGGAGTTTTTTCTTTTATATCACTAATGATGCTAGTGAGTCTTTCTATTTCATATTTATAAGCAACAATCTCTCTTTGAGATTATATATTTATTTCTTAAGACTTTGTGTTCATCGTGTAGTTCAAGAATAGCATTTTTTAATTCAGTATATGAAAGAGCATTCATGGAGAAGTCATCAAGTACCTCATTTGATTCCAGTGTCATAAGACAGACGATTGTGGTGCGTCTGGATTCTTTGTCATTATTTGAGTCGCTTATATCACTCTCACACCAGATGCTAGTATTGGCGCATTTTTGTGAACTTGCCATTGGACAGTCCCTTTTGATATGTCCGGTCTTTTTGCAGTTGTAGCAAACAGATTCTTCATCAGTGTCCCTTCTTGAGCGATTTGCTTTGTTGAACTTGAGAAACTTTCTGAAGTGTCTAGAGGTAAGGGCAATTTTTTCGTCATCCGATTCGTCATCATTGGGGTCATCCTTTGAAGAAAGCATGATAGACTTTAAGGCAAGAGATTTTTCTTTTTCCTTGATCTTTTCTTTCTCCTTATATTGCATAGAGGCTTCTCTTGGTCCTTTATGTCTAGCTCGTGAGTCATCAGCTTTCCCATGAGAGTCTCAAGGTTCATGGTTGTAAGATTATTTCCTTCAATGATAGCAGTGGCCTTGGGTTCCATCCTTTAGTGAGTCCTCTAAAAACCTTTTGAATCTTTTCATGGGTAGGATATTCCTTACCAAGAGAAGCAAGAGGGGTAATTATATCAAAGAATCTAGTAATCATACAAGTAATAGACTCATTTTGTTTCATTTTGAAAGCCCCATATGTCACGCCCCGACCCGGAATCACCCGAATCATCGTTCTCGCAGGGGGCGTGATGCCGCACGAGCCTGGAGTTGCGCTCATACAAGGCAAGATGACAAGTTCTCAAATGGTTATCTTTTGATTCGATATTAACAACGATAGGAAAATAGAGTATACGAAACAATTCTCTTTATTGATATTCGAAAATGAGATTACAATGGCTTTTGATAGCCTAACAATATATGCCAGATTGGCTACAACACTCAGGTTCTCTCTTGCCCACAAAGGATTTCACCGTTCCATACATCATGCCTTCTATATCTCGGCCGTATCAATCCAGCTGCATAGTCCGAGCGTCAATGCGATAGCACGCTTCAATGCGCTTCGGCATTCCAAGCCTTAACACGTTCAAGCAACGCTTCGCTGCGAGCAATCCATTCCTTGCACCCTGCATGAAGCTGGTGGGGATCAGTACGTTCGTCCTCACATGTACTGAAGCAAAGATCATCTTTCCAAACCAACATCTTTAATATTTACGTTGAATCATGCAACTTAGCTTATGATCTTGCTATGTTCTCCTTAGGGTCAATTTCATGGCATCTTTGAAAGCGTAAAGCATGTTATCATAGCAGCATGTTATCGAATCTAATAGGCAAGTAAACAAGCAATCTCGTATTTGATTCGTGGCACGTCTTACCAAGTCGACGCACTCGCCCTTGCACCGATGCAAGGTGAATACGTCGTAGTCCTTTCCTGTCATGTTATATGTGCATCTCTAAGCTGGATCTCTATGCCGGACGCATACGCGCCTACACTTTTAACCCATCGTTCTTTAACTATATGAGGGCCGTTGGCGTATCTGCGCCGGAATGGACTAAAGGAGTTCCTTTCTTTTCTCTCCTTCTTTTCTCAATATTTGTCGGGCTGCCCGGCGTTTCACGGGTGGGTTACGGGCCCAACAACCGAAACGTTCCCACTGCATGCCATCATTTGCGGCTTTTCCATCTATAAGGCGAGCGCTACTCGTTTAAGGATGTGCGCCTACAAAGATTATTCGATTCCCTCCGCGGCCAAGCAGTTCCGGGGCGCTCCGGCATTTAATCGTTTGGGGAAAATACCCGTGCACGGGCAATTATCACATTTAATCTCAAGTCCATCCCATTCGACCATACAACGCCCTATCATTCAAGCAATCAAATTCAAACAACCAAACATAGTCTTGAGTCCGAGACTCAGACTTATCGTCTCGCATCTCTTTCGTTAACTTTTTGTGTTCTTACATTTCATACTTCGTTTCAATAATTCAATGGCATCGTGCCTCAACTCAATGGTCGTCAACCGAACGACCCGAAGGTCTCGAACACCTTTCGAGGCACCATGTCATATCCGACAGTTCCTCCACATTCATGCCACAACTGTATTCTCTCGCAACGAAGCCATCTTTTATTATCCCATGCACGTAGGCACGTTTCGACCGTATCTCCATGTTCTATAACTTAGCATTCAATGTTCGGGACTTGCGCGCTAGGGCGCTCGCATATTGTTTTTCAATGTTCTAGCCGTCTAACTCGTGCAGCAAAGGCACGGTATGGTTCGTACACTAAGGCACTCGCCGATTACAGTTATCCCATGTTCTTACGGCTTGCGCACCGAGGCGCTCGCCTTAGCGATATCCAATGTCCCATAGCGACTCGTGCATATTGATGCACGTTTCATTTCAATTGTTCTAACTTAATGTTCGACTCACACTACGATTTTATCTCCGATCGGCCATGCCCGTGGCGTCGGTAGCATACAATAATATATTTGACTTATCGAATGAAGGAGTAAAAAGAAGTCAATCCTTCCATCTTGAGTCGATACGCCTTCGTCGTTTCGCCGAGCCGGTGCGGCTCGATTTCATAACTTCGTTGCACGGCCACTCTCCTGACCTAGCCATTCGAGCACTTCGTGCTTCATTGAGTTATACGCCCGATTTGCCTTAGCGTGCCCAAATCTCGGCCCGTCGCAAGGCGACGATTTGATTTCGCGGACCCCTTACTAAATATGTCAAAAGATCGACGTCTAATATTTTCCCGTCAAAGTATAACCTGCACACGAAACCAACTAACATCAATACTTGCATCGATTCGGACTTGCGCCTTGGTCGATTCGATTTCTTAGAATCTTCGAGCCGATTCAACGCACTCATCCTTCGGGGCAACGCGGCGCTTCGCATCAATTCAACTCGATGCATTCTTTCGGGGCAAGGCAACTCTTCGCATCGACTTAGTTCGATGCGTTGCTCGGGACAACTTAACTCTCGTATCATTTTGCATCGATACATTTCCTTGCATCAACGTGACTCGTTAAGTCAACGCTTCAGCGTAATGCGCCGTGTGGAGCGGGGCATTACAGAATATACCACTCAAAACAAGGTTCGTCCTCGAACCAAAACCAACACTCCGACTAAGCATTTTATAGATCGTATCACGATCTCGTCCCACCAACGTTATTCAGTTTCACACTATCTCGCAAGCTTTTCATTAACATTTTAAGTCTTCCTTTCAGCTCGATTTGAATTTTGTATACAACTCGATTTGGATTTATACCTATATTCAAGGCGTCCCGAAGATATATGTGTTTTGACCAATTCCAGTGGTAGCAAATTGGAACAAAGCTGACAGGTAAATTTCAATCCTATGCTTGCCATCTCGTACTCTCGATCGGACTTATCCTTAGCACTTGTTCTCGCAATTTCATTGCATATGCACATTGATACACACGCGATCATCCAACAAAAGTCAAGGCACACGATGCGATTCAAAATCATATTTCTCATTTCGTATGTTTCATCGGAACTATCAATTCTATGCGTCGCGTCGAGCCGTCGCGCATCCGATCGCAACGATCCTTCATAACGCCTTGCATTCGATATCGCCACCCAACTAATTTCGAAGTCTCGCTATGCAACTTGTCTCGATACGATTTTTCTTTGTTGACTTGCAAATGCATCAACATTCAGGGCTACGCCCGCTAGGTTACTTACATAGTCCCCGTGCTTAGATTCTCCTGACGCAAGTTTAAATTGACATTGTACAAAGGCCACAATCTATCCGACATGAAAGTTTACAGCAAGGCGACAGTGCTCAAGGCAATGATCGCCTTAGCACGAAGGTCTTTACGACGCATCTTACATTCAATTTCCTAACGAGTAGGAATTCACTAGCCAAATTCCTAACTTATCCATCTTGCAACATCGAATGTAAATTTCGATTCACGCAAGCTCAATTGCAAGGTGAATCCGAATCTAATGACATGACTCGTAAGTCATTTCCTTATCATCTCTCTCTAGTGCATAGCACGATTCTCGCACTCGCCTATCCGAATTACCAAGTTCGTTGGTGAATTCTAGTTCGACCGTCGACCAATATAACCATTCAAGTATTCATCCGATGAATACTCAAAATCTAACTATATCATTCTCAATCGAAAGCTGTTCCAACAATTCTCGATCGCCTAGACTTATCGTCAACATGTACCGTGTTATATTTGTTATCGGTGCAATCTCATATACGATATCGCATGGGTCATCTTACGGTCTGCAGCATTCAATTTAATTTAGCGATCAAGTCTTCTAGGGTCAGCTGCCCCGAAGCTACGCTCGATAATTGTGGATCATCACCGAAGGACAGTTTACTACGAACCATGCTATATCTTATTTCGGAGCCAAATCACATTCCGACGATTCTATGCGACTACCCAATTTCGGACAAAATCACTTCTATCGGCGCAACTGATGCGCAACTATCTTCCGAGTCAAGTCATGCACTACCGTCGATGATTTCTCAACTTACGAAACATCTACTCGTATTGAGTTCGAGTCTATTTTATTTCGCGATCGACATACGAGATGTTATACGCATCGAATAATCGCCGATCACTTATAGTCTCTTATTGATTAATCACCAAATTTACGATCAACCAAGTTCGTTCATTCTCGTATTGTTACTTACAAAATTTTGATAGCGCAAGGCGCACTCCATTTTGTATTCTCACATCGTGCTTACGTTTCCTTGCGTATCGATCTTGATAGTTCATATCAATTTCGATAGCAAGTGGGTCGACTTCGAATCTGTTTCAACGTCGACTTAACTCGCAACGCATATATCCAAGTTCTCAACTAACTTTTCCATACGTATCCACTCGTTCTCCGATTTGCCGCATCCCACTATACTTTGATCGCGTAACCGAGTTACCGATTATCCAACATCGTGACCTCGAGTTATACGATCTCGCCCTCTAAGTTTTGCGTGTTTTCAGTCGTACTCAAATTAGTGTCGTCGTAACGTAACCAACTATTTCTTAGGCATGATTACTCACATCAACCAACTCTTCACCGAAGTCGCACATCGTACGATTCGATTACAACTAGCATCGCCTAACATTTCTATTGAAATCGCAAGTCGTGCGATTTGATTCGTCTCGCTGAACATTTCTATCGAGATCGCAAGTCGTGCGACTCATTCATAAGCTCGAGTTTTCCTTTCCCGTCGATCCGATTATTGCGTCAAGGCATAATCGTTTTGCTAGTCTCGGTCGTCCGACCAACTTATAACTTTCATCCGACGTATCATTCATTGATACGAGTCTCGCCTTATCGTCCCAACCGATTTTCGAAGAACACTTGCATCAACATATCGCCATACAAATTTTCAATCGAGTCTCGGTACTCACCCGTCTGTTGCGGACAAACCTTCAGCAATTCTCACAACGCGTCGATAAAATTTATCGCACAAGTGCTATACCATATACCACTCGGAATCGAGTCATTCATCGCCTACGTGGTATGGCATATACCACTCGGAATCAAGCCATTTCCCTTGCATCCTATTGAGTATAAACCGACAATCCCTTCCGACTCACGATTTCCGCAGTGATCGTACTTGATCACAACCGTAACTTTGATTAATTCACATCCGACACAACTCGGTCAATGTTCTCGTTTGCCAACATAAGTTTGGTGTGCAACCGAATGATTCGTTCTATCGATTAACGATTTTAATTATTTTCTTACGTTGTATCTCGTACAACAATTTATCTGGTATGCGTTGCACCCCGTGCAATAAATTTTACTTTCGATACGCGTTGCACATCGTACAACGATTTATTTCTGACACTTTCATTTCACTTTATACAACGATTTATTTTCAATTTCCTTTGCACTTCGTGCAACGATTAATTTGATATGCGTTGCACCACGTGCAATGATTTTTACTCCCGACTTTCCAAGTCAATGCACAATCCGTTTAACGCATTCGGTATTGGCTTATCACTTCTCACTTTCATTTTAACGCATATTCACATTAACTTGCTGTACTTCGTGCATCATTTTATTTCTCTTTCAACATGTTATATTGCGACAATATCTCAAATCGTATTTCACAATTTGTTGCGCTTGCAGCAACTAACATTTTTATGGCTCGTTGCATTCAATGCAATATACCCTTCGCGACTTTCTTAGCAAACATCATAAAATTTCCAAAACACATGTGGCAAAATTTCATGATTTGTATTAGACTTATTGTATGGAACATCCAGTGCGGCATCGAGTAGAGTCAAGAGTGATATCAAGTGGTGGTGGGCAACTTTTCGAATTGTAATAAAGCGAGCGTCCAGAGGAAATTGAGCCTAGAGCTCTGATACCAAATTGTCACGCCCCGACCCGGAATCACCCGAATCATCATCCTCGCAGGGGGCGTGATACCGCATGAGCCTGGAGTTGCGCTCGTGCAAGGCAAGATGACAAGTTCTCAAATGGTTATCTTTTGATTCGATATTAACAACGATAGGAAAACAGAGTATACGAAACAATTCTCTTTATTGATATCCGAAACTGAGATTACAATGGCTTTTGATAGCCTAACAATATATGCCAGATTGGCTACAACACTCAGGTTCTCTCTTATCCACAAAGGATTTTACCGTTCCATACATCATGCCTTCTATATCTCGGCCGCATCAATCTAGCTGCATAGTCCGAGCGTCAATGTGATAGCACGCTTCAATGCGCTTCGGCATTCCAAGCCTTAACACGTTCAAGCAATGCTTCGCTGCGAGCAATCCATTCCCTACACCCTGCATGAAGCTGGTGGGGGATCAGTACGTTCGTCATCGTATGTACTGAAACAAAGATCATCTTTCCAAACCAACATCTTTAATATTTACGTTGAATCCAGCAACTTAGCTTATGATCTTGCTATGTTCTCCTTAGGGTCAATTTCATGGCATCTTTGAAAGCATAAAGCATGTTATCATAGCAGCATGTTATCGAATCGAATAGGCAAGCAAACAAGCAATCTCGTGTTTGATTTGTGGCGCGTCTTACCAAGTCGACGCACTCGCCCTTGTACCGACGTAAGGTAAATATGCCGTATTCCTTCCTTGTCATGTTATATGTGCATATCTAAGCTGGATCTCTATGCGGGACGCATACGCGCCTACACTTTCAACCCATCGTTCCTTAACTATATGAGGGTCATTGGCGTATCCGTGCCGGAATGGACTAAAGGAGTTCCTTTCTTTTCTCTCCTTCTTTTCTCAATATTTGTCGGGCTGCCCGACGTTTCATGGGTGGGTTGCGGGCCCAACAACCGAAACGTTCCCGCTGTATGCCATCATTTTCGGCTTTTCCTATCTATAAGACGAGCGCTACTCATTTAAGGATGTGCGCCTACAAAGATTATTCGATTCCCTCCGCGGCCAAAAGGTTCCGGGGTGCTCCGGCATTTAACCATTTGGGGGAAACACCCGTGCACGGGCAATTATCACATTTAATCTCAAGTCCATCCCATTCGACCATGCAACGCCCTATCATTCAAGCAATCAAATTCAAACAACCAAACATAGTCTTAAGTCCGAGACTCAGACCTATCGTCTCGCATCTCTTTCGTTAACTTTCTGTGTTCTTACATTTCATACTTCGTTTCAATGATTCAATAGCATCGTGCCTCAACTCAATGCTCGTCAACCGAACGACCCGAAGGCCTCGAACACCTTTCGAGGCACCATGTCATATCCGACAGTTCCGCCACAATCATGCCATAACTGTATTCTCTCGCAATGAAGCTATCTTTTATTATCCCGTGCACGTAGGCACGTTTCGACCGTATTCCCATGTTCTATAACTTAGCATTCAATGTTCAGGGCTTGCACGCTAGGGCGCTCGTCTATTGTCTTTCAATGTTCTAGCCGTCTAACTCATACAGCAAAGGCACGGTATGGTTCGTGCACTAAGGCACTCGTCGATTACAGTTATCCCATGTTCTTACAGCTTGCGCACCAAGGCGCTCGCCTTAGCGATATCCATGTCCCATAACGACTCGTGCATATTGATGCACGTTTCATTTCAATTGTTCTAACTTAGTGTTCGACTCACACTACGATTTTATCTCCGATCGGCCACGCCCGTGGCGTCGGTAGCATACAATAATATATTTGACTTATCGAATGAAGGAGTAAAAAGAAGTCAATCCTCCCACCTTGAGTCGATACGCCATCGTCGTTTCGCCGAGCCGGTGCGGCTCGATTTCATAACTTCGTTGCACGGCCACTCTCCTGACCTAGCCATTCGAGCACTTCGTGCTTCATTGAGTTATATGCCCGATTTGCCTTAGCGTGCCCAAATCTCGGCCCGTCGCAAGGCGACGATTTGATTTTGCGGACCCCTTACTAAATATGTCAAAAGATCGACCTCTAATATTTTCCCGTCAAAGTATAACCTGCACACGAAACCAACTAACATCAATACTTGCATCGATTCGGACTTGCGCCTTGGTCGATTCGATTTCTTAGAATCTTCGAGCCGATTCAACGCACTCATCCTTCGTGGCAACGCGGCGCTTCGCATCGATTCAACTCGATGCATTCTTTCGGGGCAAGGCAACTCTTCGCATCGACTTAGTTCGATGCGTTGCTCGGGACAACTTAACTCTCGTATCGTTTTGCATCGATACATTTTCTTGCATCAACATGACTCGTTGAGTCAACGCTTCAGCATAATGCATCGTATGGAGCGGGGCATTACACCATACTCTTGAGTTAGTCTACTAATCTTAGACTCTTTTACTTGTGATGTGCCTTCATGTGTGACCTCCAAAAGCTTTCATATTTTATTAGAAGTTCTGCAAGTGGAGATTATGTTGAATTCATTGCTATCAAGTGCACAATAGGGAGCGTTCGTCGCCTGAGCATCATGGCTAAGAACCCTCTTATCATTTTTGAAAAACCTTTCAGTAAGTTTGTTTGATACACCTTCCTTAATCACAATGGAAGATTTAGTGAGACCATTTATAGCACAATCCCATATATCAAAATCTAGAGATTTCAAATAGATACTCACCCTAATCTTCCAATAGTTGTAATTGGTTCCAACAAATAGACAAGGTCTATTTGTGGAGTGTCCCTCATTGTGATATGAGTTAAGACTAGGGTTGGTGGCCATTAATCACTCTAAGAAAGTAAATCCAAATCAAGATACCAAGCTCTGATACCATTTGTAGAACCCTAGATGGGAGGTGAATAGGGTAATAAAAGTTATCGATGCAAATAGTCAAAGTAAATAGAAATTTAGAAGAAAGAGATAAGAGATCAAACACTCGATGTATCCTGGTAACCTCCCTTGGGGTACTCCGGTCCCAGAACTCTCTTCGGCTTTAATCCACTATTGAATTGATAATACAACATGATCTTTTATCCGACGACTCGTCAACTTCTTACACACGAGTTTTTATTCGAAGACTCGTCAACTTCAACTACACGAATTTTTATCCGACGGCTCGTCAACTTCTTACAAGAGAAAGGTTTCAATCTTCGTGAACACTTGGAAGAACTAAGTTACAACACTTTGAATACTCTAACACTTTGGTAGATGGCAAATAAAAGCTTTGTAGAGTTAAGGAGGAGCCCTTTGGTAGACGAAAACATTTAAGGCTCAAATGGATAAGCATTTATGAAGAAGGAGGAAGACTATTTATACAAATCCAAAGATATAAAACAATTTCAGCAGACGGCCGAAAGATTTGATAAATTTCAGTGAAAATCCGTTGGCTCTTCCGAAGCCGACAGTAACGAATATAAATGTATCTATTGGATGCATTTAATGCACTTGTCAGGAGCCATTGGATTTGAAATTCGAATTGGCCAGCTGTGTTATCCAAATTATCCGACGGATATCCGTAGACATCCGATGGATTATCTGAATGGACCATAACATACTTGTTGTTTTAATTCGGATCTTCTGATATAATACTACAAAAATTTGGGGGATAACCCGGATGGACCACAGAAAACTTTATGTTTCCATTCGAATCTTTCGGCGGTGTTCCACGGAAGTCCGGAAGATTATTCGGATGGACAACAAAAACTTATTGTTTCCATTCAGATCTTCTTTCTGTTTTTTGCAAAAATTTGGCAGATCTTCCATTTCTTCAGAAATGATCTCTCTTAATAATTTGGAAAGCTTAGCTTTTTTGTTTTGCCAACCACTAAAAGATTTCCTACACACCTTACAAAACTAAGAACTCTGATCTTGAGTCTTCAGCAAGCATGATTCTGATCTTGAATCTTGAGTAATCCTTTTGAGATATGACAGTAAGCTTTCTTTTAATCTTTAGCGACGTTTGAGGTCTTTTATGACTTCTTTCTTTTGAGTTCATACATCTGTGGAGCAATATTACTAAAACAGAACGAAGGTTAATTATGGTTAATATATCAAAATTATTGATGTACCAACAGTTTAGCCAACAGAAATCCAATATACTCTGCGACATTATTGGAACAAAGCTCCATAAGAGAGTAGGCAAGGAGAATGACAAGATTATCGGGGATATCAACACTACCCCCACTCCTTCAATGATGTTGCCTTTGGGACCCGTTTTTGATGCTCTGTCAAAGAACATTCTTCAAACAAACTCTTCAGTTGTTGTGTTAGACTCCAACACTTCATCCAAAATTTCATCATAAAGTTTAGAAGTCTCTGATGTTGGATGAGCAGCTAAGAAATCTGACAATGCTTGGATTTTGATCGCTTTCTGCGGTACATACACCATATCGTAAGGAGACAGTAACATTGTCCAAGTAGCAAGATGAGAATTAAGTGCACCAGGTTTAGTCATGAGAACCATGAGTGGGTTAACCCTGGATATAACATGGATAGATTGTCCAGTCACGTAATGAAGCGTCTTCTAGATTGCAAAAACTAGAGGAAGGTACTCATTTTCAACAAGATTATATATGTCCTCTACGCCGACCATCATACGTATCAAATAATAGATAGCTTGTTCGTGACCGTCATTACTCTTCTGAGCTAGCAGTGCACCAAGAGAATGTTCCATTGTACGAACATATAACAAGAATGGTTTACCCACAATAGGGGCCACCAATATTGGAGGATTGGTGAGGTATTTCTTAATGCCATCAAATGCTCGTTGACATTTATCATCCCAGACAGAAGAGACTCTGTTTTTCATTAACTGAGTGAATAGTTGACACCGTCCAGAAAGATTAAAGATAAACCTTCGAATGTAAGCCAATCTCCCTTACAAACCACATAATTCTTTAAGGTCCTTCAGGGGTGACATTTACAAGATGGCCTTAACTTTGTCATAATCAATATATATTCCCTTCGAAGTTATGATGAAACCAAGGAATTTGCCGCTAGAGACTCTTAAAAATAACTTTGTAGGATTCATCTTGAGCTGATGTGCACGTATCAACTCGAACACCGTTCTCAAGTCTCGGAGGTGATCGCCTTTTGAACTACTATTAACTGCAATGTCGTCCATGTAGCATTCCACCATTTTTCATAAATGTTCAAAAAAATATGCTCATGGCACGTTGATATGTAGCTCTAGTATTCTTTAAACCAAAGGGCATCACCGTATAGCAGTATACCTCCAACAGTATTTCGAAATGATGTGTGCTTCTCATTATTAGGGAACATCTTGGTTTGATTATATCTTGAAAATCCGTACATAAAAGACATAAGTTCAAAGCCACAAGTGTTGTCAATCATGACGTCTGTGATCGGAAGAAGGAATTCATCCTTAGCGCAGGCTGAATAAAGATCTCGATAATCAATACATACTTGGATCTTTCCATTCTTCTTCCTGACTGGGACAATATTTGCTGGCCAATCGGGATATTGTTCTTCACGAACAAAGCCACTAGCTATGAGCTTTTTGACCACAGTTTCAATAGCTTCTATAATCTCCGGATGGAAACGTCATTACTATTGCTTCACTAGCTTAGCATTAGGAAGTATATTGAGGCGGTCATTGCTATTCGTGTGTCAAGTCCAGGCATATCTTCATAACTCTAGGAAAATACATCACTGTATTCCCGTATGAGTTGTACAAGAGCTTGTCGATCCTCTTTCGATAGAATTCTACTAATGAAGATAGGCCAAGGGGAATCTGAATCCCCCAAGTTGACTTGTATAACGTCGTCTTCAGTAGGCCGTTCCCGTTGTTCAAACTGTATTTCTTATTGTGTATTAAGTTGTTGAGCCCAAGGGTCGTATTCGAATGGTTCTATAAATTGATCATCTTCGTCAGTTTGGTCTACTGATACCATATTGACTAAAAAATTCCTCTATGAAGACTGCTCCAATGATGTTATCTATCCCAAGTTGAAGAATCAGAAGTATGAAAATAAGTCTCATCACTTTCTTCATCTGAGAGCTTTGGAGTAGTTAGGGGTGTCACATATCCTAACCCAGAGTGAGTACGATGATAATAGTCTTATTGTTTCCATTTGGAGTCAGGATACGCATCGGTAGATCCCGACCTTTACCAAAGTTAAGACCTTTCTGACTATTTAAATCATAACCCATCCATTAGATGATGTTCTTCGCTTGAGAGGTCCATAGATAAAACTGTATTCTACTGGTGCCTGATTCCGGATCCTCCATTAAAGCTTCCTTAGGAACTTCGGCTAAGCCAAATATGATTGGTGTATCGCCGATCTATCTTACAAGAACTTTGAAGTATGAACCCTTGTATAAAAGGTAGGAAGTATTACTTCGAGAAGATACAAATACAGGTATTGACAACTTCGTATCATTTACAAGTGAGCATAAAGACTGTACAAATTTTTGACTAAAATTATAAACACCAGAATAATCAAAAAACAAACCCCTTTCATTAGGTATGTACAGGATTTCTTCTTCCAAGATAACATCCTCAGAAAGTTTGATACATGGAGGTTTATTTACAACATCTTCTTTTACAGAAATGACTAGGGGCTCGTCCGGTTGAACGGGGCGCTTGCCTCGGCGGAGATCAATCACAAATGGTTCCTCTTTCTTGGCCTTTAGATTAATCACCAGAGGCTCCTTCTTTTTGGTAGACTTAGATCGATCACCAAAGATAGCTCAGAATTTGTCTTTGTCGTGTTTTTGTAGAGATCGATAACAAAAGGTTCACTGTCTCCTTTACGAGCTTCTTGTGATGGTCTGGCAGAATTTCCTTTATTAGAGAGCTTAGGCAGATTAATAACCAATAGCTCTGCGACAGGCTCCTTCCATATAGGACCCTTCAAATAAATAGCCAGGGGCTCTTAGACGGGCTTCTTCCACATAGCGTCCTTCAAATATATGGCCAATGGTTGTTCTGTGACTGGTTCAGTGGATACTTCTTCTAGCTCATTGTCAACATCATTTTTTTATTAATAATAAGGTCTAATGGTACGTCATCAGATGGTCGTTGATCCAGTGGTTTGTACGGCATTGCATCAAAAAATATACCTTAACACCTTTGAAGGGATCGACATCTGCAAATTCTGTACAGACTATCCCCTCTCCATCTACATACTTGAAGCATTGATGAAAAGTAGATGGCATGACAAGGTTTTCATGTATCCATGGTTGTCCCAACAAGACGTTGTAGGATACATTTGCATCAATGACATAGCAGGTAACCTCAGTTTGGAGATTATCGATCTGTCACTTGCGGTAGATTTTTCCTAGGGGATGACTCCATCCAGCAGTAAAGCCAGTGATAGTTGTACTAGTAGCAGACATCTTGTGCATCGAAATCTCAAATATCTGAAGCAAACTTCAAGGAATTACACTACCTGAAGAGCTGGGATCAACATGAATACGATCCACCTTGCAAGCTCTGATGTACCCTATATAATATCGGGGTCTATCGTAACGATTATTTTTCAGCAACATGTCATCTTGTGTGAAGGTGATGCAAAAAATCTTCTCTAACATATTGTGGCAGTGGGGACAACTCACATGATCATCATCAGGCTCAGCTATATGGGATAAATATGAGTCTAAATGCTGCAACACCTCACTTAATGCATCATGTGACTCTTTGGAGAGACGTAATAGATCGAATAAGGATAAGCAAGCTAGAGTATTGGCAAATTGTGCCAATATGTCAAAATTAGAAGGCTTGTCAAGCCCAAGAATATTAGATTTTTTCAAGGACTTATCAAACCTTACTTCTTTATGTTTTCCTTTATCCCCTGACGTCTATTTCGGTGGACCTGATTTAGATGCAGCTGGAACTGCAGGTGTGTATTGGAATTAGAGGCAACGGAAAGGGATCATCTTCTTGCCCTTGATCATAGGTTCGCATATATGTCTTTCTGGACCTAGTCTCCCCAGCTAGGACTTCACTGGCCATATTTTATGGCTTGCCCTTCTCTTCTTTTTCTGGAGTTTGGAAGAACAGGGGGTAGATTTTGAATCCATATCCTGAAGAAGATAATGATGGATCCACAAGACCTTACCACGCTGAGTAGTGAGTGGTACTAGCCCAGTTGTTTGATCACGAACCGGGAAAGATTTACAATATGTAAAGTCGTCCTTGGTATCGGTATAAATCTGTCTTGAACTTCAACTACAAGAAGATCCCCAAATTGGAGGGAAACAAGATTCGCCAACACTTTCTTTTCATCTGTATACAGCGTGATAGCCTTGGAATCCAGTAATAGCTGGATATGATTTTTTAACATGTAACAATCTTTCGTAGGGTGATATACATATTGATGATAGAAGCAATATTTTGGATCATTGGTCTGTCCCACTTCATCTGGCCTATGAGGATCTAGAAGCTGTAATATGTTACTCTTCATGAGTACATGGAAGATATCCACTGTAAGAGCCTCATTAAAAGTGTATTACGACTTGGATTTTGGCACAGTTGGAGCTTTTTGCTTAGACTGGGAAGCAGCGACGGAAACATCCACCGTAAAGGATTTTTTTCTTTATTAGTTTTTCCATAAGTATTACTACTCCGGGGGTGATTCCCCTTATCATCTGGCGACTTAAGCCCGATCAGATGTAAAACTTGGACGGACTCTTCTGCCTTCTCAATGGCAGTAAAATTCGGCTAATCATCACAATCACCAGGTCATATACAAAACCTGATTGTAGGTAAGAAGTTGCCCAGACAGGTATCAATCAATGCATGCCGAGGAGTCCCAGGATGTAACTTCATGGCGAGTCACCTGAATCATTTAATAAAGTCCAAAGTCAGTTCCTTATTATTTTGTTTTGTTGCAATGAGCTTCGACATGTCTCCAGGTCATTAAAACTTTTGATACAGTCATCTGGTATACTGCAGAACAATTCAAAGGCTACTCCCTTCAATATCCGATGAATAATTTGGCCCACAGCGCATAGTTATTTGGTATACAGACTGCCTGAGAATAGAAGTATATCAGGTGTTGTCGCGGAGAACCTGTTCCTTCATATGGATCAGAGATTGAGGTTTGTATTTTGGAGGACAAACCACATTATCCTATTGTGGAGGATAAGGCCGTGATATTCCTATCTTGTGGAGTTTCTCTTTTGAACTCATGAAATCTGATCGAGCATTGATATCTCGAATAGCTTCTTGAGTATCAATTGTCTGATGCAAAGAAGTCCATTGTGTAACATCTAGTTGTGTCTGCTGCTTCACTGGCATGGAAGCACTTCCAACCATCAGAGAAGAAGTTGGGTTCAAAGTTAGCACAGTTGTATCTTGAGCCACGGGAATTGAGCTAGGAGCGTGAGATTGAAGCAATGTAGCTTGCATGTGTTAGGGTTATATACTAAAAGCATCACTTTTGTAGTGACCTTATTTCCTTAAATTTTGAATGAGAATCATATGGGCAAATGTTTGCATACTGTATTTGTTGCAAGTGTTAATGTAAATGTCTGATATTCTATATTGTAGATAATATGGTGTGTGGTGTCACACGGAAGATCATATTATCAGTTTCCTATGGAGTATTTAAATAGTTCATAACCTAGATGGACATGAAAAATCTATTGGAAAGGTTGTAGTGTAATCTGGTATTAGTCTATCTTGACTATAGGTTTATACTAGTACACTTTGTGTGTATTAAACAGGACCACTTGAGGTTGTTCTCTTTGTACTGACTACATAAGGGAACAAACACCTCTGTTATTATGGATGCTTGTACTCTTAATTCAGATATAATAACAGACATGTATATACAGTGTGCATTACTTTGACTCATAAAAGAGTGAGATTCATTATGGATCAACAACCTCTATGAATTGGGTAATAACATTATATGTATGATGGGATGTTGATTATAAATGGAATCCATGTCCCGACACATCGGGTTGATGATGTCCCCTTAAGGAGCTCATAAGGATTGTCATGTAAACCCTGCAGGTGGATTATATCTGACATGACAAATAAAGTTGAGCGGTACTACTTAAGGATAAAAGATGTCGAATCAATATAGTTGTCAGTAACTTAATTTGATCGACGGACATACGATATCTTAACATGGGGAGCCAAACGAGCATATAATAAAAGGAGCCCACAAACATAATTTGGGATTATGGAGGTAGTGCAACAATAGCTCATTAGTGGACCTAGCTATTGTTAATGGGCCTGGATTGTGTGTTCGGGCTGAACATGGGATATCCAGATCCGTTAGGAGGCCTAATCCTAATTTCTCCTCATGGTCCCTGTCGTAGCCTATGTATATCTTCTATTCTCTGGCCGCTAGATTACTGATCAGAAATCAAATACTTTTTCTAAATTCGTGATTCACGTAAGGGAAGAAAGAGAGGGCTGCCAAGGAGAAGAAAAGGTTGGGAGATCGTCGCCCACACGACGTCCAACTCGAGGAAGGAATACGTGCAGAAGATCTTGGGATCGTCCGCTCGAGATTGCTAGGAATTAGTTGTCTTTTTTTTGCCGCAGGTATAATTCGTGAACCCTAGTTTCTGCCTATGAAGGGTTAGAACACGTATTTGATCTTTATTTAACTTTCTATCGATCAATACGCACACCAAAGAAAGGGTCCTGGGAATCCCCAGTTCCATCAATTAGTATCAGAGCTACTTTGGATCTACGTATTGATTGATACGTCCATGTTGTCCAATAAAACCTGCGATGTGTAATAGTCGGTGGATGTAGATATGTTCTAACTCAGTTTTGCAGGCATCTTAGATCCAACTATTATGGTCCAATGCATGTTTTTGATTGTGTTGTTTAAACCACGGACATGTCGTGGATGTTGTTGTTATTGTTGTGGATGTAATTAAAATTACGAGGGTTGATCGTGCTTATTATTTTAATTTTTCAATCTATATTATGTGTGAACTCCTTCGGGAGGCATAGGATTGACGTAATTTTAATTATTTTTTGATCAATCGTGATGGCGGTGGTGGCTATTTCTGACACCGGACGAGATGCTGGTTTTATGCAGTCCAGAGGCAGACAGATAATTTTCGATGAAGGAATCGACAGATGATTTTCGAACCCCGAATAGATCTGCGCAACGCCAGATTTTGGATTCGGATAGTTGAGAACGGAGTAGCAACGATGACCATAATAGTTGGATATTTTTTCTTATTTTTGTCATTTTGCTTTTTTATGATTATGCATGTTTATTATTGTGTGGATGGTTTTTTGAAAAACTAAGCCTACATTAATAATGGACAACATGGACATAATATCAACTAGTAGAAAAATCCTCATTGTTAAATAACTAAGTGGGAGAGGATATTTATTTAGTATAAATCCTATGGTCTCTATTACTGGTTTGTAGGTGATGTAATTATACTTGCGCGTTTGCTTTAGTGCTTTCCTCCATATCGGATGAGTATAATTATGGATCACCAGTACAAACTTCCTTAGGGATAATTATATAAAGTTACCTAGTATGTGTTCACTTCTCCATCTGAACGAACTCATTACAAGGTAATGGACTTAGTATTAAGTAATGGTATACACTTAGATACAAATAATGGTATCCTCATCATCGAAGTCACTGCTATTATTTGTATGACCAGAGCAAGACCAGCATATTAATTTTATTTGTCATAAAGTTATGTTGACATAATAGTAAAATTAATATGAAAAACCTACTTGAACAAAGTTGAATTTGTATACGTCCACACTATCGTGGCATGCTAAATTTATGGTGTTCAAGGTGTTGGTGAATTTCTTATTATTGTTTTGAGAGAATCAATATTTAGTTAATTCAAAAAAATTTCTTTTGCCCTACATAATTTTATTTATGTGATTCTCAAGATTTCAAAAATGGGTTCTTTCAGTCCACTTATGATGATTATTAAAGAAAATAAACTTACTGGACCAAATTATGTTGACTGGAAACGTAATTTAGACATTGTTCTGACTGCTAAAGAGTACAAATATGTACTTGTTGAGGAATGCCCACCTAAGCCTGATGCTAACTCTGATGAAGAGGTCAAAGAGGCTTATAAGAAGTAGAAAAAGGAAGATAAGATGGCACGGTGTTACATTCTGGCATCTATGTCAATTGTACTGCAACATCAGCATCAGGCCATGGCCACAGCTTATGACATGATGTATAACCTCAAGGAACTCTTCGGACATCAGAGTAGAGCAGCTAGGCAGTTTGCTATAAAATGATTGATGAATACAAAAATGACTGAGGGTATACCAATAAGGGATCATGTTCTCAAGATGATGGGTCATCTGAATGAGATGGAGATCCTTGGAGCTGAAATTGATAGGGAATTCCAGGTCGATATCATTCTCGGAACTCTGTCTAAAAGTTTTGACAATTTTTGCCTTAATTACAACATGACCTAAAGGTTGTATAGTTTGGTAGAACTTGGAAAAGAGCTACAGGATGCTGAATCTCTCTTTAGGCAGAGTGGTCATGTTTTTTGTTTCTGAAAAGGCTTCTACTTCTAAGCCAAAAAGCGGTAAGAAGAAGAATAACATTCAGAAACAGGCAAACTCAGCAAATAAGGGCATGGGAACTCAAGGCGCGGTGAAAAAAACCGAAAGGCAAATGTTTCAAGTGCAAAGGGTCAGGACATTGGAAGACTGATTATCCACTTCTCAAACAAGGGAACAAAGAAGGTATATCTTATTTACTAGTAATTAAAACATATTTAGCGGTGTTATCTACCGACACCTGGTGTGTAGATACAGGAGCCACTAATCATGTCTACAATACATTGCAGGGGTTCTATGAAACCAGACGGCTCAGTGACGGAGAGATATGCTTGTTCATGGGTGATGCTACAAAAGTATCGGTCGTTGCATTAGGAGATGTTACTTCATCTTTTGGTAGAAATAAGTCTTTGACATTGAGAGATTGTCTTTATGCACCTTCACTTAGAAGGAAGTTAGTTTCTGTTTCTATGTTAGTTAAGGATGGATGTTCAGTTTATTTTAATGACAATATTGTTGTTAGAAAGAATCAACATTTTATCTGTTCTGGTGCATTGGTTGATAATATGTATGTCATTAATCCTATTTTGCCCATAATACAACATATGAAAATGAATAATATGTCATCTAACTTAAATAAGAGAAAAGAACCTTCTTGTATGAACCAAACATATCTTTGGTACTTGCGATTGGGGCATATTAACCTAAGAAGGATTCAAAGACTGGTTGAAGATGGACCTTTGAGTTCATTGGAAGTGGAGGCACTACCAGTCTATGAATCCTGCTTGGAAGGTAAAATGACCAAAAGGCCTTTTACGGCGAAGGGGTATAGGGCCAAAGATGTGTTAGAATTGGTTCATTCTGATTTGTGTGGACCCATGACTATCCAAGCTAGAGGTGGCTTTGAATATTTTGTCATATTTATTGACGATTATTTAAGGTATGGATATATTTATTTGATGTGCCGTAAGTCTGAATGCTTTGAAAAATTCAAAGAGTACAAGGCTGAAACGGAGAAACGTCATAGAAAATGTATCAAGTCATTACGATCAGATCGTGGTGGCGAGTACCTCTTTGGAGAGTTTAGGGATTACTTATCAGAGGCTGGGATTGCATCCCAATTGACTGCACCTGGAACACCCCAGCAGAATGGTGTAGCCGAAAGAAGGAATAGAACTCTTATGGAGATGGTTAGATCAATGATGAGTTATTCGGATTGCCAGATTCGTTTTGGGGATATGCCTTAGAGACTGCAGCTTATATTTTGAACTTGGTTCCTTCTAAGTCAGTACCTCTTACTCCCACAGAGCTATGGATTGGGCGTAAGCCTAGTCTGAAACATGTTCGCATTTGGGGTAGTCCAGCACATGTGCTGAATGGGATAGCAGATAAGTTGGAATCTCATACAGAAGTATCCTTATTTGTAGGCTATCCAAGAGGAATGAAAGGATGTTTATTTTATAGTCCTAAGGATCAGAAGGTCATTGTTAGCACCAATGCCCGATTCTTAGAGGAAGACTATGTGATGAACCATAAACCCACAAGTAGAGTTGTTCTAGAAGAACTGAGACGTGAGACACCAAGTACTTCAGTACCAACAGTACAAGAGGATGAACCACAAATAAGTACACAACGTGTCACAAATGTTACACCACAACCGATAGTGCCTCATCATAGTGGGAGGGTTAAGATACAACCTGATAGATATATGTTCTTGGGAGAGTCATCAGACTTTGTCCCTGAGGAACAAGATAATGATCCCTGTACCTACAATGAAGCACTCCAAGATAAAGATGCAGAGTCTTAGTAAAAAGCAATGATATCTGAAATAGAATCTATAGATTCTAATCAGGTCTGGAAGCTTGTAGAACCACCCGTTGGAGTAAAAGCCATTGGATACAAGTGGGTCTATAAGAGAAAAAGAGGATCAGACGGTAAGGTTGAAATCTTTAAAGCTCGGCTTGTAGCAAAAGGTTTTACTCAAAGAGAGGGTATCGATTATGAGGAAACATTTTCTCCTGTAGCCATGCTTAAGTCTATCCGGATTCTTTTATCTATTACAGCTCATCTCGATTATGAGATTTGGCAAATGGATGTCAAGACAGCTTTCCTTAATGGAAGTCTTGAGGGAGACAACTATATGAAGCAACCAGACGGGTTCATTGAAAAGGGCCAAGAGCATCTTGTTTGTAAGCTCAAGAAGTCCATTTATGGACTTAAGCAAGCTTCCAGATCTTGGAACATATGTTTTGATCAGGTGATAAAATCCTATAGATTTGATCAATGTCTGGATGAATCATGTGTATATAGAAAGTGTGATAGAAATGTGGTGGTGTTCCAAGTACTTTATGTGGATGACATATTGCTCATTGGAAATAATGTGAAGGTGTTATCTGATGTAAGGGTATGGTTATCCAAACAGTTTGATATGAAGGACTTGGGAGAAGTAGGTCACATCCTTGGGATCAAAGTTCTACGAGGTCGCAAGAAAAGGATGTTGGGCTTATCCCAAGCTTCTTATATCGATATTGTACTAACTCATTTTAGTATGCAAAATTCTAAGAAAGGTTTCTTACCTTTTAGACATGGAATTGCACTATCAAAGGAGCAGTGTCCGAGGACACCTAAAGAGATAGAGAACATGAAGGCAGTTCCTTATGCTTCAGCAGTAGGAAGCTTAATGTATGCAATGCTATATATGAGACCAGACATCTGCTTTGCCGTAGGCATGGTCAGCAGATATCAGCCTAACCCAGGACAAGAGCACTGGACTGCCGTAAAGCATATTTTGAAGTACCTGAAAAAGACTAAAGAGTATATGCTAGTTTACCAGGCAGATAGTTTAGTTCCCTTGGGGTATACAGACTCAGATTTTCAGTCAGATAGGGATTCCAGAAAATCTACCTCAGGTTATGTGTTTACTTTAGGAGGTGGAGCCATTGTGTGGAGGAGTATCAAGCAAAAATGTATTGCTGATTCTACCATGGAAGCCGAGTATGTGGCAGCCTTTGAGGCAGCCAAAGAAGTGATTTGGCTCAAAAACTTTCTGTTGGACTTGGATGTGGTACCTAGTTTGCCTAAGTCTATTACACTTTATTGTGATAATAGTGGTGCAGTTGCAAACTCAAAGGAACCACGAGCCCATAAGACAGGCAAATACATTGAGCACAAGTACCACCTACTACGAGATTTCGTAAAGAAAGGAAAAGTTGTTGTGATCAAGATAGCATCAGCCGACAACCTAGCTTATCCCTTTATGAAGAGCTTACCAGCTAAGGCTTTTGATAGTCATGTTGAGGGAATGTGAGTCAGATGTGTAGCAGTATGGCTTTAAGTATAAGTGAGAGATTTGTAACAGTATATTGAAAAGCAATACTTTGAGTATAAGTGGGAGATTGTTAGGGTTTATATACTAAAAGCATCACTTTGTAGTAACCTTATTTCCTTAAATTTTGAATGAGAATCATATGGGCAAATGTTTGCATATTGTATTTGTTGCAAGTGTTAATACAAATGTCTGATATTCTATATTATAGATAATATGGTGTGTGGTGTCACACAGAAGATCATATTATCAGTTCCCTATGGACTTGGACAATCTATTGGAAAGGTTATAGTATAATCTGGTATTAGTCTATCTTGACTATAGGTTTACACTAGTACACTTTGTGTGTATTGAACGAGACCACTTGAGGTTGTTCTCTTTCTACTGACTACATAAGAGAACAAACATCTCTGTTATTATGGATGCTTTTGCTCTTAATCCGGATATAATAACAAACATGTATATGCAGTGTGCATTACTTTGACTCATAAAAGAGTGAGATTCATTATGGATCAACAACCTTTATGAATTGGGTAATAACATTGTATGTATGATAGACTGTTGATTATAAATGGAATCCATGTCCCGATATATCGGGTTGATGATGTCCCCTTAAGGAGCTCATAAGGATTGTCATGTAAACCCTGCAGGTGGATTATATCCGACATGACAAATAAAGTTGAGTGGTACTACTTAAGGATAAAAGATGTTGAATCAATATAGTTATCAGTAACTTAATTTGATCGACGGACATACGATATCTTAACATGGGGAGCCAAACGAGCATATAATAAAAGGAGCCCACAAACATAATTTGGGATTGGGGAGGTAGTGCAACAATAGCTCATTAGTGGACCGAGCTATTGTTAATAGGCCTGGATTGTGTGTTCGGGCTGAACACGGGATATCCAGATCCGTTAGGAGGCCTAACCCTAATTTCTTCTCATGGTTCGTGCCGTAGCCTATATATATCCTCCATTCTCTGGCCGCCAGATTACTAATCAGAAATCAAATACTTTCTCTAAATTCGTGATTCGCGTAAGGAAAGAAAGAGAGGGCTGCCAAGGAGAAGAAAAGGTAGGGAGATCGTCGCCCACACGACGTCCAACTCGAGGAAGGAATACGTGCAGAAGATCTTGGGGTCGTCCGCTCGAGATTGCCAAGAATTGCTTGTCTCCTTTCCGCCGCAGGTATAATTCGTGAACCCTAGTTTCTGCCTATGAAGGGTTAGAACACGTATTAGATCTTTTTTAACTTTCTATCGATCAATACGCACACCAAAGAAAGGGTCCTGGGAATCCCCAGTTCCATCAGCATGTTCATTGTTGTCTGCATATGATGTATCATCATCATCATAACTTCTTACAAAGTGGTCTTAAGAGCATCTATCTGTTGCTAGTCGTTGTATTCCCTCCTTCATTGTCGGTCACATAAACAGACGTCGTATGTGGACTATCGGATGGAGAAGTATACAGCAAGGCATTGCTAGAATTAGTGCTAATAGAAACTGATTATGAGGCTACATTGTTTCTAGGTTCACCAAAAATAATGTTCTCTGAAGCCTGAGGTGTTCTGTCCTTAGAGTGGGATATAGAATGATCAAAAATTAAGATATTGCTACCCCTAGTCATAAGAAAATCACTGCTCTGTACTGGAGCTTGAAGAATGTCAGAAGGATGTCTAGATCGAGAACAAGTTCCTCGATAAATGCCCTCTGGTGAAAAGGCTCTCTAGCCACCCCTAGATGAAGAAGATGCTGGGACCTAGTCATCCCCTCGGCTTGATGTTGTATAAATCGAGGTCATGGGTAATTCATCTTCATCGTCTGATAGTTGACGTCCAAGACAATGCTAGTCCGACAAACTTGGTTGCAGCCTTTCGAAGGTGGACTGTCTAGCTGGTTAGTCAACTACTTTTGAACAACGACAGTTGATAACAATCTTTGCACATGAGTGTTCTTGGGGAGACACGAGTGTGTTTGATGATATCTCCGTTGACTTATGTTTGTGCTGATGCACATTACACAAATCAATATGAGGATATATTACCTCATTTTCCTTGCGCTTGGACAGAATCCGTGCATGGAAAAGTTGGTATATGAACTCTTCGACCTATTTTGTGTACATAGGCGGACCCAGTACCTAGGTCTTGAGTATTTTTGCTATGTGGGCCCATTTTATGCACACTGGAAAGCAATGTGCATTAGTCGATAGCATGTGGAGGGAAAGCGCATAGGTGGCTAAGGTGTATAGACTCCAGTCTGTACAGCTTGCCATCATCATTACATATGATACAAAGAGGCGCATCGCTTGGGGCCTTCTCTTGACACATAGTAGTGGTCGAAAAATAAAGTATGAGGAAGACAGATTTCTTTCCTCCAGTTATGCGTGTAGAGTCCTGTTTGAGAGTAGAATTCTTCTTTTGGCCAGCCAAGAGTGGGAAAGAGTTTCCAACACTCAAGTCCTTCGCATTGTAAAGTTTTTCTCTGCTAAGACTTGAATGTTGTGCGTTGTTTTTCCCAAACTTAGGGCAGATGCTTCTGTCTTGAATGACATCCTTATTATTAGGTGCATGATCCGCAGTCACCTTTCCAGTATTTTCTTCCTGTGGGAAGCACAAGATTTGGTAAACAGTTCACTGGTTATAACACCCAGTTTTTTAAATAAGGGTAATTTTAAAATTTTGTAATAATGATATTTAAATCATATTATATTTTTTGGTAATTTTTAATTAATTTAAAACTATGTAAAACATTGAAATGTGATTTTGATGGTTAGCTAGTGTAACCCTAGAATTGCTAAGCCTAGAGACTAATCGTGACCAAGGGAGCCTATTCATGTGATTAGAATGTCATATTAATACTTTTTAGCCAAAGGGGTATTTTGGTCATTTTTGACTTATTAATGAAAATGAATTTTGATTAATTAAACATGTGTTATTTGTTTGGTTGAGACTTGACCTAGAAACTTAACCTAATCTAGATTAGCCTTGAGCTTAGAGTATTGATTAGGGTAACCTAGTAATGACAAGATTAACAATATCTAGATATTTCATAGTAGGATACTTATCCCTTAGGATATTTGTGAAAAATGAAGCCTTATGACTAGTTGAACCAATAGGAAGGCTTAGAATTGGGTGGACAACTCCTAGCCACTCATCTAGACCTAAAACCTAACCCTAATTCATCTAATGGCAGCCACAATGGGATCCCCCTTCCTATAAAACATCCTTAGCAAAGCCTTTGCCTCTTTTTATAATTTCTTAGAACCCTAATAGTTCCTCCCCAAATTTCTTCCCCTAATATCTAAATCAAGCCCAAATTGGTCCTAATCAATTGCATCATCACCCTCTACCATAGTGGAAGCTAGTAGGGGCTTGCTAGCTAGGAGTTGAAGTGCCTTGGTCAATTGAAGTTCAAGGAGAAACCCTCATCATCACCCTTTTCATTGAGATTCACCCTCAATAGGTAAATCCCATAAAACCATATAAAATCATGTTTTATTTTCATTAATGCATGCATATAGGTATACCCTAGCTGTAGGGTTAGTTTGGTGCTAGATAGTATCCATTTCGTGTCCGTATCGGACACATATCGGTGTTTTTGAACTTGTGTTCGACGAAATGCCACATAGAAAATTATTTTAGTAATTTTTAAAAGTAATTACATGGTTATGTAGCCCTTGGTGTGTAGAACCCAAATCTATTCGACTTAGTCAAAGATTATGTCGCTTTCGTGTCAAAATTGGACACGCACGCACGCGCACAGACCCCATGCACATGCCCTGCTACCCGACCCCAAATTCTCCCTGTGTAGACCACTTGGACATGTTTTCTTTGACACAGAGGTGGGTCTAGTGTCTGACACGACACCCCTCAAGTTTGATACCTTCTCGTGCCGTGTCGAGAGAGCACGGACACGTGCACTGTTTCGACACTGCACTGCACAGTCAGGGAATAGCTTCCTGATACACGTCTCGTGTCCGCACTAGACACGACGTGGACACGATATAGGGTGTCGATCGTTTAGCCCTACATGTAGGCTACACGTTTGTACGGCCACATGGCTCCATGTGGCCTGTGTCGAGTGCACGAGTCCATGGACTTGCTGTACGACGCTGGTGCACGCACGTGTATCTGTGGTGTTCACGAGTGTCTGGACACCCCGTGTCCTCTCGTATGGACATAGGATGATGTAGACACATGTACATGTGTACGACACTCTTCCAACCACAAATTTGATGTTTAATTAACATTTCGAATGATAATTTTAGGTTGGGGATGATTTCTGATACTGTGCAACAGTTTCAGTATCTGAGTTTTAAATTACGAAATAAAATGATAATTAAATGTTAAACTATGTTAGTATGATGATGTTTATATGTACATAATGTCTGGATAATAGTTACATGACTGGGTTGTACTGAATTGCATGATTTGGTTGATTGGGTTCGAAAATGGCATTTTTCCTGAACATGGATGTATAAATTCTAATACTCTTTTCAGAGTTCGAATGTGTGGTTTGAATTCGATTTCATTTGGTAAATTCTAGGGTTAACATGTTAGTTAGGATACTGTAAATGTTAGGATCATATTCGGTTATTGATTTTAGGTTTTCGAAATTGATTTGGGCATGCTAACTATAAACTGAACTGTCATATGTTGAATCCCGAAAACTGTCAATGCATTCCTGAGATACTCATTTCCCTGTCATGCCATACACACATAATTCTAATCTGAGATACACTTCTCACACACATTTCCCTATTTGATTCTAAGCATTTTAGGGTTATCTGTACTTGTTATCACACATGAAATCTGAATATTATACTGCACTATCATGTTAACCTACACACTTGATTATGTGAACATGTGTGCTAGACTAAACTCTTGTTAGCTGAATATATGAACTGCACACCTTGTTGTCCTAAAACTGAATACACATCATATATCTATATGTGTCACACACACACATTCCCTATCTAAATCTGAGATACATCCTAGCCAAAATCTGAAACACAATGTTCACACACATGGCTAAACATTCATCCTATTTTTCCCATATCATACACACACCTCACTCTATAGTCTAAATCTGAAACCTATGACACTCTCTACACACATGTATTGACTGAACCTGTCTTGTGCACATGCAATCCCCTGCACTCCTCTGTATGTACATTGACATTGATATGCCACACTACATATAGCACACACTCTTGCACATACACCTTAACCTGTAAACTTGGGACTGAGTTTCTGAGAACACAGGTAGCCTATAAGCCCATGTTCTCTACACACACACATGGTTACACCCTAGCCCATGTACATACACCTACACTCATATAGCCCTCTCTATCTCTATATATATATGTATGTAGGAATGTAAATAGTATGTATATATATATTGATCTACATATGCCTCTATGTATCTATGCAAGTGAATGTAATGTAGGTAATTTATGCAAGATGAAATACATGAATGTTAAGCATGTAATGCCTCTATGTACCTAAGCATGAATGAATGCATAGATGCTATGTATGTCTCCTAGTATGTATGCATATATATTAGCCTATGTGATATATTATATATAGGGATGTGTTTTATATGTTAGAAATATAAGTATTGTGGATAATTGACATAGGGTTGAGTATATATATGTATGATGTATAAATATGATATAGATATATATGGTATCCTAGTCTATGGTTTGGTTTTGAGTTGACCTTATAGAGATTGACTTAGATAGAGACCCAATTGACTTGTTGACTATAGTTTGACCAACCCATGGATGTTAGTTGACCAGTTTGACCTAGTGACTAGATGTTGACTTGGTTTGACCCAGAGTTGACCAAGTTTGACTTTGACCTATATTGACTTAGAAATCATATAGATGCATTGTACACTTCATTTATAACTCCCTTGTATACATCATGACTTGTGTTGCTCTAAATAGGACTCAGATACCTCGTTTTGGACAGTGTATTCTCACAGACATTCAGATCGCAGGCGAGTACATTTTCTGATCGTTTCATACTTGTCACGACTTATATTCTTGCTCTAGATTATTTTACTTGATGCTGACACTTGTTATCACGGATTGGTACTAGATGGATCTCTTCTTGGGATGTTATCCCCCTTAGCGGGCGCATCGGATACTTCATGTCGTGTGTTTCATGTACATCATGTATTCCTTGCTCTTGCGTTATTCATGTACACTCATGTTCTCTCATGTTCTTTCATGTACGCTCATGTACTTTCATGTGCTCTCGTGTACGTTCATGTTTCCTCACGTGCTTCGTGTGTAACTAAAACATCATGTTCGTAACGTAACTTAACTGGATCCTTGTGTATTGATTGTGGGTAGGGGTGAGTATAAATGGTCATGTGATTTACCTATCATGTTCACTCTGTTACTTTTCATGTTTTATCATGTACAATACAGCCTTCTCGGCTGGTGTCACTCATGTTCACTCATGTATATCATGTTCAACCCAAGCCAATTACAGGCCATCTCGTACTCTAAATCACTAGTCACTTACGGTTCTTACTTATCATGTATATATTTCCAGTTATCAAATATCTCTCATGTTTTCATGTACATCTTTTTACAGCGTTTTATGTATATTACTCTATTGCTTGCTTTATATTTCCTGCCATGATATGAACTGCATGAGATTTACTGTGCTCTTTCCGTCCTGACTAGACCTGTTGTAAATATTACAGATGATACAGAGGACTTTTGCCCAACCTACTATGGAGCCCATCTAGACGATACCTGTGAGTTGAACCCACAGGAGGATCCAGCTCTAGCTGAGGACGTCATCCATACTGCTTAGACTAGATTAGCTAGGCTTTATCTTATTTCTTATGTCATTTGTATTGACTTCAGAGTTGTATTATTTTCTGGATGTTTGTGATGTTGTGTCATTTAGACACTTAAACTTCTTCTTTTGTTTGTACCTCAGTTTGAGGATTTCATATTTATCATATCGTGCTATTCCCATCTCTAGATTTGTGATTGAGTTGTACCTTATGTGATTTGTCCTCCATTCAGAGAGTATATCATATTGTATTTAGTTTGTGATAGTGACCTAGGAAAGGGTTCTACCGCCGACACTGCGGCGTAGGCTGGACGTACCCACTTCTCGTGTCCCTACACTGGGTGCGGGTCATGACACTGGTAGAGCCCTTCTTAGACGTATAATAAGCCTTATGTGCCTCAGTAGTAGAAACTTTGTTGGAAGCAGCATTGACTGACACTGAGCTATGTGCCTCCGAGTTGCTGTTTTGGCCAAAATTATCCAGGATCTTCCTCTTGCCATCGGCGGCATTGAGAGAAGAAGAGAAAGACTTTGGGGCCCAAGTTTTACGAGCACGCTCGGCCTTCTGTCCCTTGGCAGCCGGAGGAAAGTCTTTGTCCGACAGCATCACTTCATATGCTTGTTGGTCGAATTGCACAATCAACATATTTTCAACTGAACTAAGCTTTGTGATATCGGATTGTGCCACCACTTTCTCATTGGTGAAGAAAGTTGTCCCCAGCAGAGTCATCATTTTCGTTTCAACACAAAAAGCCCAAAAGACTGAAAGTCTTTGTATTATTTGTCACGACCCGCACCAGTGTAGGGGCACGAGAAGTGGGTACGTCCAGCCTACATTGCAGTATCGGCAATAGAACGCTGTCCTAGGTCATGTACATCTAACAATTATAAGGTACATGTATAGTACATACGCTCCGAATGGAGGACAATATAGAATGTATAACTCAATCACAACTAAGGTAGAGGAACGATAAGATAGATAGATAATGATAATCATCAAATGAAATACAAACAGGAGAAAAAGTCTAGGTGTCTAAAATAACATTCCACAAAATCTAAAATAACAACAAGATCCCAAATATAACATAAATGTATCCAAATGAGACAAAACATCAAAATAAGATAGAAATCTAAGCTAACTAGCCTAAACTATAGGAGTGACATCCTCTACTGCTGGTGGATCCTGCTGAAGGTCCAAGTCGCAGGTGTCATCTATGGCAGCTCCATAATAGGTAGGGCAAAGGTCCTCGTCATCCTCTGTAATATTTTTAACAGGTCCAGTCAGGACAGGAACGAGCACATAATCTCAACAGTTCATATCAAGACAGGAATATAAAGCATACAATAGAGTAAAATATATGAAACGCTGAAAGAAAGTACATGTAGTAAAAGAAAGAGAACTGTAATATAAATGGCTACTATAAGTAGAGAACTATCAGTGACTAGTGATGTAGAGTACAAGATAGACATATGAATGGCTTGCATTTGCACATGATTACAATAAGAGTTTATATAATGACCATTGGAATTGTTCACATAACTGCTTCTACTCCCTCATACCCCAATCAATACACAAGGATCTAGACAAGTTATGTTATTATACAATATTTTACATGGGGGCCCATAAATAGGTGCACATGAAGGTATACATGAAGGCTCTGTGAGCATGAGAGTACATGAATCATAAGAGTGCACATGAATAATAAAAACACAAGAGTACATGATGAAAGTGAAACGCACATGACATGATGTATCTGATGCTTTCGAGGGAGATAACATCTCAATGTAAGGATCCATATAGTATTAATCCGTGTTAACAATGTGACAGCATCAAGTAAAGTAATCTAGAGCAAGAATATAAATCCTAGCAAGTATGAAATGATCAGAGAATGTACTCGCCTGATATCCTGAGTATCTGGTAAGTGTAGATGTCAGACAGAGTAGATGGGTCCTATTTAGAGCAACACAGGTCACAACATGTCCACAATGGTAATATTGAACTTTACAATGCATTCTATATGATTTCTAGGTCATCTAGGCCAAAGTCAACTCTGGTCAACTTATAAAGTCAAACTAGGTCAACCAAGCTATTCTAGGTCTAAACCTAGTCTAACAAGTCATTCTAGACTAAAGTCAACCCTTGGTCAACTCTAGTCAACTACACTAGTCAAACTAGGTCAACCTAGCCCAATCAAGTCTCACTAAGCCTAACCAAGTCTAGCCTAGTACTCACACACAATCACAAGGTCAACACCAACATCACACATACACAAATACATATACACATGTAACTACATACACTATATATATAGGCATACTTATAGGCATATATACATTCATGTTTAAGTTCATACATTACCTCCTTACATTGCATACATACTTGCATACATATATATTTTTATTCATGCATCATTTAATCATTCATTCGTGTCATTCATTATCTTGCGTATTTTTCATTACATATATATCAATTCATAACATACATTATATATATATATATATATATATATATATATATATATATATATATATATATATATATATATATATATATATATATTATATAAATATATAAATATATATATGTGTGTGTGTGTGTATGTATGTGTGTGTGTGTGTATAGGTGGGTGCGTGTGTGGATGTAGGTGAGGGTGTGTGTACAGTGACAGATAGTGATGTATGGGTGTATGTGTAGAGTGGACAGCAGGGTGTAGGCAAGGAGTGTTCTGTGAAATGCTTGTTGTAACGCCCCAGTCCCAAAATACGTAGGACTAGGAACATAGACATACCAGCTGTATACATACGAAGTACGCTCCAATATATGGAATCCTCGTATGTATACATAAGCTGTAAATGCAGTAAAACCAAGGCTAACTAATCTCATCCATAAAATAAAAGAATAAAAGATGTCATATAATCAATTATGAATTGTCATTGGTCCATGTAGTTGGGCGAAGACAAATCCACTACCAACTATGAAAAGAAATACATAACAAAAGAAAGAGTGAAGCAAAGACGATCAAAGTGCAATCATCCTCGAAGAAATATAGATGATCATGGCCACGGCTAGAACACCTGTGAAAGACAAGAGCTCACACCTGACGAGATAACCAGGTCCTCAGAGGGACGTAACAAGATACATAATATCATGCCATATAAACAGTGATATATAATGGAAAATAAGGGATGCATACAATAGGGTACCTAACCGCACTATAGTGAATATGCAATAAAGAACAATCCTTCATATGTGGGCACTCGGGATGTATAGCAGTGGCATCGTCCTTTCCTTTGAGAACAAGTCATCTTCGTCCATAACGTTCGACGAATGTCAGAGGGAATCAGTAAGAAAACGTCCATAACGCTCCACGAACGTCAGAGGGAATCAGTAATAGTAAGGTGAACCTGCGTCCCCAGCGGAGCTTCAGGTACAATAGCAATGAATATGTGGCCCATACATCAAGGAACTGTTCTTCCCACCCCATGCCTAGTGGAGTCATATGACCCTCTAGTAACTGCCAAGTCCACTAGCATACAATTCTATTGGCAGTTACTCCTAACCGTCGCACGCCTCATACGTACCGGTGGCCGGCCGACTATGCGAGTACGTGTCCTATATGTGACTCACAATATGTGGTAAAGTAAGTGTTAAGGACGTATGAGATATATCAATACCTCATCATCAGTGGGTGGTCACTAGGCTAAGTCGATGCAAGAGAGATAAATAAAAACAAGAAAACGACCGATAGAGTTGCTTGCACCCAAGTGTGACTTGGATGCACAGTTTTATAATAACAAATAAGAAATGCTGAAAATAAAAATATGTAAATTACAGAGTAAGGTGGCAACGTATCTTGCCTGGTGGTGCGAAAGTGGCAAGTACAAGAATCACTTTGTCAGCAGAGAAAAGTCAAAATCCACGAACGGCTCCGGATGCTGAAACAAATATTAAAAACGTTCTCGGTGTAAAAGATATACCTATGAAACGCCTGTCCAAAAGTAAAATTCTGGATCAAGGGCAAAATCATAATTTCGGGTCAAAATGATGTCCACTGTTGGATCAGCTTTGCACCAAAATGTGTGCCAATATCTACGATCTCTAAAGTCGTCAAACTACATGTCTACAGATTTATCTTGATGAGACGAACCCAACGGTAAGTCCAAGGATTCCGGTGGACTATGCACAAAATTGCCAGTTGAGTGGGATTGTAGGCCCGCTAAAATAGCGTCCCGGTCAACCTTCTCAGAATCGAACCAAACTTGACACACAGGACCAGAAAAATGATACGGTCCTGTTGGCACAAGTTTCGCGTCGATTCGACGAACGTGCATGAAGTTATGGCCAAGTTTGTAAAACGTCGATACGGGGGTATCTCGACGGATACGCACTGATTTCGTCGCACACACGCAACGAAAATGAGTTACGTCTGTTCCCACACGTTGACAACATCCATAGCGCCTTTCGACGCATATAGTGCACGACTACGTCGCCCGATTTGTCGGGGCGCACGCCGTATCGGGATATTTTTTCTACTTTTTGAAAACAGAATTTACAATTTTTCGTAAAACTTTAACGTGTAACCTTTTACACACTAAATGAAAAGTGAATCTAGAAGGTGCGTTACAATCTCGGTTATATTGTCTTTGACTATCTTTAATTTGTCTCTACAAAATCCCATTGTAGAGAAAGAAAAGTGGCCGACAAGTTGGTGTTTTAAAACAGTTTTTAATATTCCAAAAAATGGTTTTTTTTTTCCAACTTCGTCTCGATTTTTCGAGCAAGTTGGATGGCCATGTCGAGATCCACCTGGGGGATCTCGAAGAGGGTCATGTGGGCTTTCTACACGAATTTACGAAATCAAAAACGAACAAGAACTGAGAGAGAAATCGTACGGTAAATTTAGGTACCTTGATTTTAAATTCTGTTGATATTGATGTCGTTCTTGTTTCCGTTGCCGTTGTCGCGGGGTGCTGCTGTGCTCGCGAAGGGGTGGGGATGGCCGAGGGTGGAGGAGTGAGGAGGAGGAAGGTGGAGGAAGAGATTCGGATTAGGGTTTGGTTGGTGTTCTCACAAATATATATACATGTATATATGTAAAGGAGAGAGGGGGGTTCGGCCTTATATGCATTCCGATTATTGCTGCTACTGTTGTTTGCTTGATGTGGGCGGCCACAAGCTGTTGTTGCTTATGGGAACAAGTGGGCGGCCAAGGGTTGCTATTAGTATTCTTTTCTTTTCTTTTAAATCTTTTCAAATCGTTTCCATCTTTCTATATATATATATATATATATATATATATATATATATATATATATATATATATATATATATATATATATATATATATATATATATAGAAAGATGGAAACGATTTGAAAAGATTAAAAGAAAAGAAAAGAATACTAATATATATATATATATATATATATATATATATATATATATATATATATATATATATATATATATATATATACCATAATCTATTTAAAAATCCAAATAACAATTTAAATGTCACATATCCAATATTTAATATATTTAAATATATCTATATATATATTCCATTCACAATAAACCAACTTAAATAATAATAATAATAATATTTAAATAGAATGAACATATTTATTTAAACTCCACAAAATAAATTAAGTAATAATAAAATAATAAAATCGTCCCAATGGGTGGACTTAGACCGCACACCCTTATCCCGGTCCAAATTTATACAAATATTAAACATTATTTAATAATTAAAAAATATTAATAATTGAACAAATAATTAAATAATTAAAAATTGTGCATGAAATTCTAAAATAATTTAGGAAATATTTCGAAGTACATAAAATATGTCTACATGGCCACCTTGGTCACACCACATGTCTGCATGGGCTTAAATTTGGTTAGGGCCCAGTTCGAGCTGGTTTGGTCCAACCGGATCATCTAAAAAAATCAATACAAAAATATTTAATTAAAATGATTTAAATGAGATAATTCGCAACTTGGTCTGGTTTTCCTAGTTTAGACATCACTATGGCTAGGCTTCCCCTGGCATGGTTAATATACTAGTCAAGATACACTGCTACAACTTTCGTGCTAAAAGTCATGGTCGTCTAGTGCTCCAAAACTCAACAATGGCTATGGTCATTTCTACTAATAAAAATCATAAATTGCATAAATTCATTTTTAAGTCTTTTTTAATAAAAAATAGGGGTTTTACATCATATCCAACTTACAAGAATTTCGTCCTCGAAATTTAGGAATATATAGGATGGGTAGAGTTGAGGAAGTGGAGAGAGTATCGATAAGGAAATATGATTAGATTCTCGGACGAGGTGAAGGAACGGCGTTTAACACAAGCTTGCAATTTGGAAGATCGTGATTTAGTTTATCATACGAAAATGCATCAAGGATATGGAATTGAATGAGGGTTGCCAATTAACACAATAAAATAAGAAAGATTAAGGTTTAAAGTTAATCATGATAAGACATAAAATAAAAGATAAGGAATCGACTAGATTAAGAGCAAGTAATTTGAGAGAATGTAGTTGTCTAGGAATCATTCTCAAGTTCCAAGAAGGTTGTGATAATGAATCTAGCGTCGAGGAAAATGAATGAATACTCAAGACGGGGATATAGTCATATTGGTTGGTCAGTGACTAACTATCTCCATGTATATATAACTGATAGGGCAACTGAAGGTGATACCTTGAGTCTATCTATCAAGTACAGTACATTGTCTTTCTAAAATAAGTAAAAGATGAACAATAAAGGGCTCAAAGACGATGCTATTGAGTACGATACGAGGTTCATAGGCGACGAAAATAATTTACAAGAGAATTGCCAAGGCTGTAGCGGATGAGATTATAGGGCAAGTTTAACTATGTCTCCATCCACGTAGAATAATATATGAAAGGCGAACCAAAGTGTAATAGGTTGATCAGACCATCATGCACCAGTTCAGATTAGACAATATGTTAGTGGGTGCACCCAATAAAATATGTCATGATCAAGCTCGAAAAAGATAAGCTTGCAAAACTAAGGCTAATTAGCAGCATAAGATTGTTGAAATATAAGTAAGGGAGGTAATTATGAAGGAATTTAATTAGTCCAAGATCTTTTAAAATCAAGTCTTGCCCGAAGTGTGGGCCTATACAGTTGTCCTAGTTTTCTTCACTTACAGTTTGGTTGTCTAGATAAGTTAAGGTCCTCTAAATTTCTAGTCCAAGTGAACTCATCAACATGATTCGTAAGGACAAAGGATTTGTTAGGTTGTGTGGTATTCTACCCAACTTACAAGAGTTAAACTAGTAGTGTGATGGGACCATGGGTTAAGCAATCAAGATAATGCACAAAGTTAAGCATTAAGGAATTTAGTAGAACATATTCACCTATCGGGTCGAAGGGGTTGAGTCAAGGTTGGATCTCTTAATTGAAGTTAGAGAGTATTCCGGTATCATGGTACAGATTTTAGTTCAGCCATTTTGACCAGAAAGTCATATCATTGAAATAGTACACAAGAAGACGTATTTTAGTGGGACATGATATGCATACATGAAGGTGGGCTCGTCTAGGTCTTGCATATAAAATTTGTTGGAAGATAACAGCTAGTATTACACTCCGAATATCAAAGTCATGGTAAGGGACGCCAAAAGATCTAAAATAGAAAGTGGGAGTTCACGAGGTGAAAATTAATACACGAAAATAAAGAAAATCAAGTTAAAGCATGAAATAAAATTAATTAAGGAATCCAGTAAAAAATAATTTAGAAACACAATTCCAGAGAGAAGATAGTCTCATAAATTAATACAGTTAAGGAACAATTAAATTATTATTCAAATTGCAAATGGGTTAGAAGGTCACCATAAAAGATCTAGATTTGAGGGAAGGTCGAGTAAGTCAAGATTGGGATATAGTCGCATAGCTTGGTAGATGACTAACAATACTTGTGTATATACTACTATCATAGTCATGAGTGACATGGCATTTAGTATGGAATACTTCTAACTTATTAGGACTATCTTAGTGGCCTACCTTTTAAAATTTTAACTCAAGTTCCCCTCCAAAAGTTTTTTAATAAAAACTTTCAAAAATAAATCTACCATAATTTGTATTCACTCTAAGCCATCCAACTTAATCATGACTTAAAATTTAATCCCTTCCATAAATCTCAAAGTAAACCTTTATCACGTTACTACTAACTTTTCCAAAATTTAATATTTTCAATCCAACTTTTAAGCTCAAGAGTTCATCAATCATGAATCTATATAAAAATAAACTTCCATAACAAATCATAACTTTAAAACTCTAAAAAATTCAATTAACCTTCTAGATAAACTCTTAGCATATTATAAAGCAATCTAAAATGTATCGCTCAATATTTTAACGCACTCATCAACCATAACTTTTATTTCTATGTCATTCAAACATAATCATAACTTTTTAACCCCAAAAATCTAAATAGATTTGTAAATCTTAAATCAAAGGACACGATTTCAAATTTGAAATTTTTCTCAAAAATTGTTTTCATATCTTCCAAATATTTTAAAACCAAATTTTAATATCACTACTTCCACTTAAAATTTGAAATTTAATGAACATATAAATCGCAACTTGTACGACTCAATTTAAATAGTTCATTATGCCACTTTTTAAGATCTATATCTGCTCAAAGATGTATAACTATAACTGTAACTCATTAAGTCATAGATATCAAAACTCAAAAATCTAAACCATTTCTTAAATTAATGTTATATAGATTCTAGCCATTTTTTCTACAATATCACATAAAATTCTACCAATCCTCTGGTGATTACTACCTAGAAATCTCAAGATAAAAACTTCATTTGGTAATATCTCAACTTACAAACTATTAATCCTTAAATCACACTTTTAGTAAATGCCTTTATAACTTAGCTAAGGTCTCAATGTATTCCAAGTGTCAATGTAATCACTCTAGCCATATGTTTGACCAATGAGTATATAGTAGTGTACTCATCCTTGTAACCATGTTTAAGCACAAGTTGATAGGGTGTTGGTAGAAAGAGCTCAAGCAAGATGCAAAAATCAAGGGAGACAACGAGAGTTTGGAATTTGGAAACCAAGAAAGGTGAGCAAGTACGTGGATGAGATTCCTAGACTCTAATTCTATATTGCAGGCTCACCTCGGTACAATTACGTAACCGAAGTGACAAATTCGACCTGCATGGGCCACCACAAAAACATGTAACGACCCAGTCCCAAAATATGTAGGACTAGGAACATAGACATGCCAGTTGTATACATACGAAGTATGCTCCATCCTCGTATGTATACATAAGCTGTAAATACAGTAAAACCAAGGCTAACTAATCTCGTCCACAAAATGAAAGAATAAAAGATGTCATATAATCAATTATGAATTATCATTGGTACATGTAGTTGGGCGGAGACAAAACTATTACAAACTATGAAAAAAATACATAAATAAAGAAAGAGTGAAGCGAAGACGATCAAAGTGCAATCATCCTCGAAGAAATAGAGATGATCATGGCCACGGCTAGAACACCTGCGAAAGACAAGAGCACACACCTGGCGAGATAACCAGGTCCTCATAGGGACGTAACAAGATACATAATATCATGCCATATAAACTGTGATATATAATGGAAAATAAGGGATGCATGCAATAGGGTACCTAACCGTACTATAGTGAATATGCAATAAAGAACAATCCTTCATATATGGGCACTCGGGCTGTATAGCAGTGGCATCGTCCCTTCCTTCGGGAACCAGTCGTCTCTGTCCATAAAGTTTGGCGAACGTTAGAGGAATCAGTAAGACAACGTCCATAACACGCTCCATGAACGTCAGAGGGAATCAGTAATAGTAAGGTGAACATACGTCCCCAGCGGAGCTTCAGGTAGAATAGCAATTAATATCTGGCCCATACATCAAGGAACTGTTCTTCCCACCCAATGCCTAGTGGAGTCACATGGCCCTCTAGTAACTGCCAAGTCCACTAGCATGTAATTCTATTGGCAGTTACTCCTAACCATCGCACGCCTCATACGTACCGGTGGCCGGCCGACTACGCGAGTACGTGTCCTATATGTGACTCACAATACGTGGTAAAGTAAGTGTTAAGGCCGTATGAGATATACCAATACCTCATCAACAATGGATGGTTGCTAGGCTAAGTCGATACAAGAGCGATAAATAAAAGCAAAAAAATGATCGATAGAGTCGCTTGCACCCAAGTGTGACTTGGACGCACAGTTTTATAATAACAAATAAAAAATGCTGAAAATAAGAATATGTAAATCACAGAGTAAGGTGGCAAGGTATCTTGCCTGGTGGTGCAAAAGTGGCAAGTACAAAATCACAATGTCAGCAGAGAAAAGTCAAAATTTACGAACGGCTTCGGATGCTGAAACAAATATCAAAAACGTTCTCGGTGTAAAAGATATACCTAGGAAACGCCTGTCCAAAAGTCAAATTCTGGAACAATGGCAAAATCATAATTTCGGGTCAAAACGATGTCCACTGTTGGACCCATTTTGCACCAAAATACGTGCCAATATCTACATTCTCTAAAGTCTCCAAGCATGTCTACAGATTTTTTTTGATGAGACGAACCTAACGGTAAGTCCAATTTTGGATTCCAGTGGGTTGTGCACAAAATCGTCCGTTGAGTGGGATTGTGGGCCCGCCAAAATAGCGTCCCGGTCAACCTTCTCAGAATCAAACCAAACTTGACATACAGGACCAAAAAAATGATACGGTCCTGTTGGCGCAAGTTTCGTGTCGATACGACGAACGTGTACGAAGTTATGGCCAAATTTGTAAAACATCGATACAGGGGTATCTCGACGGATACGCACTGATTTTGTCGCACACACGCAACGAAATCGAGTTCCGTCTGTTTCCACACGTCGACAACATCCATACGCGCCTTTCGATGCATATAGTGTGCGACCATGTTGCCCGGTTTATCGGGGCGCACGCCGTATCGGGGTGTTTTTTCTACTTTTTGAAAATAGAAATTACAATTTTTCGTAAAACTTTAACGTGTAACTTTTTACACACTAGATGAAAAGTAAATCCAGAAGGTGCGTTACAATCTCGGTTATGTTCTCTTTGACTATCTTTAATTAGTCTCTACAAAATCCTATTGTACAGAAAGAAAAGTGGCCGACAAGTTGGTGTTTTAAAATAGCTTTTAATATTCCAAAAAAATAGTTTTTTCTCCAACTTCGTCTTGATTTTTCGAGCAAGTTGGATGGCCATGTGGGGGATCTCGAAGAGGGTCATGTGGACTTTCTACACGAATTTACGGAATCAAAAACGAACAAGAACTGAGAGAGAAATCGTACGGTAAAGTTAGGTACCTTGATTTTAAATTTTGTTGATGATGTTGTCGTTGTTGTTTTCGTTGCCGTTGTCGCGGGGTGCTGCTGTGCTCACGGAGGGGTGGGTTTGGCCTAGGGTGGAGGAGAGAGGAGGAGGAAGGTGGAGGAAGAGATTCGGATTATGGTTTGGTTGGTGTTCTTGTTAATATATATGCATGTATATATGTAAAGAAGAGAGGGGGGTTCGGCCTTATATGCATTCCTATTGTTGCTGCTACTGTTGTTTGCTTGATGTGGGCGGCCACAAGCTGCTGTTGCTTGTGGGAACAAGTGGGCCAAGGGTTGCTATTAGTATTATTTTCTTTTCTTTTCTTTTTCTTTTCTTATAAATCTTTTCCATCTATATATATATATATATATATATTTTTTTCCATCTATATATATATATATATATATATATATATATATATATATATATATATATATATATATACACCATAATCTATTTAAAAATCCAAATAACAATTTAAATGTCACATATCCAATATTTAATATATTTAAATATATCTATATATATATATATTTTTTTTTAATATATTTAATATATTTAAATATATTTAATATATTTAAATATATTAAATATATTTAAAAAAAACTATATATATTAAATATATTAAAAAAAACTATATATATATATATATATATATATATATATTTTTTTTTAACAATTTAAATGTCACATATCCAATATTTAATATATTTAAATATATATATATATATATATATATATATATATATATATATATATATATATATATATATATATATATATATATATATATATATATTTATATATATATATATATTCCATTCACAATGAACCAACTCAAAATAATAATAATAATATTTAAATAGAATGAACATATTTATTTAATCTCCACAAAATAGCTTAAGTAATAATTAAATAATAAAATTGTCCCAATGGGTGGACTTATACCGCACACCCTTATCCGGGTCCAGAAATTATACAAATATTAAACATTATTTAATAATTAAAAAATATCAATAATTGAACAAATAATTAAATAATTAGAAATTGTGCATGAAATTCTAAAATAATTTAGGAAATATTTCTAAGTAAATAAAATATGTCTACATGGCCACCTTGGTCACACCACATGCCTGCATGGGCTTAAATTTGGTCAGGACCCAGTTCGGGCTGGTTTGGTCCAACCTGATCATCTAAAAAAATCAATATAAAAATATTTAATTAAAATGATTTAAATGAGATAATTCGCAATTTGGTCATATTTTTCTAGTTTAGACATCACTATAGCTAGGCTTCCCCTGGCATGGTTAATATACTAATCAAGGCACACTGCTACAACTTCCGTGCTAAAAGACATGGTCGTCTAGTGCTCCAAAACTCAACAATGGCTAAGGTCATTTCTACTAATAAAAATTATAAATTGCATAAATTCATTTTTAAGTCTTTTTAAATAAAAATAGGGGTTTTACACTTGTCATGGTTGTGAGATGTATCTGTAGCAGTGTACAAATGTAAGAATGATAATGCAGCATGTGTAGTGAGGGGGTTAACATGTGTGATAGGGATATATGTGACAGTGAGAGTGAAGAGTGAGAGGGTGTATGCTCATTTCAGTTTTCAGGTTTCCCATATATCAAGTATCAATGAAAACAAGCTTTCAATCTCTCATAAATTCTCCGGTTTTCGTAACATTATCCTTAAGTAGCATTCATAGGCTATTCGAAAACTCAGGTAATTTAAGGTATTCAATTTCAATTTATACAACATTTTGAAATCAAATCCACTGTTTTAATTTGAGACCAAAATCTTAGTAAAACAAAACATAAAAATCAAAACTAAAACTCGAATTTTGAAATCGGTGAGCAATTACATATATTAAACTTAAAACCAAAACCAAGATCAAGATCACAATCAAAATCAAAATCAAAAGCTCAACTCCATGTTTCATTCGAAATCAAACTCAACATTTTCGAGTATCAGTGAACTCATTCTCAGGTTATTTAATATGCAACCCAGTTTTCAATCTCAGTGCAACAGTATTAGACATGCATTCGAACCTAATTTCTAATGAAAACCCAAAATCAGTATGTACGGAGTGTGCCCCACATGTGAACGTGTCAGGGGGTGGTGTTCGTGTCCAAACAAGTGGACACGAATATGTCCAAACAAGTTTAAACACACACAGTTTCAGTTCCTGTATCCCAACATGAACAACCCCCAATTTTGAATCCAAAACCAATCAAAACCCAAAATAAATTGTGTGCAGAATAGGGGTGAGCAAATACCGACCGATACCGAAAAACTGACCGAATACCGATTAAAAATATTTTAAAAAACTGAACCGAAATTATGTACCGATACCGAATTGTCGAACCGACTAAATTACGGTATAATGGTAATGGTAACGGTTTGAGTGTAATACCATACCGAAAATACCGAACCGATTCACACACACATATACACACACACACATATACACACACACACATGCACACATTTTTAATGTTGTTCATGATTAATTTTACACTACTCATTTTTATTTTTATCTTTGTGTTGGTTGGTTTCCTAGAACTTGGAATGGATTTTAGTGGACTTGAATTTATGTTAAGAATGCTAAGAATTGAGTTTTTGATCTTTTGAGCTTATATTTTTTGTTCTCATAGAATTTTGGAGTGAATTTTGGTTACTTAAACTTATACTAAAGATTAAACTTAGTGGCCGCGTTTGATATTTTAAGCTCATTTTTAGGTGTTTGCGACTTGTTATATATTGTTCTAATAATTTTGATAATTGTTTGGTTGGTAGAGACTTGGCTTTAAAATTAATGCTTCAAAAAAAGTAAAAATATATATATTATAGGTTAAGGGGTTCTACAATATTAAGTGTGTTAATTGATCAAATATTAATTGGTAAAATACCGATACCAAACAAAAATCGACCGAATACCGTTTTAACTGAAACCGAAAAAACCGATTCTAAATGGTACGATATTGGTATTGATTTTTCAAATACCGATTTTAAAAAATACCGAAAAAGTCGACCAAATACCGACCGATTATACCGACGCTCACCCCTAGTGCAGAGGTGTAGATACATTACACGTGTCATGGGGTGTCATCTCGTATCCATATAGCTGGACACGAAGTGTCCAAAACATGTTAAAACGTGTATCAGTAACACAGTGTAGCCTAGGTCACATGCAGAGGTGTCGGGTAGCTTAGGACACGACACACGTAACTTCGTGTCACGTGCTCACGTCCACAGGTAGGTGGGGTATAGATCTAGGTGTCTGACACCCTGAATGGTGTCCAAGTGTCGCCGTGTCTAGATATGAAGGCCGTATTAGAGGGCCCTGTCCGCACGTAGGCTGCTAGTGTAAAACCAGTGCACGTGTACGTGCTCCCTCGACACGACACGAGATCATGTCAAACTCGAGGGGTGTACTGACAGAGGTTGCCCTACCTCTGTGCCAAGTGGCACGTGTCCACGTGTCCAAATGAGGGAGAACTTAGGGTCGGGTAGCAGGGCACTGTGACAGTCCTCGTGCACAGGTTCGTGTCCGATTTTGGACACGAACAGGACACGAAACATGCTCAGTCCTAGGGGGATCCAAAGCACACCTATAGGGCTACAAATTACTTCAAACAAAATTCGAAAATAACAAATTAAATTTTATTCAAATATTTCATCGAACACTTATGTACACACACACGAATACGTGTCCGATACGGACAACAAACTAATTCTAATTCCTACCAAACTTCACCTACAGCTAGGGGACACCTAGATGGATGCATATATGGAAAGAAATCAAGATATTAGGGTAATTTGTAGGGATTACCTATAGGGATCCAATCTCCAAGAAAAAGCCCCAAATAGTGAAGTCTTCTTCCTTGAGCTATGTCCCAATGAGCTCCCCTCCTTGCAAGCTAGCCTTATTCTTCTTCTACTCCAGATTTGGGATCAAGTGCAAAAGATTGTGATCAATTTGGTAGAGGAATGGGGAGATTTGATAAAAGGGGGAAGAAATTAGGATTTCCTACAAGGGGTTGTTCTAAAATAGGCAAGTGGTTATGAAGAGACATTATATAGGCCGAAATTAGGTCATTAGTGGCTGTTGTGGCTGTCCAAATTAAGAGTTAGGGTTAGGGTCTCTCATGGTGGGCTTTGGGCCAAGATTAGTAACTAGCTAGCTCAACTCCTTAACCAAAAGTCCAATACACTAAACTCTCTCAATCCTCTCATGAACCCTAGTCATACTCAAGTCAACTAAGACCAACTTGTTAGATTAGGGTCCTACACCATGCTAACTAAGTCACCAAAATCAAAGTCAAACTCTAGACTAGTCTCTAAAGTCACAACTAGCAAAAGTCAAAAATAACAACCATCAATCAAATAATTAACAAATAATTCCAAGAAACCAAAATGACCAAAATACTTCTAGGCCAAAAATGATAATTAACACATTCTAATCACATGGTTAGGCTCTAGGTCAAGTAGTCTCTAGGGTTTCACTAGCAAAACACCAAAATCACAAATCACCAATAAAAATAGTTTTAAAATAATTAAAAATCACCAAAAAATTATATCATGATTTAAATATCAATATTAAAAAAATTAAAATTATAAAATTTTAAAATTACCCTCATTTTAGAAACTGGGTGCTACATTATTAGTGAAGAAAAAGATAGTACAACAGGAATCCTAAACAGGAATTTCGAGTGCAATAAATATAGGGATTGGGGCGATGGAAGTTAAGTCTACTTCGACTTCTTTACTCCGTCGACGAATAGATATGAAGGTTGATGAAGCTTGTTTTCTGGTGGATTCCTGACAACAATGGGGGCTCTATTACTGAAAGTTCTCTGTGGGAAGTCACAGCTTACGTAGCGTCAGTTGTACGTATAGCCTCTCTCTGTATGGGCGTTTGTTTGTCTGTTGTGAGGAAGAACACTATCCTCTATTTATAGCTTTTCTTCACTGGAACAGCTATGTACGCATGGACAGAAAATACAATATTTTCTGCCTCAGAGGTGCATGAAGATGGGTAGGCGCATAGGCACCTGAAGTTCGTGGAGAGTGAACATGCATGAGAATCATGTATAACTCGCCACATGTCTTGAGACGTGCTGCACGAAACACTGCCATGTCAGCACAAGATCTCTTCATGGGGAGTAGCTTATGCGTCTAACTGCATTTGACGCAGCATCTCCCATTGCATACTGCAAAATAGCAGCTTATGACTGCTCTTATACAGCTGTAAAGGTGAAATGATGATGACAAAACCACTGACGTCTTCCTCGGAGTCTGAATACTGCACACTGTCCGAAGTTCATCACTTCATCCAAGGAGAAGACAAAAATCATCTGGCTCTTGATTATGCGTCAATTGAACCATGAGTCCTTCTGTCTTTTACTTTGGTTTTGCGTCTTTCTGATCTCTATTTGGCATATGCGTCTTTTCGATAAGTATCTCCAAAAACTCGTAAAATTCCAAAGACGGATCTGCTTCAGACTTGAGATTTCTCACTTAGGCGCATGAAGGTTATGCGCCATTTTGTATTTTTCATGCTTCTACAACATACATTTATTATTTGCATATATCGCTAGTCAATTATAAAGTATGCACATGAGGCAATCACTTACGATAAGATATGCATGTTAATCGATAAAATCTCAAAAAAAAAATGCCAATTCATAAATACGAGTAAATACAGTATCAGAAATGAGAGCTTGCTCTATATAGATTACGGTTATCATTGTATACCCGATTCATATATTACGGAAAAAAAAACTCAATCTCTCGACAAGGATACTAAAATATCGCATTAAAATACGATATACGAATTAAATACTAAATACACTCATGTAACCGTATAAAATATCGATACAAGAAGACGGTGTTACAATGTAGAACTAAGATTTGATCTTCTTCTTAAGATCCTCCCAAGTCTCGATTGAGCAAAGTGCCTTCTCCATCTCGACATCGGCGCCGCCACCACATATGGCATCTTCCATGAAGTAGAGCAATGCAGTTTTCATCCTCTCGGACTCGTCCACGATGTGCAATGTCTTGAAGTATCGCTCCATGTTTTACAAGAGGTTGTCTACTAACTCTGGCATCTCATATTCCACTTAAGGATTCAGCTCGGGAATCTTCTTTCTCGGTGCCTCCCTACACGAAGGTCCACCAATTCGCAATGGCCTTCTCCAAAATAACAAGTTTGGTCTTGAATTCTCTGCAGCTCTTAACTAGGGTCTTCAGCTCCTCGTATCCCGGAACCTCTTTGCACAAGTCGTCAATCTTTGTACCATATTCCTTGAGCTCTTCATCAAGTACATCTCTCTTGAATTTGCTCCAGAATATTGTTATGGACAAATTGACATCACGTTCTAGACCATCATAGAACTCCTCTAGTCTTCTGATGCTTTGCTCCACGGAGCCCATGTGCATTCCTATATCCATAATACACGTTGTAGCACTCGCTTCGCTAGAACTATGAATATGAAGAGTTCGGTTTCAAGAAAACCTAAGTCCTTACGTTGGTATAAGTAAACCCTAGGGTAGGAGGGGTTGTAGACACAATCATAAATAATAATACAAATTCTTTACGAGATATCATTAAAGGTCATTGGTTCTCTTTTCTTGAAAAAGATCCAGAAACTAGTAAGGTGCTGAATTTGGTGACTTTCTTGTAGACAAATCTTATACAACTTTACTTGGTTCATCTTTGGCCATTATTCGATCTCGATATTTTGATTGATAATTCTAAACACTAAACTTCAAGTAACATTTTCGTACTTAAATGTTAATAGAGCTAGGATCTTGTTTTAACTAAACTTAGAATTCCTCTTGATACACGGTGAACATATATGACACGAGAATCCATCAAATCTGTTTGCACCAGAAAGGGGTTGGATTTTAAAAAGCGGTAAAAGCTTGCATAGTATTGAGAAGGGCCACGTCTCTGACGAGGCCACCGCACAGGGCCACAGGCACAACTACACTGATGGGATGGGCCACCACTCACCAAGAGGGCGATCTCTCGAAGAAAACAACCGCTCGACTAGGTTGTCGTTCGGCCTGAGCAGCTTGCCTATCGGGATAAGCTGCCCTTTGACTAGTTATTTCGACTTTTCCGATTGAAGACATTGCTTGGGTTATGAGTCGTAATCTTAGCAAGGTTTTAGGCTTCGGGTCACTTGACCTTAAAAAAAAAGTTTATATTTATACTTCTATTTTAACTAAATAGATTATCTTCACTGTTACCATAATTCATATTTGACTACTGTGAATATCTTAATCATCAAGTGCTGTGAATAGATTCTAAAAGTTCCTTAATTTGTTAAGATCGTTTAGTATTGGCATGTTTAAAATTAGAACTATTAATACAAATTCTTACAATTAACTTTCCGAAGTTTACTCGTGTCCCGCACCGATAGAGGAGGTTCAGGTTGGCCAAACTGCCCTTACTATTGAACTCACGTTAGGGGTTTTCCAGTTATATATCCTCGTTTGGGGCAGCAGATATGGTGAACTTTGAACACAGATCATATACAAGAGATTTCAATTTGAATTGTCTTATGTGATTCCTTGGTACATGATTTTGCCTTAACAATAAGATGGAACAAATATCCTGTCTCTTATCAGACGTGTATACATTTACATGGCCAAAATGACTTCTTTCATATATAGTCTCAAAAAAATTCCGACTCGTCGCTCCCATAATATTATACACAGTTGGGGGTAGCGACATTGATTTACAAACCGGATAGGCTGAAGCTGACTGCGCTACAAAATTCCAGTCAGGATCAATGATTCTGCAACTGTATATAAATAACTAACAGGTTCGACACTCCCAACCTTTCCTGGACGTATATAGATAACTAACAGGTTTGACAATCCCAACCTTTCCTTGTGTCCAGGGACTGGATGGCTCAGCTGCTAGCATAGTAGCATACTTCACTCCTTCCTCGAGGACCCTGGAAGCGGTCAAAGTATTTTAGTAGGGTTTAATAACTCCTACGAGTCTGACCTGCCATTGCTGCCCACATGGAGAAGGGCTTCAGACTGACCCTTCTTGATATAGTTCTTGCTCTTGACTTTGTCACGTGCATTCCTTACTGCCTGTTGAATCTGCCTCTCATGCTCTTTGAGCATCTCATCGAGGTTTCCTCCTGGAGGCATCAACGGCCCAGAGTAGTGGATACTATTCTTCTTTGGCACGTATCCCTGGATCCATTCACATAGAGGCAAGCTCGTTATAATAGAACAGAGAAGGAAAATTCTTTCAATAATCTTCAACCCGAATTAGCAAAATATGCTTACTTCTTATGGTAACTGATATCCTACATGCTTCTTTAGGCAAAGCTCTCGCAGTTTGTCAAGCCAAGGTCACTTACTTTTGAGGCTAGTTGCAATTTTCTATAGAATAATTCAATCATAACCGAGAAAAGTAAATTGTTTTCCCTACAATCACATAGATTTACTACAAGGACACGTACAGGAAATTCTAATAAGGAAAAAAACGCAAGTGCCAATCCTGCTTATGCAGGGCCTGGGGAGGAAGTTCTAACGAGTAATAAAGGTATAATGGGAGTTTCTTTGGCTTGTGACGTACTTGTATTATGCATCCTATTGGTAATTTTGTTTCTCATCATCAGCTAGCTCGTCTTCCCAAGTTTGTTTGTTCTTTTTCTTCACCTTCGTCTGTACAAGACGCTCTTCAGTATCTAGGGGGCAGGCAGCCATGAATGTGGAGATGCATCCATGAATATGGAGATGCAGGCCCTTTGGGCAAATGATACTTGAGATTTGGCTCTTCTACCACCTAATCATTCTCGTGTTAGTTGTCGATGGATGTTTATGCTTTATAGTGAACTATAATCCAAATGGTTCTGCTGAGTACTTGAAGGCTCGTCTTCTTGCACAGAATTTTACTCAACAATGTAGGATTGATTATAAGGAGACTTTTTCCTGTTGCTAAAATTAACCACATTCGTGTATTTATTTCTTTTGCAATACATCGTAGATGGCTCTTAGATCAACTCGATAATAAGAATAATTTTCTTAATAGTGATTCGACTGAGACTGTTTATACACAGCAACCTCCTGATTATGAGACCGCGGGGAAGTACCTTGTGTGTCATTTATGCAAGTCTATATGGTATCAAGTAGTCTCATGCTTGGTTTGACAAATTTACTCTGGTGGTTCAAACAATTGGGTATACTCGAAGCACTGTTGACTTCTCTTTATTCAACCATCGAAGGTAGCAGGGGATATTGATTCCTTTGGTTTATTTTGATGATATTATGATTATTGATAATGATATTGTTGGTATTCCTATAATTAAAAAACAGCTGTCCTCTCATTTTCATAAGAATTTGGGTCTTCTCCGTTATTATTTGGGGATCGAGGTTGTTAGAGGGATGATTCCCTTATGTTATCTCAGTGGAAGGATTGCATAGATCTACCGCACGAGGCTGAATATTTTGTGTGTAAACGAGCTGATACTTCTGTGGATGCGAACTTGAAACTTTTCTCACTTGATTTTTCATCGAATTCTTTGCTATCCAATCCTGATTACTATTAGTCTCATGTACAGAAGTTAATATGTATGACTTTCATTCGTCCATACATTTCATTTGATGTGCATATTGTGAGCCAGTACAAGTATTGTGTTAGCCCAATGATTACATCGTGTTTTTGAATATGGCTAATCAGTTAAGTTTAACATAATGATGTCACTAATATTCATATACTCGCTATCATGTTGCTACTTAAACTTAGCATTGTCCTAATTGTCCTATATCATATTGCCATGCTTGTATCGTACTGCAACATCTTTTGCTCGTCTAACATGTATTTGTAGACATGCAGTAAGCATGATCAAACCAGGACATAGACAATGAAGAATTAATGATGGACCAAAGACGACGTCATACAAAAAAATTTCTCCGAACCGCCTAGAGACCTATCCGAGGCCTCACATCGGGGGTTCCGCTGCCCGGTCAGCGGACAGGGGTCGAGGGGGTAGCACCCCCGTTGGGGGTTCGGGGGCGAAACCCCCAAAAGGTATTCAGATTTCCAGATCTGTTTATCTTTAAACGACTGCTATCAAGAAAAAAGACGTCTTCAGGTCTGCTCAAATATCAGAAGAAATGTGTCATCAAAGGGCTCTTGGTTTTCCTATTTGTTCCAAGTCTGTAATCTTCAATTTATTGAGTCTAGGAGAATGTGTACGTTGAGTCGCACTGAGTATCTCAACCATAGGCTAGATAACCAAAAGCTCCACAAACAAAAAACCAAACTGCCAAAGGCCAAAATCAACCCATGAACATTCTGTCCCCAAGGAGGCAGAGTTCGGGCCGAACTCTGCCCCCACACAGAGTTCGGACCGAACTCTGTCCCCTAAATTCCAAGAGCTGATTTTTAGGGTATGCTCATTGCTAGTTTTCCAACGGCCAAATTTTTGAATATTTTGGACAGAGTTCTGGCCGAACTCTGCCTCCCCAGAGTAGTATAGATAGAGCTTGAATTCTCCCATTTCAGATCATCTCTTACCTTCAAATATTCAAGCTTTCTAAGCTCTACTACTCCAAGCCTCATTCTTCCATATCTCCTAAGCCACAACTCTCCTTAGCCCAAGGTGCTTAGTGCGATATCAGCTAGAAGTTGTGTGCAAGAGTAAAAGAAAAGTCACTTAAAAAATTCCAAGTTTCGCTTTCTGCGAAGTTGAAGTGTTCGAGCGCTTCGATCTAAAAGCTTGTGTTCTGTAAAGAAGTTTGCGTGCTCTTCGGACTAAAGGCACGTGGTTTACGCTATTTCACAAATAGTGGATTTCAATCCTGAGCTAGAGTTCTCAGGCATGGACTAGTCCTCCACGAGGAAAACCAGGTTATATCGCTGTGTTTGCATATGCTCTTCTGATCTTTATTTACTTCCGCATTTCTCTTTGATTTATTTACTATCTTGATAGTTGTTTTGTGGAGGTGATATAGAGTTAATTTTTATTTTGTGATTATCGACACAAACTCTATTCACCCCCCTCTAGAGTTGCCTACACGTTACTTTAATTAGTACCAGAGCAAGGTCTGTATTGTTAGGCTTAACATCCTTAGAGTAGATCCTTGTTTATTTGTGTATGGCATCGTATTCCTCCTCCTCCGATAGAGAGGGTTTTACTTCTAGTAGCATGGACAATCATGTTTCTTCTAAATGCAAGAAATGCTCTAAGTGGAAAGCTATGGCTAAACAATCCTTAGAGATTCTTGAGGACTTTCATTCTACAAATGAAGAACTTTCAGAAAATGTCATTCATTTAGAAGAATCTAATGAGCTTTTGAGAAATGAAAACAATGATTTATTATCTAGACTTGACTCTCAAAACTCATCTTGTGTTTCTTTAAAGAGTTTGAATAATTCTTTAATTTTGAAAATCAAATCTCTTTCCTCATCGTTAGAAGATCTTAAGAAGCAAACACATGAGCTACATCATTTGCATGATACTTCTATTGAGTCTTTAATGAAGCAAAATGATGATTTTATTTCTGAAATTGCTATATTTGAAAAAGCGAATTATGCTTTAAAAACTAAATTTGATTCTCTTACTTGTGTGCATGATAATTTGTTATTAGAACATGATATTCTTAAGTCCAAATCCGTGCATGATAATTTGTTATTAGAACATGATATTCTTAAGACCAAATCCATGCATGCTCACTCTAGAGATATTCATCATTCTAGTATGTCACATGTTCATAATCATACTCATTCTGATACATGTGCACACACTAGTATTAGGTGCTTCTATTGCTCTCGTATTGGACACATGAGTGTAACTTGTCCTATTCGTAGGATTTTTTCTACCAATGCTAAAGTAAATAGTATATGGGTCCCTAAAGCTAACAAATGTGGATCCAAGTTTATTTGGATACCAAAGTCTTCACCTAATGTTGTAGGTGGAGCTTCTTGTATCGGGACATAGCACCGAGGAGCATGTTGGTGGTTGTAAAGCTCAAAGGTCATCTTCTAAGCAATTGCACCAACACAAGTATGGCCACTAGAGCGACTTTGGTAACATGATTAAACGATTCTCTTTAAATGGTTTATATTTGTAGAATCTAGCATGTTTCTCTTGATGTCTTGCTACTAGCTTACATTGATATCCTTTAGTTGCTTATTATATAAATCAATGTAAGATATAATACTAGCATGTTTGGTTAATTTTCTTATTATTTCTTTTATCTAGCATGACTAGTTACTTAGCTTAAATGATCAATTCACACTATGTAGTTTATCACTCATTTTCTATTAATGTGACACATTTATATATGCATGCTCGTTATTTTTAATCTTTATTTATAAAGCATGTGTATCACTCTAGTCCATAGGACCTTGGTTTTGATTTGAGTTTATTTTAACTCTCTGTTTTTAAAATTTTTGAGATAGTTACTTCTTGCCGATTTATATGTCATATTTATCTTAATCGGTATTGGTGAATATATGTGTTTAGCACAAGCTTCTTATCACTTGACAAGTATACACTTATACTTCCTTTTTAACCTTGTGCTTACATAATATATTCATTATTGATTTTCATGTTTTATTTTGATTAAACCTCTTATGAATCAATTATGTATTTGCCTAATAAAGTCTATTTATACCTTTTTTTTTTGAATTTGTGATAGTTTTTTCAAACATTATATATATATATATATATATATATATATATATATATATATATTCAAGAATCAAGTAAAAGACATGTATCCATAAAGTCACCCAAGAGGTAAGAAGATATTATCAAAAGAAAGCTTTAAGTAGGAAGCTAATTGATTCAAGAAAATATAACACAGATTTGGTCAAGGAATTAATAGCTAAAGTATAGGATAAGCACAAGTTTGAAGGAAGCAAGTATAATTAAAAATTCTTCAAAACAATATAAAACTGGAGCTTAACTCATATGCCCACAAAAAGTTATTTATACAAAAATATATATCAATATAAGAAATACAGGATGAACGGGGATCTCTCAGAGGGCTACTTGGAAGCTGTTACAGAGGGTCTCTCTAGCGGACATGATGGTACGGCTCAGTTCTGTATGGTGCACCGGCTCAAGGCCACGAAGAGATCCTTACGAAGCTGGGTGCAGGGTTTACCCAAGACTTTGTTAGAAGACAAGGAGGCAGCGCTCCGGTCCATTCAGCAGGATATGCAATCTGACATGATGAACGGGGATCTGGCGGCGAGAGAGAAGGAGCTGATAGGAAAAGTCAACATCCTGCGTCTCCAGAAGGAGGTTAGTGCGGCACAGCGCGCTAAATGTTCCTGGCTGAAGGATAGTGACCAGTGTACCAAGTTCTTCTATGATGTCATTCGGACCAGACAACACCGGAACAATATCTCCCAACTGCTTGATGCGGAGGGTAATCTGGTGGGAGAGCCGACAAAGATCCAAGAGGAGGCAGTCAGGTACTACTCCGAGTTATATTTCCAGACTGACTATATGTCTGTGTTTCCGGTTGTAGTTACGAAGAAGTTGGTGACTCCTTATGGGAATAGCCTACTACTTGCCCCTGTTACTATGGAGGAGGTGGAGTCTATTATCTCGATGGCAGATCCCAACAAAGCTCCTGGTCCAGATGGCTTTAGCAGTGGGTTCTACAAACGACACTGGAACATTCTGAAGTTCCAGGTCCTTTAGGTGGTCCAGGAGTTTTTTACCAAAGGAAAGTTGTTGAAGGAGCTGAACCACACTTTTCTTACACTTGTGCCTAAGAAGGAGGGAGCGACATCGCTGGCAGATTTCCGACCTATTGCGTGTTGTAATTATCTGTATAAGATAATTACGTACCTTATGTGCCGGCGGATGGAGGGGATCATGCAGGACTTAGTCTCTCCGAACCAGGCTGCTTTTATCACGGGAAGGTCGATCGCAGAGCACAGCCTGCTGGCGCATGAGATGGTGAGGGACTTCGGTAAGCCTGGCGGGGAGAAGGCTTGCGTGAAGATGGATCTGAGGAAGGCCTATGACATGGTCAATAGGGATTTCCTTTGTCATATGTTGTCTTCCATGGGTTTTGACGATGGCTGGGTTGCGAGGATCCGGGAATGTATCACGACTCCCACTTTCTCTGTCCTCATTCGGGACACACCGTTTGGATTTTTCCAGAGCAATCGTGGACTTAGGCAAGGCGATCCCCTATCTCCTTACCTATTCACGCTTGTCATGGAATACTTCACATGCTTGATGGACATGGCACTGCATCGTGGGAGACTGGTTCCATTGTTCAGGAGGATTGCTCCCCCGGTTACCCACCTTATTTATGCAGACGATCTTTTGGTGTTCATCCAGCCATCTACGGAGGGTATGCTCACAATTGCGAAGATTATGGAAGAGCTGGAATCCCTTTCTGGCCTGCAAATGAACAGAGAGAAGAGCAGGGTGTATTTCAGTTACCTATGTTCCCAGAAGGAGGAGTTGGCCGACGCGCTGGGAGTTGAGAGGAGCGAGTTACCGGTGAAGTATTTAGGGGTCCCTCTCACAGTCAACTATGCGCGGGATCAGAACTGCCATAGTCTGGTGGAGTACGTTCAGAGGAGGGTTGAAAGATGGTAAGCTGCTGGGCTATCCTTTGGAGGACGTATCGAACTGGTTAGATCGGTGATATCAGTTGTGGCCCATTTCTGGCTACAATCCATCTTACTTCCTATTTCCACTATCAGGAAAGTGGAGCGGATTTGTGCAGACTTCATATGGATGGGTGGTATGCATGCGATCTCCTGGGAGCAGCTTTGTCGTCCCAGGAAGGAGGGAGGAGTGAGGCTTCGGTCATTGTTGGAGATCAGGGAGGCCTCGGCGCTGAAGCTGACATGGAGATTCATTAATAGGGGATCCCTCTGGGCTGACTGGATGCATAACAGATATGTGAAGCATGGCATCCTATGGGACTGTGCTTTGGACAATAACCATTCAGTCACTTTCAAGACCATTTTGAGACATAGGGGGGTACTCAAATCTGTTATTCGAAGCGTCATGAAGGATGGGACTGGCACAGACCTCTGGCGGGATCCTTGGCTGGATCGTCAATCTCTGTTAGAGATCAGGGGAGCACCGTCGCATCAGGAGGACAAAAGGGGTCTGACTTGCCAACGGATTATCCGGGATGGAGAGTGGAGCCCTGAGTCCTACCGCTACACCGAGGGGCTTGGTGAGATTATCAGGACAGTCATCTTGGATCCAGTATTGTCGGCTGATCGATGGGTCTGGGACCCGCATGGAGTTTCTACGGGGACTGGACAGTTCCAGTTCTGGAGCTGCTTTAATCTCGTTAGGCGCACTTTTCCTCTGAGTACTGATTATGAGTTCGTTTGGTGTAAGGGACTTGCAAGGAAGATGCAATTGTGTGTTTACCTTCAAGTTAGGCGCACTTTCCCTCTGAGTACATATTTATTCAATACCTTTAAGTTGAAATGTTGAGAGAAAATATTTATTAGTGTCTTGTTCATAACTTTTATGGAAGTTCTTTTAAGGATTGCATGGTTTTATGCTTTACCTTGTTAAAATCACCGTACTTATTAGTGCACATTTTGAGTATGTATCTTCTATATATTTATCTCCATAAGTGCATTATGAAAATGTTTGTTTTGAAAATATTCTTAGCAAATTTTGATGATCATTCTTTGATTATTATTTGGGTATTTACCTTATATTTAGGATTTTTGGATTTTGATGTTGTTTGATGATACTGCATATATTCCTTTAAATCTAAGTTCTTAAAAGTAAAGAACATTTTGGGGACAAGCCGAAAGGGTCCTTCTGTCATACAGGTGTAAATAGCCTGAAGCGACACGGTGTACTAGTCTTCGGATTACCGCTAATTGGAAACCGACCCCTACAGCTAACCCAAAGTGATCAATACTTTATAGACTTAAGATTTATTAAGGTCTACTTACAACCATTATCTAGTTCTGGATCCACCCCTAAGTTCCATAATACATCATCATATCTAGCTATAAATATTTTATTATTATTGCCCAATGATATTTTTGTAGCACATGAGAATACATGTAATTGATATATCATACTTCTCATGTCCTTAGCTACTATGGTTTGAGCTTATGTGTTGAGATTTTCCATTTCTAGATAATACACTTATTTCATAATGGCTATAATATTTTGCATTCTCTAAATCGATCTATTATTTCATTATCTTCAGTTAACCTCAATACTTGGCAAAGAGATTTGTTTCATTGTGTTTTCATGAATATCTTTTTAGCCTCATTTTGAGAAGAGCATAATTCTATTATTTAAGTTATCATCTTGCTCTTATCCTTGCTCAGCAAAGAGTATATAAATCATTTTGATCATTCCAAATGTATTATCCTTATTGTGAACTCTATGCTTAAGCATGTATTTTTATGTTAGTGGCTTAAGATTTAATGAGCACATTTATCCTGTTAATGGCCTACCTCATTAATCTTAATTAGTTATGTAGCTTGCTTATTTGCGATGTATTATTAAGCTACATAATTTTTGTTCACTTTCACTCGTCTAGCTATCTTCTTGATTTTCAATCTATATGTGATATGCTAGTTTACAAAAACATGATTTATAAATTTTCTTGATGAGATTTGTATTCTATTTTAGATACATATGTTTGGTCTTTAAAATTAGTTTGACAAATTTTTTATTTAATCATATTTTCATTGAGGTTTGTGATTCATTGAGGTTTGTGATTCATCGCTTTAACTTCCTTTCTTACTAGTCATTGGTAAGCATCTCTTAAATTTATCTCATCTTTTGAGTCATGATTTTATCATATTATCATTTCTTTGGAACAAATTTGCAATCATTTAAATAAGATTCGACTCTTTTCTATATTTTCTATTGGTTTGTTTATATGGTTTTTAGATGAGATTTATGACGGATCATGATTATTTATTGGTTTACTTTATGAATGATCCTAATGATTGAGTAGTCCTATATTATCTAATTATGTGGTTATCAAGTTAATTTATTACTCTACTTTGACTACTCATGGATTATCACATATGCTCTTTGCTATTTGAACTTCATTGGTTTCTCATTTAGTATTAGCAAGGTCGGATTATTACCCATTGATGGGTACATATGTGGTAAAACACACATAGTCCATGCAAAGCAATAAATTGGTTGATCATTTCTTAATTAGATAATCATGGACATGATATTTGAGTTTTATTTTATTTTTTGTATTTTTGAGCTATATTTTGACTTTCACCATGATTGATTTAATTGACTTTATTTCTTTTCATGATGACCTTCTTCTCAAAAGGTAATATGCATTTATATATCATATTTAATTATTTTATAGACTAATGTATGTCTCTTTTGATTAAATGTGCTTAATTAAAATATTATTTTGATCATTCATCTTTAGTGGCCATTAAGTGGATATCTCTTCTTGAATAAAGATGACATTATTCGGTTTATGACGATTTTATAACTTTATATGCATCGAGCAAGGGAAGAAATCAATAGTTGATTTACCCCTAGATCTTGAAGTTATCATTTTTTTTTGCTATAAGTGCTTTGGAACTAGATACACATATTTTAAGGGGGAGCAAATAAATTGATTCAATTCATTTATACCCTTTAATATGTCGTATACATATAGCATGATAAGGTATTCATATAGCATGATAAGCTAATTGAGTTCAAATGCATGAATTTTGGATAAGTAAATAGATTTGCAAATAATGAGATCATTTTATATCAATTGCTCTATTTTACATTGATCATTCCTTTATTTTGTTCCACTATTTATCTGTGGACAATTGTGACGATCAAAGTTTCATTAATCAATGTTTCAAGTTTATATATTTCAATTGATATCAAGTTTATATATTTCAAATATCTCAATTGGTATCTTTTATCTACAATTATCTAATTCTCATGGCTTTTGGCTGAAATCCTTTATTTCATAATTCTCTTTCAAAACTAGAGTAATATTTCATATCATATTTTGGATTTCTTTCTTTGATTTCATGTTGGTAAATTATATATTGATTATTATCAAATTCTCTTAGTTTTACCAACCATTTTATGTTTTGACAAGTTTTTTTTATTTGGTACTCTACATTTGGTATGTAGTTTATATACTTGTCTTTACACACTTCTCCTATTGTTCTTCATTTTGTATATCTTGATCATGATTGTCTATGCTTTCCTCCTTTACTTATGCTTGAGTTCGTTTTATTTCTTATTACGGAGAAGCTTTTTTTTATCATGTCAAAGGAAGAGAAATAAGTTTAAGTTAGCACACAATCTTCTAGTAATATGTATTTATTAGCGATACATGCATCTATCGTATCTGTCTTAAACTTAACCGATTTGCCATAATCAAAAAGGGAGAGATTGTTAGCCCAATGATTACATCGTGTTTTTGAATATGGCTAATCAGTTAAATTTAACATAATGATGTCACTAATATTCATATACTCACTATCATGTTGCTACTTAAACTTAGCATTATCCTAATTGTCCTATATCATATTGCCATGCTTGTATCGTACTACAACATTTTTTGTCCGCCTAACATGTATTTGTAGACATGTAGTAAGCATGATCAAACCAGGACATAGGCAATGAAGAATTAATGATGGACCAAAGATGGCGTCATACAAAAAGATTTCTCCAACCCGCCTAGCGACCTATCCGGGGCCTCGCATCTGGGGTTCCGCTGCCCGGTCAGCGGACAGGAGTCGAGGGGGCAGCGTCCCCTGTTGGGGGTTTCGGGGTGAAGCCCCCAAAAGGTATTCAGATTTCCAGATCTGTTTATCTTTGGACGACTGCTATCAAGAAAAAAGACGTCTTCAAGTCTGCTCAAATATCAGAAAAAATGCGTCATCAAAGGGCTCTTGATTTTCCTATTTGTTCCAAGTCTGTAATCTTCAATTTATAGAGTCTAGGAGAATGTGTACGTTGAGTCGCACTGAGTATCTCAACCATAGACTAGATAACCAAAAGCTCCACAAACAAAAGACCAAACTGCCAAAGCCCAAAATCAGCCCATGAACATTCTGTCCCCAAGGAGGCAGAGTTCGGGCCGAACTCTGTCCCCTATATTCCAGGAGCTGATTTTTAAGGTATGCTCATTGCTAGTTGTCCAACGGTCAAATTTTTGAATATTTTGGACAGAGTTCTGGCCGAACTCTGCCTCCCCAGAGTATTATAAATAGAGCTTGAATTCTCCCATTTCAGATCATCTCTTACCTTCAAATATTCAAGCTTTCTAAACTCTACTACTCCAAGCCTCATTCTTCCATATCTCCTAAGCCACAACTCTCTTAGCCCAAGGTGCTCAGTGCGATATCAGCTAGAAGTTGTGTGCAAGAGTGAAAGAAAAGTCACTTGAAAAATTCTAAGTTTTGCTTTCTGCGAAGTTGAAGTGTTCGAGCGCTTCGATCTAAAAGCTTGTGTTCTGTAAAGAAGTTTGCGTGCTCTTCGGACTAAGGCACGTGGTGTACGCTATTTCACAAATAGTGGATTTCAATCCTGAGCTAGAGTTCTCAGGCCTGGACTAGTCCTCCACGAGGAAAACCAGGTTATATCGCTGTGTTTGCGTATGCTCTTCTGATCTTTATTTACTTCCGCATTTCTCTCTGATTTATTTACTATCTTGATAGTTGTTTTGTGGAGGTGATATAGAGTTAATTTTTATTTTGTGCTTATCGACACAAACTCTATTCACCCCCTCTAGAGTTGCCTACACGTTACTTCATATTGTTCTTGAGCATCTCATCTTCAAGTTGTTGAGTGTATTCTTAGCTACCTGAATTGTTTATCGGTCTTCCTCTTCTCTTTTGTTGATCGCTTACTTAGATGTTGATTATGCGGGTTATGTGAACAACCGTCGTTCGATGAGCAACTTCTATACTTATTTTGTGGCAACATTGTTACTTGGTGGAGCAAGAAATAAACAGCCATTGCTCGCTCCTCTACCGAAGTAGAGTATTGCTCAATAGCTCATGCGGTTTCCGAGCTCACAAGGTTGAAGAGCTTACTTACAGATCTTGGTATTGCTCTCCTCGTGTCATTCTCTACTGTAATAACTTGCTTAAACGTGGTTTCTCATGAGCGCGTCATGCATATTGAGGTTGATTGTAACTTCAATCGGAAGAAAGTCAAGCTTCATGAGGTTCAGCTTTGGCATGTTTCTGTCATTTCTCATATCGCCGAAACCCTCACCAAACCTTTGTTGCGCTCTATCTTTAATTTGTGTCCAAGCTTGGAGCTCTCGACATCTACGTTTGAGCTTGAGGGGAAGTGTAGAAGAGTATTGTTTGTTTTTGTTCTACTTTCTATGGTCTCTTTTGCTCTTATGTTTAGTCCCACATCGGATAGGCTCAAGGAGAGGTATGTCCTCTTTGCCTATATATATGAAACTCTTCCACCACTAATGATTAAGTCAATTAAGTTGAGCAACTTTTCAAGAGAAGCTACTCTCTGGCGTGATTATTTGAGATATTTTAGAGAGACATACGCATGCTTTTCTTTGTTCAGGCCATGTTAGATCATAGATATCTGGTTGATTGAAAATAAGAAAATAAGAGAGAGAACTCTTGCCAACATTTGATAAACTTGCATTTCAGAGAAACGGATACAGAGGAATATGATATCAGAGCTTACCATTGCAGAAGAGTCTTTATTTCCTATTATGTCACCTTTCTTATGAGAAAATGAAGGCCTGTCAAGCAACTGGTGAGTCGCAGAAGCATCAGCAATAGCAAGCTTATTGTATCTGGAAGCAGACCTGTGCTCAGGCCAGTGTTGATGCTTAGCTGTATCCTCCTTATCCAACTTTATGGAAGTGCTTCTTGCTGCTACAAAACCTGATAGATTGGACAAACCGGTACCGCCAACCATGTAAGATCTCTGCGGCTTCAACTCTGGACCATGTGCCTGCAAAGTAGAGGACGAACGGGCATGATCCTTCGCCTTGTTACCCTCTGTGGATCCAGATATACCAGAATGAATGAAACCATTCTTTACAGCCACATTAGGAGGTTCGATCAGGAATCCTGTCCCACCATCTTCTTGTGAATTGTATTTCTCACTGATGCTTTTAGGATTCTCTTGTACTCGTCCCTTCTGAAGAACAACATATAAAAACAATGAGGAGATTTGTCTGTTACTGTTGTGTGATAGGCATGTCTGTCTATAAACATAAATGTAACTGATGTTACAAAGCATAGGAACATATGCGGAAGAACAGACAGTCCAAGAATTGCTGCCGTGTCATAGACACGTGTCATAGACATCACAGACTCTAAAATGCACAACATGCCAAGATTGTTGTTGAGTCCATGTCATCGTGTATGAATTGGTTGTATTTATTCTTGTCCGTCAACATACGCTTAGTGTGTTCGTGCGTAATCACATATATGCTTATATCACATGCAAATAAGTACTTTTAGATGGTATTCAATACAGTTTCACATTGGCGACAAGACTCAACTAACTTCGTTAATCAAGGACCGGTTAGCAAATTAATAGCTGTCATAGATGCTGCTGTTGAACACATCTACTGTTCTAAACTTCTAAAATATATGGTACTAGTTTGCTATAATCTGCATTTGCAATCTTTCTTGTTAGAAAATATACATATATATAAATATCCCTATTACTTGGCATCATGATGGTTATTAAGTAGGCAATATAACAGAGATTCCAGAATTAAAACTATGTGCACGTCTATATAGATAGCTTTAGGTCAACAACAAATTCTTTCTCCCAAATGTATGGGATCAATTACATAAAATCCAATTCTTTGATATGGTTCTATCAAGAAACATTTATAAGATACACTAGCAACCCTCACATTTATAAACTTTGGGAAATTGCCAGGCCTCTAGTAAGCACCTTCAACCATAATCCTTCCACTCCAAATTGTGATCCCAACAAACTTTGTTAAACATGTCCAAAGTCCAAACCATCTCAAACAATTTCTTTCATGCTCTTTTCATTCAGTTTATCTCTGTACTCATATTAATGAACTCATTTCTTAGCCTATTGTCTCATATTGACACTCAACATTCCAAGTTGACATAAGTATTTAATAATAATAAAATATCCTACTGCCATTCTGATCATCATGATCATCATTTTTCTAAATAGTCTCCTACTCCCATTCCAATAATCAGTGTTCTAAAAAGGGGTTTAAAGGTTTATTAAATATTTGATTATCGGATTCGGTTCACAATCTTAAGGAAGTCTTGTAAAACATCCTGTTAATCATACAAGCTACTGTTAGAACATCCACAATTGCCAATTAACCGAACCAAGTTTGAGTAAATTGATTGGTTTTCTTAAAACCATTGTTCATCGGATGGGTTAACACGTAACCAGTGAAGCAAAAAGCGGCCTGGGCGGCCGACTAGTCGGGGACTAGTCGCTAGTCGGCCGCCCACGACTCGAACTGGAGCTAGGCGGCACAAAAAATCGGAGGAGACCACTAACCGGACCTAGTCGGCCGACTAGGCGGCGCTAGGCGGCTAGCCAGACCTAGTCGGCCGACTACGCGGCGGTTCTGAGAAAAAAATGTGGAACCCGACCCGTTTTCAAAACGGATGGAACCCGACCGCAAGCCGACAACAAAAAAATCGAGGAGGAGAAAGAAGAGGTGAAGGAGAAAGAATAGACCAACCTCTGCAGCGCTGCCGACCGCCGCACCGCCAGCTGCTTCAGCATGTGGACTCCGAAGCACAGGGTGATAGGTGGGTTTGGCAGCCGTCTATAGCGGCCACTGGGTCTGGAGAGTTCTACTTTAAATCATGTTATGATTTTATACGGACGTCTCATATTAGACTGGAGGAGTTTAATGTCATATGGGTCAACGGATTGGCCCGAAAAATGCAACTATGCATGTTCAAATTGCCGTTGGGAGGCTTCTGACCATGAATAGGCTTGCTCGGTTTGGAGTTCAACTCAATTCACAAAGGTGTCCTGTGCAACCAACAGGATGAATCGATTCGCCATTTATTCTTTGAATGCATAGCGTCTTGGTCCATATGGTAGGCACATAGTAGAAGAGGATTGGGTAGTTGTACGGATTCGAGGAGAGTTTGTGACATTATTGCTTGGATTAGGGCGCGGAAAAATCGACGTGAGATGTGATATATGGAAGCACGGATCAGACTTGTTGCGTCGGTTTGGCATGTGTGGAGAGAGCAAAACATGCGGATTTTTGAGGGACTAACTACCCCCATTATAGGAATTTTACACAATATTGATGTACTTGCTTTGACGAGGCCTACTGAGCCTTAAAAGTGTGAAAGTTGTACTTGACGTTTTGATTACATAATATTTACATTTTTCAATATATATATATATATATATATATATATATATATATGGGGGCGGATCAAGAGCCCCGTCCCCGGAGCCCCGCGGGAGCCTTGTCCCTCTCGAACGTTGGATCAAGCGGGCGCGCGCGGGGGCCCCACGCGGCCCGCTCGATCCAACGGTGCACGAGGGGGATCCCACGGGGCTCCGGAGGCGAGTCTTTTGGAGGTTGAAGGTATGTCCAGAGGAGAGTTAAAGGTTGGCAAGCAGCCGGTCTGTCTTTTGGCGGACGCATAGAGCTGGTCAGATCGGTGATCTCGGCTGTGGCCCATTTCTGGCTGCAGTCCATCCTCCTCCCTGTAGCCACTATCCGGCGAGTGGTGCGACTCTGTGCCGATTTCATTTGGAGGGGGGTATGCATGCGATCTCCTGGGAGCAGCTCTGTCGTCCCAGGAAGGAGGGAGGAGTGGGACTCAGGCCGTTGCTGGAGATTATGGAGGCTTCTGCGCTCAAGCTGGCCTGGAGATTCATCAGCGAGGGGTCTCTCTGGACAGACTGGATGCACAGCAGATACGTGAAGCAGAGCAACTTTTGGACGTGTTCTACTGACAACAACCACTCAGTCACGTCCAAGACTGTCTTGAGACACAGGGGGGTGCTCAAGTCTGCTATCCGGAGGGTCTTCAAGGATGGGTCGGGGACGGACCTCTGGCGGGATCCTTGGATAGATCGACGTTCGATGTTGGACATCAGGGGAGCCCTGACTCATCAGGAGGACAAGCGTGGTCTGGCGTGTAGTCGCACATATAACATGGGGAGTAGAGGCCGGAATCTTATCGGTTCACTGAGGAGCTGGGAGGGATCATTATATCTACAGTCATTGATCCGGCTTTGCCTGTGGATCGGAGGATTTGGGAGCCGATTGTAGCATCTTCGGGAACTGGGAAGTTCCAATTCCGTAGCTGCTACAACCTTATCCGGTGCACTTTCCCTCTGAGTTCTGATTACGAGTTCGTTTGGTGTAAGGGTCTGGCCAGGAAGATGCAGTTGTGTGTTTACAAGCTTCTACTGGGCCACCTCTTAACTAGAGATCGCCTGAGTTCGTTTGGAGTGCCGGTTCCGGATCCCAAGTGTGTGCTTTGCTGTTTGGAGCCTGAATTTATAAAGCATATCTTCTTCGAGTGCACTCTGGCAGGGCAGATCTGGTCGGAGCAGAATCGTGTTTTGGGAGTGGGCGCCTCCGGAAAATGTATTGGGGACATCATCACGGTGATCCGGGATAGCAGGGGTCGAGGGCAGGACTGGTTTCGTACAGCCAGAGTTCGTCTGGCTGCCTCGGTTTGGCATGTATGGCGGGAGCAAAACCGTCGGATCTTTGAGGGGCTGGTCACCCCTCCGATTGGCATTCTCCATAACATCGAGTTTGATGTAAATGCTATAGAGAATTGATGAGTGGGAGTCCCACTCTGATTGTATGTTGTAAGATTATGGCTTTTCCTTTGGAATAAAATTTACCTTTTTCCAATATATATATATATATATATATATATATATATATATATATATATAGAGAGAGAGAGAGAGAGAGAGGCCAATGACCCCTAGCCTAGTGGTAGTGGCGAGGAATGCGGCCAAAGTGGCCAGGAGATCGATTCCCACTGGGGGCATTCGACACAATTACCATTTACAAAAAAAATAGAGAGAGAGAGAGAGTCATAAAGAAAAGGTATATCAAAATATACCAAAGTGTATAGAAAAACATAAATAGTAGTGTCTTTACCAACAAATCTGCATAGGCATCTGCGTCTGGCATTGTTTCACGTTTTGTTGACCCTTTTCTTCCAGATTCTGACCCGTCACCTTTTGTAACAGCTGCCCGTTGCCTGCTATTAAGTATTAACAACATATTATGCTTTGCAGAAAGTTCATATAAGCTCAAAGAAGCAAAAAGTACATGTACTATAGCCCACTCATAGTAGCTTTCCAGAAAGATTCTTTCTTTTGTTCAGCTTTCAAAGAAGAACAAGTTTTAGAAGTTATTAGATTGAAATAAACTACCTTCTAGCTTCCTCATCCCGAAGCTTTGCATCTAACTCCTTGCTTGGTGGATATTTAGGCAAACTTGAAGGATCACAAGCAGAAGGCTCTGTAGTGAAGAACTAAAAAGAAATTTTTGCAATTTAACCACTGTTGGATGGTAGAATGGTGAAGGAGCAGTACAGAATACATCAAATGTAAAGTAATGTGATTCAAAATCTCAAAGAAAAATATGATTATTGCTAAGAAACATGGGCTGGATAAAAATAAAGATCTTGAAGTATGATGAGTACTAGTACATTGGTCGCCTGCAACCAACTCAGATGACACGTCTAAAATTACCCAATGGATGGATGTTGCATTTTGCATACTAGGGTCCTATCAAAGTGAACATACTGCACAATGATTGATGTATGACAACATACTAGATTTGATCCTAGATCTCGAGACACTTGGCAGTCACCAGGGGCAGGGTTATCACTGCTAAGCAGAGGGACTCTGTTATGGAAGGTTATTGGTTAAAGTCGGATTTTCACATGTATAGCAAATGCATTTGAACTCTGAGTTGATACAAGGAATATCTGAATCATAACATGGAAAAAAGATATTACTTCTTGTACCTTGACAGAAGGAAACTGGCCTCCTTGTACCTATACATATAGGTTTTATTTTTTAATTCTTCTAGAATTTATATTTAGAATATAAAAATAAACCACATCCCTCCTCTCCTATCTTATTTGAGGCAGCAGTGGTGGCTGGGGACACCCATCCCAACCAAGCTCTCGCACCATCCACTCTCATCATTACTCTCTTTCTTTCTCTTCTCCTTCCAATATCCACCTCTCTCTCTCTCTCCCATGGCCACTGTCAGCAGAAACAATGGCAACAAGCAGACTCCTAAAACCCCTTATCACTAGAGTAGCAAGGCTCAAAATAGGGCAACCTCAGTGAAGCAAGCAACACAAACATGTATAATAACATAGAAATTGTCCCTTGTGTAAAGTGAAAATATATCAGTAGCAACTCATAGCAGCTCAAAAACCAGAATTTATGGAGTCATAACAGCTCACAAAAGAGCATTTGCGAAACATACATTAGTAAGTCATTACAACTCATCAAAAAGCAGAATTTGAGAAAAGCAGAATTTGAGAAGTCAATACTAGCTCAATTAAAAACACAATTTGAGAAGTCATAACAGCTAACAAAAAGGACTCAAAAAACAGAATTTGAGATTATAATAAATTCAAAAAGTCATAGTTGTTTGTGAAGTCACTCAAAACCAGAATTTCAGAAGCCATGTAAGAAGGGTGCAGATTATAATCGTCTAAATAGCCTACAAGGTGAGGTCCTAGGTGCTAGAGGAGCTTGCATGACTAATAGGCATTGTCTTAAGGGATAAGAGGCATTGTAGCTGTTGGCAAACCGATTTTGATATATTGACTATAATTAACCTCCGTACTGTTTTATCTCTATTATTCTACAGGAACAAACAAGTCATTGAATGATAGAAGGAAAGACGACTCCAACCTCAATAGAAAGAAACAAGTCTCTCAGAGCAAGAAGAAAAGACGATTCCAACACTTACAAAAGCAAACTTTATCGCACTCAAAGAAGACGTATGACAAGCAAAAAGAATCCAAGATCAAAAGCTCCTCCATCTCTCAAAGTGTCTCTAAGTGTCTAGGAAATCATGTACACACTTTAGCAAGGATGACAAACTAAAAAGCTATAGCATTCAAATTAAGTTTTATGAAGAGAAGAATAATCCGCCGAATTTCCGCGGTAATCCGCTGGATAATCCGATCGAAAACAACAAGTATTTTGTTGTAACTTTCGGATCATCTGACGGATCTCCGCAGTAATCCGTCGGATAATCCGATCGGAAACAACAAGTATTTTGTTGTTACTTTCGGATCATCTGGCGGATCTCCGCAGTAATCCGTCGGATAATCCGAACGGAGACGTCAACTATTTTGTTGTCTCTTTCGGATAATCTGGCGGATCTCTGCAGTAATCCGTCGGATAATCCGAACGGAGACGACAACTATTTTGTTGTCTCTTTCGGATCATCTGGAGGATCTCCAGAATGATCCGTCGGATAATCTGAATGCCTTGTTGGCCTTAATTCAAATTCAAATACGACGGCCATCTGTCAGAACATTTAATGCATCCAACGGCTCTATTTCTGGCCGTTACTGTTCAACGGATGATCCGAAGGATTTTCGCTGATTTCCTTCGAATAATCCGATCGACTGTTGAATGCTCTTTATAACTATGGATTTATATAAATAGACTTTCTCTTTCTTCATAAAGATTTATCCACTTGAGCTTTAAATTTCTCATCTACCAAAGAGCTCCACCATTACTCTACCAAGCTTTAAGTTGTCATCCATTAAAGTGTTAGTATTCAAGAGTTGTAACTTAGATCTTCCAAGTGTTCAAGAATATCGAAATCTTTTCTCTCAAGTTTGAAGTTGATGAGCCTTCGTAGAAAAACTCGTGTAAGAAGTTGACGAGCCTTCGGACAAAAACTCGTGTGTAAGAAGTTGACGAGTTCTTCGGATCCAAACTCGTGTTGTAACTATTTACTCAAATAGCGGATTAAAGCCGGAGAGAGTTCCGGAACATGAGTGCCCCTTGGAAGGATACCAGGATACATCGGGTGGTTGATTCTCTCTTCTCTAAATTGTCTTTTTATTTGCTTATTATTGTTGGTAATTATTTTATTACCCTATTCACACACACCCCCTCTAGGGTTCTACAATTGGTATCAGAGTATAGTCTCTTGATTTGGACTTACCTCCTTAGAGTGATCAATGGCCACTAACCCTAGTCTCAACCATAACGAGAGACACTCCATAAATAGATCTCCTCTATTTGATGTAACCAACTATAACTACTAGAAGATTAGGATGAGCATTTACTTAAAATCACTAGATTTTGATCTATAGGATTGTGTCGTAAATGGTATCCCTAAATCTTCCATAGTTATTGAGGAAGAAGTTTCGAAAACTCTTAGAGAGAAATTTCCGAAAAACGACAAGGTCTTTAGTCGGGATGCAAAGGCTATGAACGCACTATATTGTGCTCTCGATAGCAATGAATTCAATAGAATCTCGACTTGCAAAACTTCCAATGAAATATGGAAACTTTTGGAAGTCACACACGAGGGGACATCACAAGTAAAAGAATCAAAGATTAGTAGACTCACTCAAGAGTAAGAGTCCTTCAAAATGAAACAAGATGAGTCATTACTTTTATGTTTACTCGATTATTTGATATCATTAACCTTTTCTCTTCTCTTGGTAAGGAATATCCCACTCACAAAAAGATTCGAAAGATTCTCAGAGGATTAACTAAAGGATGGAATCCCAAAGCTACCGCCATCATCGAATGGAACGACCTAACAACGATGAATCTTGAGACTCTCACGGAAAAGCTGATGACCCACTAGATATGAAGGACCAAGAGGAAGCCTCCACACAAGAAAAGGAGAAAGAAAAGACGAAGGAAAAAGAAAATTCTCTTGCTCTCAAAGCCATCAAGTTCTCCTCAAAAGATGACTCCGATGATGACGACTCAGATGACGAAAAAATGGCTCTCACCGCTAAACACTTCTGAAAGTTCCTCAAGTTCAATAAGACAAATCGTTCAAAAAGGGACACTGATGAAGAACCTACTTGCTACAACTGCAAGAAACCAGACACATCAAGAGGGACTGTCCAATCGAAGAAGAGAATCTGGGAAGTACGAGAGACCAAACAAAGGAAGCTCATCCTCAAGAAAATATGCCAACACTAGCATCTGGTGTAAGAGTGATGCAAGTGACTCAGACAACGACAAAGAATGCAAACACAATGCAAATGTTTGTCTTATGGCAACAGAGTCAAATGAGGTACTCGATGACTTCTCTATGAACGCTCTTTCTTATACTGAATTAGAAAATGTCATTCTTGAATTACATGATGAATACAAAGTTGTGAGGGGCAAGCATAGAAAATCTCTAAAAGAGATTGTTGATCTCAAGCAAGAAATAGAAAGACTCTCTAATATCATTTTTGATATAAAACGAAAATCTCCTGCTTCTGACACCGATGAGATTGAGTCTCTTCGACTAAAGCTCCAAGAAGCTTGAGATGTCATAAACAAAAAGGATATTGAATGTCAATCCCTCAAGAAATGATACGACATTGAAAAGAAAAAGACACTTGTTGCAAACCAAAGGGAATATGCAACTTCTATCAAATACAATGATCTTCTTGCAAAGAGCAAAAAACAAGATGATAGAGATATGGCCTACAAAAATGTACGACGCCATAATCAAAGACACACCAACATACATCACAATACTAGCTACAAGAGTTACACTCACATGAACACACCACATAGATCCTATCCCCAACAAGTGCACAGACAAAGAAGACCTTCTGTAAGGAAGAACATGAACACGTCATACCATGCCTTTTACTACACGAACACGTCATCACCACGAACACGAACACATCATCACCACAATAGTCATGCTAGAACTTCTCATACTCACAACACTCACTCATCTTCTCCTATGAGACCCACTATGTGCCACTCCCACTACTGTGGTTTACTTGAGCATACTTCTCATTACTGTCAAATGAGAAAACATGTTGACATGAGAATGCTAAAATAGGTTCCTAAAACTAACAGTCAAGGACCCAAACACTTATGGGTACCAAAGTCTTCATCTTTAACTTGTGTTGTAGGTGAACCCTCCATCGCATACTAGAAGCAAGTGGATCCTCGATAGCGGTTGCTCACAGCACATGACCGGTGATGCTTCACTTTTTGCAATGCTATCGATAGAAAAAGAAAAACATGGATCGTTCGATAATAATTTAAAGGGGTACATCATCGGACATGGTAATATCTGCTCCCCTCCTTATCCCTACATTAAAAATGTTTGTCTTTTTACAAATCTTAAGCACAATCTTCTTAGTATTAGCCATCTCACGGATAATGCATATGGTGTTAACTTTGTTAAACACAAGTGCTTCATCTATGATAGAACAAATGGCTCTACTGTATATGAAGGTATTAGAGAGAATAACATTTATGTTCTTTATCTTGTTGAAAGTACTAACAACGACAGGTGCTTAGTAGTAAAGAATGATGAAAGTTGGCTTTAGCACATAAGACTCGGACACGCCAACATGGACACTATCTCCCGACTGGCCACCAAGAAGCTAGTTAGAGGACTCTCAAGCATTCCATTCAAGAAAGACATGATATGTGAAGAATGCGAGAAGAGTAAGTTAACAAAATCATCTTTCAAATCCATCAACTCGGTGAGCACTACTAGACCCCTCCAACTTATTCATATGGATCTATTCGGTCCTAGTAGAGTAGCTAGTCTTTGTGGTAGACTCTATACCTTTGTTTTAGTGGATGATTTTTCAAGATTTACTTGGATTATTTTTCTTGCAAATAAAAGTGATACTTTACGTGAATTTGCTGCTTTTTGTAAATGTGTTCAAAATGAGAAAGGCATTATGATCAACAAAATTAGAAATGATCATGAAGGTGAATTTGACAATGCCGATTTTAAAAAAAATTGTGTTAAAAATGGTTTTGGTCATGATTTTGCTTGTCCTAGAACTCCACAACAAAATGGTATTGTGCAAAGAAAAAATAGAACTCTCGACGATATGGCCAAGGTCATGTTAAACCAATACAAGCTCCCTCGATACTTTTGGACAGAAGCCGTTAACACGGCATGTTATGTTATAAATAGAGTCTTGATTAGACGTATTTCTAAGAAAACTTCTTATGAGTTTTGGTTTGACAAAATCCCTTCTATTGAATATTTAAAGTTTTTGGATGCAAATGTTTTATTTTGAACACCAAAAATAACCTATAGGCAAATTTGAAGAAACTCCTATGAAGGTATCTTTCTTGGATATTCAATGCATAGTAAAGGATTTCGTGTCTTTAACAAAAAAAGTCTTGTAGTCGAAGAGTCAATCAATGTCTCTTTTGACGAACTTAACATTTCCATATCTAGCTCCTTGAACGATGTTGATGACATCTCTTTTGGTTTGGAAAACTCTTCTTTGGGAGATTCAAGTACCCCTTCATCTAGTAATGAAATTGAGATTACTCCACCTGAAGATTCTTCAACCATAGAGACTCCTCAAGGAATCTTCCCAAAGAATGGAGATTTGTCCCCCATCATCCCAAGGAACTCATCATTGGTAATCCTTCCACACAAGTTAGCACTAGATCCTCTACACGAGATCACTGTGCGAATACGGCTTTTATTTCTCAAATAGAGCCTAAAAATATTAATGATATCTTTAATGATTAATTTTGGATGATTGTAATGCAAGAGGAGCTTAATCAATTTGAGAGAAATAATGTTTGGGAACTCGTTTCTAAGCCCCACAACGCCCCACAACTATCCTATTATTGGGACAAAGTGGGTGTTTCGAAATAAGCTTAATGAGGATGAAATCGTTACTCGTAACAAAGTCCGATTGATTGTTGAAGGCTATAACCAAGAGGAAGCATTGATTATGAAGAAACCTATGCTCCGGTTGCTCGTCTTTAATCCATTCGAATGCTTTGTACTTTTGCGTGTTTTAATGACTTTAAATTCTTTCAAATGGATGTCAAAAGTGCATTTTTTAATGGTGTTATTAAAGAAGAGGTGTGTGTCAAGCAACCTCCTGGCTTTGAAGATTTTCAATTTCCTGATCATACTTTCAAACTGCACAAAGCCCTCTCTGGCCTCAAGCAAGCTCCTCGTGCTTGGTATGAGCGTCTTAGTTCCTTTCTCATCTCTCACAACTTTTTCAAGGGCAAAGTTGATACCACACTTTTTATTAAAACTCACAATGGCACACTTCTATTAGTTTAAATTTATGTTGATGACATCATTTTTTGTTCCACTAACAAAACACTATTTATAGAGTTTGCCAAAGTTATGCAGGACGAATTTGAGATGAGCATGATGGGAGAATTATCATTCTTTCTTGGTCTACAAATCAAGTAAGGACCTCAAGGCACGTTCATCAATCAAGCCAAATACACCAAGGATCTTCTTAAGCGCTTTGAACTAGACTCATCCAAATCAACGAGAACTCATATGGCCACAACGACCAAGCTTGATCAAGATGAAAATGGTGTACCGGTCGACATTCGTAAGTATCGAGGTATGATCGGTAGCTTGCTTTATTTAACTGCTAGTCATCCCGACATCATGTTTAGTATTTGCTTATGTGCACGATACCAAACAAATCCCAAAAAATCACACTTATGTGCCGTTAAGCGCATTTTTTGGTATCTCAAAGGCACCATTAACATGGGACTTTGGTATCCAAAATCTTCATCCTTTGAGCTTATCGGCTACTCGGATGCAGATTTTGCCGGATGCAAGATTGACCAAAAAAGCACTAACGGCACATGCCAACTCCTTGGAAAATCCTTGGTTTCATGGTTTAGTAAGAAACAAAACTCAGTTGCTCTTTCCACAACGGAGGCCGAATACATTGCAGCTGGATGTTGTTGTGCACAAATCCTTTGGATGACACAAACACTTGTAGACTATGATATTTCTTCACACGACATATCCATCAAATGTGACAATACTAGCTCCATTAATCTCGCTAAAAATTCTATTTGTCACTCACGCACGAAACACATTGAGATTCGACACCACTTTTTGCGTGATCATCAACTAAAAGGAGACATTCTTCTTGAACTTATTGACAATAACCATCAACTTGCTGATATCTTTACCAAATCTCTCGCCGAAGATTGGTTCTCCTTCATCTGTCGCAAAATCGGGCTCCTTGAAAAATCCTTTTAAAAATTCTGTTTTTGGACTCTTCGGATTATCCGAAGGATTTCCCCAATAATCTATCGGATAATCCGAACTCTCCCAGTAAGTTTTCTTTGCTTAAACGGATCATCTACCGGATTTCCTCGAAAAGTCGTCGAATTTTTCGTCATTCAATACTCGGCACAGACTACCAAGAGTTGACCGCTCGTCTCCAGCAACGCTTTTACTTTTCACCGACCCTAATTAATTCATTATTATCTTCTACCGGATTTTCCGTCGGCTTTCCGCATTAATCCGTCGGATTTTTCGCTGGCGTGTTGTAGGCACAGAATCTGAACGGGTGCACAGCCATTCCTCCTCCCAAAAATCCGTTCCCACATTCATTCCCCTCCATTAAACCTTTTAAACTCTTCATCTACACGCCCCCCCTACCCCCACACACCCCCATTCACTTCTATTTAACCTCATCTTCCTCCTTCAAACTCCCTACCACTTCAAAAACCCTTCTCAAATTCTCTACTCCAAACTCCTTTCCTTTCCATGGCCTCCCACAAGAGAACTCGTCACGACGGCTCCTCCTCCTCCGCCACTCCGCCTCCCTCTTCTCCCCTTTACCAACCCAAGGCTACAACCCCACTATCTTCAAGTCTGCCACCCGTTCCCGCGAATAGTTCGCCCACTACCACAAAGCACCCATCTGTCCAAGGAAGCCTATCTCATGGCTCATCTTCCCCAAACACCGGGAATTTTTTGAGTTTGCGGGGATTGCTGATCTCCTGGAGCGGCAGGTCTACATCTACCCTCCTGTCATCCGGATGTTCTACTGCAATATGGTTCCTGCCAAGGAAGGGCCGGAGTTCGAAACCAAAGTCGGCGGGGTCAAAGTCATCGTCACCGCCTCCACTCTGGCCAGCATCCTTGGCCTGAATGAACGAAAATCCTACCGCTCTCTCCCCGTGACGATTGAAGACATGGCCATCTCCAGTGATCTTTCCTACGAAGAGTTTCTCTTCAACATCTGCGGTAGGCCCGCTGTTCTGAAGTCGGACGACAAGGACCTCAATCCGTTCTTCTATGACTTCCATCGCATCCTCTGTCATACCATCACTCCGAAGCTTGGGAACATGGACAGTCTCACCATGCAGGTGTTAATTGCGATGTATTACCTTGTCTCCAAGCAACCCTTCTTCCTTGTCAAAAACATTATCTTCACCATGATTCAAATCCGGGAATCCTCCCATCGTTATCTCCTCTTTGGCATGTTCATAACCTTGATCCTAGAAGCTAATGGGGGCAACCTGACTAACTGTCCTATAGGATAACGGCACACCCTACTTGCCAAATCCAAGACCCGTGGTCGAGCAATTCAGGCTGCTGCTTCTGAACCCTCGACTCAGCCTTCTACGATCCTCACTCCCATGGTTCGCCGCTATATGATCGGAAGTTTGAATCTCTCCGTCTCCACCACGGAGCATATTCAGTGGCAACCCGAGGCCTTGGAACCCTTATTCACCATGGCTTCATGGATCAGGTCCATTACTACCAGCGCATATTTGAGGAGCGAAACTTGTATGTCAATCCCAATGCTCCACATCCTGACTACCCCGGGTCGTGTTTTACCGATCCCAATGTCTATGGCTTCATGTATCCTGGAGGCATAGACCCATATGGTGCTTTTACTCCATCCCCGGGTGATGATGAGGATCAGATGGCTGATGTTGACCCTCCGGTTGCTCCTGATAGTTAATGGATCTTGGCACTGAGTGGTGGGGTGTCTAATTCTTTTTTTGTTTCTTTTTTTGCAGTCCTTCGTGGACTTTTGATGGTCGTTGTCTTGTGCAGTCCTTCGGAGACTAGTATTAAGTTTTTAAATAGTCCGTCTTGTGTAGTCCTTCGGGGATTGGGTTTGATGTAGCACTGTTTTATGCCTACCATGTTTCAAGCAAGTTCTAATTATCAGATGCAATGTATTTCTATCTTTCTTTACTATATGCTTGTACTTCTCTCCTGCCGTTATTTTGTATAAATACCAAAGGGGGAGAAATTGTATTGAGGGAGGGATATCACATTACGGGGGAGCTATCTCCTAAACCCATACGTTTTGTCAAATATCAAAATGAAAGAGATTGTTGGCACACCGATTTTGATATTTTAACTATAATTAAACTCCGTACTGTATTAGCCCTATTATTCTACAGGAACAAACAAGTCATTCAAAGATAGAAGGAAAGACGACTCCAACCTCGATAGAAAGAAACAAGTCTCTCAGAGCAAGAAGAAAAGACGATTCCAACACTTACAAAAGCAAACATTATCGCACTCGAAGAAGACAAATGACAAGCAAAAAGAATCCAATATCAAAAGCTCCTCCGTCTCTCAAAGTGTCTGTAAGTGTCTAGGAAATCATGTACACACTTTAGCAAGGATGACAAACTAAAAAGCTATAACATTCAAATTAGGTTTTATGAAGAGAAGGATAATCCGCCGAATTTCTGCAGTAATCCGTCGGATCATCTGGCTGATCTCCGCGGTAATCCGTCGGATAATCCGAACGGAGACAGCAAGTATTTTGTTGTTACTTTCGGATCATCTGGCGGATCTCCACAGTAATCCGTCGGATAATCCGAACGGAGACGGCAACTATTTTGTTGTCTCTTTCGGATCATCTAACGGATCTCCGAAATGATTTGTCGGATAATCTGAATGCCTTGTTGGCCTTAATTCGAATTCGAATACGGCGGCCATCTGTCAGAGCATTTAGTGCATCCAACGGCTCTATTTCTAGCCGTTACTATTTAGCAGATGATCCGAAGGATTTTTGCGAATTTCCTTCAGATAATCCGATCGACTGGTGAATGCTCTTTATGACTTTGGATTTGTATAAATAGACTTCCTCTTTCTTCATAAAGATTTATCCACTTGAGCTTTAAATTTCTCATCTACCAAAGAGCTCCACCATTACTCTACCAAGCTTTAAGTTGTCATCCATTAAAGTGTTAGAGTATTCAAGAGTTGTAACTTAGATCTTCCAAGTGTTCAAGAAGATCGAAATTTTTTCTCTCAAGTTTGAAGTTGACGAGCCTTCATAGGAAAACTCGTGTGTAAGAAGTTGACGAGCCTTCGGACAAAAACTCGTGTGTAAGAAGTTGACGAGTTCTTCGGGATCCAAATTCGTGTTGTAACTATTTACTCAAATAGTATATTAAAGCCGGAGAGAGTTCCGGGACTGGAGTACCCCTTGGGAGGATACCATAATACATCGAGTGTTTGATTCTCTCTTCTCTAAATTGTCTTTTTATTTGCTTATTATTGTTGGTAATTATTTTATTACCCTATTCATCTCCCCTCTAGGGTTCTACAGTACCTCATTTTTCTCTCAACTTTGAGCCAAGGTGCATGCCTTGAACAACATTATGCCGCAGCATAACCCATCCCTCCCCCTCCAACAATTTATCCATAACCCATCTCCCCCCTCCCCCTCCAACAATTTCTCCCATAACCCATCTTCCCCCTCTCAATCTCCCTCTCTCACAAATCCCCTGGTGGTGACAGAGCTGGCATCCATGGCCATTCGGGTGTTGAGAGGAAGACTGAAAAGGGAGAGAGGAAAGGAAGATGAAGATAGAGAGGGAAGGAGGGGGGAGGGAGGGCATTTTGGTCACTGATAGTAGCAGAGAAAGCGAGAGAGAGAGAGAGAGAGAGAGAGACATGGAGATTAAGACGGGGGAGATAGATAAAGAGGGGGAATGGGAGAGGATGGTGAGAGGTAGAGTACATTTGCGACAATATCAATCGCTATTATTGTCGTTATCGGCAACAAAGATAGGAGAGGGTAAGGTTCATTTTGCTTTTTAATTTTTTCTAAAAAGCAATTAAGCTTGTTTTAAGAAAGTTCTATTATTTAAATATATGGTATGATACGATACGACTGATATGCTCTAGTGTCAACCAATACTGTATACCTTGGCACTGCAAACCATGGTGTTCGCTAGTCACGAGTTTAGCCAATAAGAGAGTAATATGTATATATCGTTAATTGATAAGGATAACCTAGAATGCTAATCGATTCCTTTTTAATATGAGACCAACAAATATACCCGGTTCCTAGCAAACAACAAAACAAGTTAAATATTTTAAAATTATTTAAATACGTGCATAATTACTAATATTACTTATGATGTACTAGCACATAAATAAATATTTTATCTAGTTGATGTCTTCAAAAGTATTAAATGAATGGATACAAAACTTTGAATACCAATGTTACAACAATTAGATTAAGCAATGATTAATTTAGGATGAATATTGTCTCTATTCAAAAAATAACACTATTAATGTAACTTGTTGACAACCAAAGATAGGAGAAACCATACAGTGTTCAATTTGTCAACTGTTGAGAAATTCTTTATAATCAACCCAAACTCTTTATAATCAACCTTTAGCTGGTGAAACCCTTCGCAACGAGACAAGCTTTGGGGCATTGACTAAAAACATGTGGATTGTGTTTGACGTTCGACAAAACCATTTGGGTCTTCTTGACATTGATCACTCATCGACAATCAACACGTGCGTGCCTACGAGGCAAAGTAACAACATCCCATGTCTCATTAGACTTGAGAGCATTATTCTCATATACCATGTAGAAAATTAGGCATTTAAAGAATCCTTCTTGTGATACCAATATAGAGAGAGTGAAGAGAACAATGGGATGATTATATAGGGTATGGCCCTCTATTTTATATGATGAGGATTGAGGTCCTCGTATTACGTTAACCAATGTAGGACTAAAAAGCCTAATACAAGTCAACACAAAGCCTTCAGTCAAAATTTTTGGGGTCTACTGTTTGAATCCTCTTCATCCATTCGGCTCTATCAAGCGCCATGACTTTTGTAACACTAACAAAAACCATATCCTATCTTTAACATTTCAAACTATTTTTGTCTAGGCGTATCTCTAGTCCTAGCGGCTTCATTAACTACTACATAATCTTTCGTCATGGTAACATCTATTGGTCAGCGTTGCGCATGTTCAAACCACCTAAGACAATTTTCTCTCATCTTGTCCTAGGGAACTAATGCTCTCCTATAATCAAAAAGGAATCAACTAGTTAAGATACTCGACAAAACTTCCAAAAATTACTACATTTCTCCAAAAGAAAAACCTATACTTAACACAAATTCTTGAGGTAAGTTACCTCCTTGAGCAAGTAAAAGTTGCCATCAAAAGGCCATAGTAAAGAATTGTCATTGACATGCCATCATCAGATAAGAGATGACTTAATTAAAAGGAGCATCTTCAAGCTAACTAATTGTGTCAACAACCTAGTTGCGAACACACAACATTTTTAAAGGGAGCAAAAATACAATAACTTAAAATTTAAGGCCATTGTATAGTATTTACAAAAAAAAAATACTGTTAGAATTTAAAAAATCATAATGTGTCTTGTCAGTATTGAACTTGATACCTTTTTCTTACAACTTCATCAATTTACCAACTATCACGCCACTTGATTGTTGAATTTGTAAAGAAAATCATGTAAAGAATAGAAACAAAAATAGAAGGGAAAGGAAACTAGAGGAGTTGCCGCCCACCATCGGCCTATGGATAGTCCAGCTCTACAACTGCTTATTATAAGAAATCAAGATACAATGGCCACCGAAACCTATAACACAAATCACTGAAAAGATCGCATAGAACTTACCTCACTGTTAAGGGAAGAATCTGCTGTTCCACGATTTGCTGGTTCTATTGCAAGTAATGTTTCTAGAAGGGAAATGGCAGTAGGTGGAAAATCTCTAAATGTATCACTAACACGTCGCTTGTAAGGTTGTTGTGGCTTGAAAATGGTTGCATTTTGTAACTTCGATTTCCTCCAGAATTCGTCTGAGGGCGAGCCACAAAGTTTAAAGATTTTGTGTAATTGTTCTACCTGCATGGAGTATGAGTTAAAATGAGTTAATATATATTTCTAACAATTTGTCTAGGTTAATATATATTTCTAACAATTTTCATACTCTCTACGTGGGAAGAGGGTGATATGAGTTAATATATATTTCTAACAATTTGTTTAGGTTATAGTTAACTAGAGTGTTAGTATAAAATTTTGTATAATTTTGTTTTAGCTCGTATGCTTCTCATAGATCTTAACTTGCCAGAATAAGATATTTTCCTATTTGATAAGCTAGATCCCTATACAAGTTAAGCCTACTAGACCTAAATTTTTCCTTAATAAATGAAACCAACATAGACAAGAACTATGGTGGATGAAATAATAGTATTCCGTAGGTAGCATAAAATGTAAGGATATATTGTCGACTTTCACTTGGGTCTCCAACATTTGTTATTTGCTTAGAGTTAAGAGGTCCCCAATATATACACTTCCTTAGGTATAAGGAAACACAATGACCCACAAAATAATGTGGTCAAGTCAAGGTGGAGATTTAAACATAGGTAAGATAATGAAAATTTTATTTATTGAACTAAAACCGACTGGCCCTACCAAAAAAACAAGCTGTCGATGCTTAAATAAACTGTCAATGTAACAATTTATAATGACGAAAATAAGGAGAAGCCTCTTTAAAAGATAATCCAATAATTTTCACAGAAGTTACGACTGGAAGTTGTACAATCTTTTGTGTTAGGCATGTTTTCTGCCTATTTCCATGATAAACAAGGAAAATCCAACAACAATAGATGCTGGGGTAATACCTCAGTTCTCCCAGGCATTATTGGACTGCCAGCAAATAATTCTGCAAGGATACAACCAGTACTCCACAAGTCAACAGCGACATCGTACTCTGTAGATCCCAGCAAAAGCTCAGGTGGTCTATACCACAGTGTCACAACACGGCTTGTCAAAGGCTGCTTCTGATCAGGATTGAAAAATGTAGCCAGGCCAAAGTCAGCTATTTTAAGTATACCATTGTTGTCAATTAGAAGGTTTGCTCCTTTTATATCTCGATGCAAAACCCCACGACTGTGACAATGATTAAGCCCAGTAAGCAGCTGTTGCATATAACACTTGACCTGAAAGTAAAACATAGCAAAAATGAGAAAATTTACTTGGGCGAGGAGATGTTCTATAAGAAATAATAGGCTGAATTAGTGAAGACCTGGGGCTCGGTGAACTTGATGCTGGATGTTGCAGTAAGTCCAGCAAGATCATGCTCCATATATTCAAATACAAGATACAAACTACATGATGTTCGGGAAGTAATCAAACTTTCAAGCTTCACAACATTTGGGTGATCAAGCCTGCGGAGAATATAAATTTCCCTTGCCATGAAGCGGACACTTTCAGCATCCATATTAACAAAACGCACTTTCTTCAGTGCTACGATTTTGCCAGTTTCAAGGTCACGAGCTTTGTATACATTACTATAAGTTCCCTGTCCAATCTGCATAAAGAGTAAGGAGTTTTCAAAAAAATATTCAGAACCGAGCACCATAAAAGTAACCCTAATATTGAGATGTATCGCCCTAATCGAGACAATAGTAATGAGCACGGTCATTTCTATTGCATTTATGTTAACATCCATAGCCAAAGTCATCTGATGGAAAAGGCTGCTATTATGTCTTAATAAGAGGGAGGCAGGAACGCATCTTCATTATTTGCTTCAACACTCCATACAAAACCTAAATCATATACCCTAATAGTAGAAAAAAAGAGCCGATTTGCTTTACCCAATAAACAGATGTCTTACTGATTTCATGCAGACTAAGACGACCAGCTAATAGACCAGTCAGCGGTTCCGTCTTCAATGTTTATTCCTTAGAACAATGCTCCCCCACCCATCAATTTAATACCATGCAATGAAGTTTGTCACATGAACATTTCAAATATAGAAAACCCCAATCACACTGAATACTATGTTTGCATGGAAACTCAAACCCTAAAATTATGAGTCTCAACACTTGTATAATATATTAGAACTCCAAAGTGGATGCATGGAGGATTATTTTGTATAAGGGTACAAGGTTTAGGACCTAAGTAGACTTTGGGTACTGGATTTGTTCGTTTTGGAATTTGGGTATTCGAACTTTTTTAGTGACACATTTTAGTGATGAATATTCATCATTAAGAGACTCATTTCGTCACTAAAAGCCCAATTTCATCACTAAAAAAGTTCGAGTACCTAAAGTCTAAAACGGACAAACCCAGTACCCAAAGTCTAATTAGATCTAAACCTGGCCCTTATACAAAATAATCCATGCATGGAAAGCACACAACGAATTTGTTCAGGAAAACCTCACAAAGTAGATTACCATGACCCAATTTTACTTAAAGTTCAGATAGCTGATTTACTGTCTGTAATTTATCTACATAGTCTCAATGTTCGAGATATCGAATATCGGGTTCATATCTGTTTGGGTTTTGAGATACCAGATGTCAGATATCATAGATATATTGAAATATCGGATACCCTAAATTTAGTATATATAACCTATTAAAGGTATGTGTTATATAAACTAAATGTCCTATCATATTCCCTTTTCTAGATGTACTAATTACTAAATGTCCTAAAAGGCTAAAACAAAGTAATAAACTAAAAAACATCTAATACTATGCGAGAATGCATTAAGCTTATTTCATAAGTACATTTCCCCCCAACCAAAGTGAAGTAGCTCTATTCTGAGTTTTCAGAAAACATATGAGAGACGACATGTAATGTGATATGCAATAATTACTATCATTGAGTAAAATGGTATAAAGTATAAAGCAGCAAGGGAAGCAGCCAAATGCACAATACAAATACTTGTACAAAGAGGTAGTAGAAACATGCCAAACTAAGTTGTCCATATGGGACCAAGTTAGAAACAAATACATGACACAAAAGGTTAACCATAGATACTTATTTTGCTGCCTTGTATCATGTCCTTGCTGGATGTGTAACAGACAAAAAAAGACACTTTCAAACACACAAAATACGCCAACATCAGTGTCGTCTCTGCGTCACCATGTTCGTATCATGCCGTATCATATTTATGTCACTAAGGTTTTGAGAAGGTTTTTATGCATCCAAAAACGTAAGCAACTAGAGCCTTTGTCCAAATATAGAAGTGCCTAGCAGAATCAAAATACAGGCTAGTGACAATATGTAGTGCAAATATTTCCTATTCCTGAGGAGAAGCTTATGTATTTTTAACAAAGTATCATAAAGGGGCAAGTATATGCTAACCTTTATACTTATGTCTTTATGATAATGCTCATGTAGTACCATTTCTTAGGTAACTAAAACCAGGTCAATGTTTCTTCTTAGTGACAAAATGACAAATAATCAGTCTGTAATAAGAATCAAACTTTATGCATAGTCCAAATTTGAAGGGAGTGCTTTGTAACAGATTAAAGCAAGTATAAATAGGCTTTAACGCGACTTAAGGTTGAAAATACCTAAAAGTGTTAGTATTACTAAACTCAGGCCACATGTTTGAGATACTAAAGTAGTTTAACCTCCCCATCCCAAGTAGGTTAACCCGGTGTAAGGCACACAAGTATGTAGGACATTTGTGAAATTATCGAGTTAATACATGTTGACAAACATCAAAGCACTATTGAATGGGTTAGTGAAAAAATTTCCAAACACCCAAATTTTGCACAAGTATCAAATGAGAATGATTAAGAGAGTTACACCCTCCTCTCAACTAATCTGTACTTTTGCTAAACACTGCCTAAGTTTTTTGTATCACTATGTTTCATAAAGATCAATGCAGCAGCTAAGACTTATTAAACTATAGGGCAAAGAGGACAAAACAATTGACCTTGTTCAATCTCTCAAAAGAATCAGCTTTCCTCGGCAGCCATCCTTTCACTGCCTCTCCAGCCACGTTCGTAAGCCAAGAAGGCCATCCTGCTGCCACGTGCTCCGCAACAAAACCATTGGGCACACTGGAAATCCTTATATTAGATTCCCTCCCATTCGTTAAGCTCGGCTTAGATTCGGCTGGATTTTTCTCAGCATCAATGGTAGCCCATCTTTGGTTCCGGACTCCAATTTTAGTCCTATCAACGGCCGCATCAACCCTCTCCTCCTCCAGAATGGGGGGGTTGGCGTCAATCTCCTCCGTTCTTGATATAAGCCTCTCCCTACCCCCGCCATTGTTAGAAACATCGTTGCCATCGACCACAAAGGCCTCGTCTTTCTTCGACGAGGTGATCAGCCTCTTCAAGGACTTGCCGGGCCTCGCCTTCTTTCCATGGCGGTGGTCGTCGTCCTCTCCCTTCGAAGAAACACAACCCATAAGCACTGACAACAACTAGTACCACCACCTAGTGCCTCCACAATAGAGCATCAGCCCACATGAAAGATCATAAATAAGTTCCTCCACAAACTAACTCAAATTCCTAGAGGAAAAAAAAAAAAAGCCGTCCTTCAAGAATTTAATTCAACAAAACCCCCAAACTTAGAATCCACAATTCTCCCAACTCCGCAATCGAAACCCCAAATCCTTCAAAACCCGGATATTATTTTTTGCGGAGGATCACAGGAACGTGATCAAAATCTTAACTTGATGCAAGAAAATATGAGAAGAAATGACAAAGAAAAATTGGAAAAACATTGCAGCTTGAACAAGTATATGGAGAGTTGGGGATTGGACTCAAAGAATTGAATTACTAGAGAAAATTGAAAGGATTTGGAAGGAAAAAAAATAGTGGGGGTTGAATGGGGGTTGCTTTAGAGTGAGATATGACGGAAAGAAGTGGTACTGGTGGTCTAGTAAACTGCAAGTACAAGTTATAACAATGCTACGACTTGGACAAAAACGTTAATATTCTTTTATTTACTTCTTTGTCTTCTTTGGACATTTTAATATATTATCATTATGTATATGGTGATTAATTAAAGTTTTGATTCTCATGTTGGCTTGATTTGTCCAAGTCCAAGCCATTATTGATTTAATTTTTTCTTTTTTTTCTTTGTTTGAGTTCTTTTGTGTTTTTCTATGTTAAAATTAATGACATTAAAAATAAAAAGAACTCAGAATCTTACTAATATTAGAGAAGCTTAACTCATATCTTATAAAAAAAAGTATATTTGAGAAATTATTTCTATACAAATAAAATTTTGTTTAAGTGATAAAAGATAAGTGGATAAAAAATTGTAAGATTAAAAGATAGGAGTATTTCCAACAAAAAAAAAAAATGTTATGATTAAAAATAAGTTTTTTTCCACAAATGTACATGTAATTATAAAAATTATAGAAATAAGTCAATAATTTTAAAAATATTACCATTGAAATGATAAACAATTTTAAATTTGATTTATCAAGAATGTTGGAGCACCGGATAACTAATTATTTATAGAAACATACATTATCAAAGGGTGAATACGCGTTATTATTTCTTTTTAGGCCATGGTTTGAAATTATGACATATCCAATAATCCAAACCACTTCCAACCAGTGTCTTACCCTGTAACCTCGAAAATAACCTACAATTGTCTTAATTTTTGGGTCATCTTTCTGGTGGCCTTTGTAGTGCCCTGTCCCGCTCTATCAATCGGAGGAATCGGAATGCTAACGACGTTCGGACTTAACCTTGCAACGGCTGCTCGAAGACATCGCTCGGTCGAGGCGACCGCTCGCTCAGGTGGGGTAGTTTCGGTGAACTTGCCTCATCTTAGCCTTCACATAATAAATCATATGTTTTCAACTTGCACAAGTAGGCTTGATAATAAAAGAGACGAATCCACATAGCTAAGGGAATAATTCCGACAGGTCGAAATGAGTTAGAATATGAAAAGGTCCAATGGTCGGCTTAGAGTTGGTGCACGGCGTGCTTTGAAAATGACACTCGATCTTCGTCCCGTGGCTTGGGAGAAGGAAAGTTGGTTGAGTAGGTGAAGTTATGAACGTAGCCTAAGTTATAAGCGTCACCCGCATGAATGCTTCATAAAGCGTGCACGGTCCCATCGTCCAAGGCTTGGCATAGCCTTGATTTGTCCATGAGTTAAGTTGCGTTGAACGGATTGTAACATAAGTCTAGACACCCAAATGACTTGGTCGTTCGAAGTCGAATGCGTGTACGGCACGTTCCCACGACGCAAGGCTTAACGCAGTCTTTGCTCGTCAAGTTGTTGCAAAGTTAAGTATGGCAAGGATATCAAATAGGCGTTCATGAGTTAAATAGTCCCACGATCCCAAGGCCCGTCGTATAAAGTATGATTCGGACGATAGTGTTGCGTAGAACACAATTGGCTTAAGGCACGATGCACGGACTTAACGTTTTAAGGCACGGGCTACGGTTGATTTATTGAGTTTGGAAAAAGGGCAAGAAAGAAGTATGCTCGCGGCTATAGGTCGTCGAGGCGGTCTCAGAAGAAAGAAGTATGCCCGCGGCTATAGGTCATCGAGGCGGTCTCAGAAGAAAGAAGTATTGAACTTGGCCCTGAAAGAAATGGTGACACTAGAGGTAGCATGACCGTGTGAGACGTCAGTTTGAGTCGAGTTTTGCATGGTTATGGACAACTTGTCGACAAGGTGGGTCGTTTTCCTGCATGGCAATCCGGCGGCCACGGGACCATTGCATCTGCGATTGGAAACGAGTAATTAGCTGTGTTGGGCACGGGTTAGGCAGGAACTTGCAGCGGGGCTAGCTACTCGCGCTGAAAGGGCACCCGTCTAACAAAAGCTAGAGGAGTCCATGATGGCTCTGGGAGTCAGTGACCAATTCATATAGATGAGTCGGCACGGGCGGCAATCCCCGTGTGTGCCTTTGGATTGAGTTGATTTGTTGAATGTGTGTACAGTTAGAACACAAATGTTTGGACCTAATAATGGCTACAACATAGGCGACGTGCTTTGGCACGAGATGTGGCGTCGAGTCTCAAGTGTCGATATGTGAGTTGTTTAAGTTGGGTTTGAGTTGTTCGAGTTTAAGTCATGAATCATCGCAAAGCAAGTCGGTCGAGTGACACTTAGCCCAGAAGTCTTGATTGGGTCAGTTGGTGATCAAAGTAGCATGGGCCGCAAGGCGGCGATGTGGTTAGTCTTACTGAAATGTGAGGCACGGCCTCAATATGGGTTTTGTAGCACGGTCACGTAGAAAAGGAGTATATCGTGTAGTTGCGTATCTGATTTTGGGCCGTAAGACAAACACGACTTGATAGGTTAACGTTGATGTTGCAAGCACGGAATGGTCTAGAGACACAAAATAGGCCAAGGCGTCTGTCCTAAAACTGATCCTAAGGCAAGAGTAGGAAGACAATCATAAAAGGGACTATGTTGCACAAAGTAAATCAAACGTATTGGTTTTGTATGGGTGGACGAGAAGCCCATTCCACCAGTACAGTTGAGTACTGACACCCACAGTTTTCATGTGCAGGCACAGGTAGAAGCTCGTGGCGCGGGGCTCGCTTGGATGCGTCGAGGCACGGAGTTCCTTGGCGATTCGAAGCGTGCAGCCGCATAGAGTCAAGACTTATACGGGACATAATGTATGGACGTCGCCTTCCGAAGCATCCGCTGGCTCAAGACTTGTATTTGAGAGATGAGAGAGAGCTGAGTGACTTGTAATATGAGATGAGTGAGCTTGAGTGAGCTTGAGAGACTTGTAATCTTGGCCTTGCGTCCCATTGTAACCTTTGTTTCAATATCAATAAAAGAGTGTTTTTGAAATGACTTGTGTTTTGATTCAAATTTCGATGCTATTATTCAATGTCTCTGCTTGGGACTTCTGTGCGACGACCCCGTCGCAGCCGCTGAAATTGCCCGTTATGGAACCCGCCTTGCACGAGCGCAACCTAGGCTTGTGCGGCATCACGCCTTAGCGAGGACAATCGCTCCTACGGGAGCGGGACGTGATAGCCTTGATAAGATGTTATTAGAATAGTTTAATTTGCTTTGCTACATGGAGTCAAAATTCTAGGCAAATCATCTGACTAGTTTGGGACACTACCCGAATATTGAAATGACAGACTGGATTTGGAATTGCTTATAAAGGTTACTTTATCTTAATCTTTTGAAAAGTACTTAAAAAATAATCATAATACAACTTATAACAAAATTGAAAACTTGATTTATCTGACAAAAAAATTGTTATCAAATGTTAGTTTTGTTAATAATTTACGAGAAAGTCCTGACAGCCCGAAGGAGGGATCGAAACCGGAACAACGGCTGACGTCCCCCCTCAGCTACCCTCAACCCCATGCTAACGTGGGCCTCAACCCTGACAAATAGGGAGGCGCCACATGGTCATGGTTTCGGTCAACAATCCCAAAACCGGAACAGCGGCCAACGTGTCCTCCCTCGGCCCCCTACTAACGTGGGCCTCAACCCTGACGAATGGGGATGCGCCACGTGGTCGTGGTTTCGATTCAATCCCCCGAAGAGGGAGGGATCGAAACCAAAATAGCGGCTGACGTGTCCCACCTCAACCCAGACGAATGGGGAGGTGCCACATGACCATGGTTTCGGTTCCCACCCCCCAGGTCTGTTAGAAATGGTTCTTAATTTAGGCCTCGTTTGGTTCGCAGAAAGGAAATGAAATGAAATCAATTCCTTGGTATTTTCTTTTCTTTGAAAAATAATAATTCTTATTGATTTTTTTTCGATGTTTGGAAATGCCAAGAAAATTGGAAAGGAAAGTGAATACTTCATTGTGGAAAATTGATTCCTTACTTGGATGGATGAAATTATTTTTTCCTCTAATTTATCTTCCATTGGAAATCACTTTCCTTTTCTACTCAATTCTTTTGACATCCAAACATAAAAAAATACTGATTTTTCTTTTCCAACTCTATAATTCAGCCTAAAAACAATTAAGGGTACTACCCATGCTAAAGGGGAAATATCATTGGAATCTAATCAGGACCCTTGTGATCGTGTTTTGTTAGTTCTACGCGTTCTTTTTCTTTTTTCTTTTTTTCTATTTTCTTATGTAAAATTAGGACGAGGACCAGGAGTCAGTTTGGACTCAGACAAATTTATTTTTTCTTTTCCTTTTTTTTACTTTTTGTCTATTTGGTGTGCCGGCAATGCAGTCCTACAACTAAGATGTTTAGAAGAATAATTCGAGTCTAATAATATTTATTTGTCTTCGTATGTGTTGCTACATTGTTAGCCGTATGCAATATAAAAACTGGTTATTGTATCTATTTCTTTCCCTCGGACAAAAAAAAAAACGCCTGGATTTGAAAGACTCGAGTCTTAACTTGTGATTTATGATGGACAGTGTAACCTTTCCTATACCATGTATAGCTTATTCTTGGTATAATTTGTTGGGAATTGTGATGTGTCCATTGATACAATATTTCCAAGCAATATGTATAGAGATCATTTAGACCAATAATACGATGGCAATATCTGAGGACAAATTAATTGCATACCATAATAGAATATAGCTTGTAGCAATTACCGTTAACGATGACTAGTATACATGTACATACTTTATACGTATTTTAATTAGAATATTATAAGGTCAGTTGTCGTCTTTCCGTCTTTACTAGATGACTATTCATGTGTGTATGCTTTCTTTTAACAATGCCAAGAGATTAGAAGTACACATTTTTGCTTTTTTTTAATTTTCTATTGAGAATAATAGCCTTTGAAAAATGGTATGGACAAAAAATTTTATTAATATTGTAACATATAGAGTTGTATGGAAAAAGAAAACTTTCATGCAAACTTTATTGCTTCGACTCTTAAACATAACATGCAAGTTGACATAATAACATCATGTTTATAAATACTCAAGGGTATTTTAGGAATTCAAAAGTTTCACCACCAACTTTTCTTGTTATATAGTAGAATAGATATAGTAGAATAGATAATCACATGAATTTTTATGTGGTAAACAAAATTGAGTTTGAATTCTTTTTCAGGACATCAAGTTTCAGAATTTCGGTTGGAAATGTTATGTTGGTGTTTGGTGGGGTTCACATCATATCTGGAAAACACTCTGAAGTATGACGAGCGTCATCTGTATGTTAGAGAAGCTCGAAAAGTCGAAGACGATAAAGGGCACATTTGAGCATGTGTCAGACCTACATTGCAAAAGTAGTATCAGAGTTAACGGTATACCACTATCGGTGTACCGTTGGTATAACGGTCTAACACAATTTTATTCCAAAATGGTTTTGACTCAATATAAGTATTTTTTTTGTATATCACTAGTATACCGCTACCGATATACCGGTGTCGGTATGAAGGACGAATTTGGATGTTTTATTAATACTGTTGGATCGTGAACAACGGTCAAGTTCTATTCGGAATTTGGGTGCTTTAAATAGGTATTTTTAACCCTAATCTTTGAGAGCTTTCGCAAGATTGCAACTTTCTATGAGAGGAAGAGATATTCACTCTCAACGCTCTGCTTCCTGGTTTGACTGTCAACTCCTGACACTTCTTTGAACCCAAAGCTCTGATACCACTCTGTTGGGAACGAAGCACGAAAATCGTTCCCTCCCAAACCAGAAAGTCCTGCGAGAGAACCGAGCAAAAGCACACAAACCAAAAATGCCAAACACAATCGCAGACACAAAGATTTTTGACGTAAAAAATTCTTGCAAAAAAACCACGGGACGATCGGAGTCCAACCCTGAAGAACCTCCACTAATGGAATAAAGAGAATACACCCTCTACAAGCTCCTCCCGATCCAGCACGGATCACCACAACTCACTTGAAAGAAGAAATTTTTTGATTGCGGACTACGAAAAACAAGCGATGCCAAAAAATTATTTGAAGCAATCTCTCCTTCAAAATAGTCCTTAATCCTCTCTCTCTCTCTCTCTCTCAAAGATTGTAAAGCACTCTTGTTTTTTAGATGATTTTACAACTAGCATGTATCACCCTTTTATAAGCCCTTGGTAATCTATACATGGAAGGCCAATATATATGAAAACTTCCAATATGCATCAATCATATATTTAATGGAAATCCAATTATAATTGGCTTGCCATAATTGGAAGCCCAATTATATGGAAAGCTACTATATGAAGGGTCCAATCATAAATATATAATCAAAGTAAATATGGAAATCCAATCATATATTTCCTTACCATATATGTTCCAAAATATGATCCATGCACTCCCCGAGCTTCTCCGATATATGGATGGCGCTCGTCGCTCTCCGGAATATTTTTCACATAGGTTGGGAACCCCACCCACTCCAACAAATCTCCCCCTTCACAACTAGGTGGAGGAACTCGGCATCCCAACGATCCGCCTGCAGTACTCAAACTTTTCCCTTGGTAGAATCTTCATAAGCATGTCCGCTCCATTGTCATCAGTATAGACCTTCTCAAGCATCGCGTCCTTCTTCTCAACCATATCCTGTATCCAATGATACCAAGTCTCGATGTGCTTGGACCGGCTATGAAATGTCTGGTTCTTCACAAGGTGAATGGCACTCTGGCTATCGTAAAGCAAAGTATACTGCTCTTGCTTCAGCCCCATTTTCTACAACAGCTTTTTCATCCACAGCAACTCCTTGCAAGCCTCTGTCGCCGCAATGTACTCTACCTCTGTCGTCAACAAGGCAACACACTTCTGCAATCGCGACTGCCACGATACTGCTCCTTCAGCAAACATCATCACATAGCCCGAAGTCGATCGCCTCGTGTCTACATCTCCAGTCATATCAGCGTCGGTATACCCAACCAGCTTTGGCTCGTCACCAAGAAAATAAAGTCTCCAATCAGCAGTTCCCTGAAGGTATCGTAGAATCTACTTGACCGTACTCCAATGTACCCTTCCAGGATTTGAAAGATACCTACTAACTGTACCAACTACATGAGCGATGTCTGGCCTCGTACACACCATAGCATACATAAGGCTTCCCATAGCTGAGGCATATGGAACCCGCTCCATATCTTCTTTTTTGTCTTCGGTAGTGGACACTGCTCCTCAGTGAACTTAAAGTGAGCTGCAAGGGGACAACTCACTTTTTTCGACCCGTCCATCCCGAAACGCTGAAGTACTAGATAAATGTACTTTTTTGGGGGACAAGTGTAGCAGCTTGGACTCTCTCTCTCGGCTGATCTCCATCCCAAGAATAGTCCTTGCTGCACCCAAATCCTTCATAGAGAAGGTCGTGTCCAATTGGCTCTTCAACTCCGCTATCCTAGTGGCATTCCAACCCACTAATAGCATGTCATCAACATAGAGCAATAAAATGATGAAATTATCCTCGGCAAAGTACCTCACAAATATGCAATGGTCCGACGTCGTCCATGCATAACCATGCTCCCCCATAAACGACTTGAACTTCCTGTACCACTGCCTCAGAGATTGCTTCAGACCATACAAGCTCTTCCTCAACCGGCAGACCAAATGTGACTTGCCCTTCTCATAAAATCCCTCTGGATGCTCTATGTATAACTTCTCAAGATCACCATGGAGGAATGCTGTCTTCACGTCTATCTACTAGACCTCTAAGTCGAAACTGGCTGCCAATGCTAGCACCACCCGAATAGACGACCGCTTGACGACTGGCAAAAAGAACTCATCATAATCCACGCCTTCCGCTGACCGTAGCCTTTAACTACCAGCCTCGCTTTGTATCGAGGACGAGTAGCATCATCCGTCTGCTTCACTCTAAACACCCATCGATTCTTTAAAGCCTTCTTGTCCTTTGGCAACCGTACCAGCTCATAAGTAGATTTGGCGTGTAAGGAACTCATCTCCTCCTGCATAGCCTGTATCCACTCCTGTCTGTGTTCATCTTTCATAGCCTCTACAAAGCTTTCGGGCTCTCCCCCGTCAGTCAGTAGCACATACTCACCCGGTGAGTATCTCGTAGATGGTCGACGATCTCTGTCGCTCCTTCTCAGTGGAGCCACTAGTGCTGGCTGTATACCAACAGTCTCCTCCCCTTCAGGAACTGCCTTTCCGGCATGCTCATCCTCCTGAGGGACACCCTGACCACCATCAGCAGGTTGATATTAAGGTTGGGAGCAACTCCATGCACTGGCTCCCCTATAACTGGATCTTTTGCGATGTCCTCTGGAGACTGCTAGAAGCGAAATGACTCTAACTCAGGCAATTCCTCAGCCTCAGAAGGCGTCTCGGAATCCTAAGTGTTGGTCATGGTCTGATCCTCGACGAATACCACATCCCTGCTTCTGTAGAGCTTTCTTTCCACTGGATCGTAGAGTCTATAGCCAAACTCATCCCGACCGTAGCCGACAAAGACACATCGCCTCGTCTTTGGCTCAAGTTTGGACCTCTCGTCCTTCGGTACATACACGAAGGCCTTACAACCAAACACTCGCAGGTGATTGTATGACGGCTCTTTGTCGTACCATACTTTGTCAGGCACATCATCCTGCAAATGAGCACTAGGAGATAAATTAATAACATAAGCAGTTGTGAGAAGAGCCTCACCCCAATAACTGCCGGGCAAATTTGCTTTTGACAGCAAACACCGCACCCTCTCTACCAGTGTTCTGTTCATGCGCTCCGCTACACCATTGAGATGAGATGTCTTGGGCGGAGTCTTCTGGTGTCGTATCCCTTGCTCTCTGCAATACACATCAAAGGGACCAATGTATTTGCCGTTGTTGTCGGACCGAACACACAATAAATTCTTGTCCGTCTCTCTTCCAACAGAGGTCTGAAACTCTTTGAAAGTGGGCAGCACCTGATCCTTGGTCTTCAAGGCATAGACCCAAACCTTCCTAGAACAATCATCAATAAAAGTTACAAAGTAAGAAGCACCACCAATAGATTTTATCTTCATAGGACCGCAGACATCCGAGTGAATCAACTCGAGCAACGCCGGCTTCCTTGAACTTGGATGACTTTGGAAAGACACCCTATTTTGCTTTCCAGCTAAACAGTGCATACATTTCTCCAACTTTGTAGACTTGAGCCCTGGAATCACCTTTCTATTCACCAAGTAGCTCATCCCCTTCTTGCTGATATAGTCGAGCCGCCATGCTACAACTCGGTAGACGTATTACTGACTGCGTTCAGCTTCTGTGCCCCCTGTGTGCTCCCCTTTATATAGTAGAGACCAGACTTCTTGCTTCCTCTGGCAATCACCATCAAACCTCTGGAAAGCTTCCACTAACTATTCCCGAAGAGACTGAAGAATCCCTCGTCATCCAACCTTCCAACTGACACCAGGTTGAAACGGATATCAGGGACATGACAAACATCTTTGAGAATAAGAACTGCACCAGTCTTCATCCTCAAATGCATATCTCCAATGGCAACCGCCTTCGACACATCTCTATTGCCCATCTTCAACACTCCACAGTCGTCTGTCGTATAAGTGGCAAATAGTACCCTGTTATGAGATACGTGTGCTGAAGCCCCTGAGTCCACCAGCCAAGAATTGTCATCGCAAGCGAGGTTTGTGATAACCTCATCACCTATGATAATCACATCGCCTCCATGTATCGAAGTCGCCGTTGTAGTATTCTCATCTTGCTTCCCCTTATCGCCCTTCTTCTCTCTCTTTTAAGCGAAACAGTTTCGCTTGATGTGGCCCTTCTTGCCATAATAGTAACGCTCCGATTCCTCGTACCGACCCTTGGACTTCCCTCTGCTATTGTCTCTGTCACCACCTGGACCCCTATTTTTGCCCCTTCTGCAGCTCTCTGAAACTAGTGCCTCTGAGTGATGGGATGTGGATGAAGTGCCCTGAGAACGTCTCTGTATCTCTTCATTCAGTACCCCGCTATTGGCAAACTCGAGATTGACCACGCCTTCCGGAGCAGAAGCGATCATAGATACTCGTACGATCTCCCACGAGTTTGGCAATGTACATAGCAACCAAAGTCCTTGAACCTCGTCGTCGAACATGACTCCCATCGAGGATAGCTGGTCCACCATCCCCTGGAACTCACTCAAGTGATCCGTAATGGATGCACCATCTTTGTACCGCAGACCCATCATTATCCGGATCAGAAACAGTTTGTTTACCCCGATCTTTTTTGCGTACAAAGATTCCAGCTTCTCCCACAACGTCTTCGTATGCTCAATGTTGGCAACGTGGTTGTATACATTCTCATCAACGTACTGCCGTATGTACCCACACACTTGTATATGCTCGAAGTTCCAGTCCTCATCAGATTTGTCACTGGGATTCTCGGATGCAAATACTCGAAGATGCAGCTTCTTGACGAACAACAAATCCTTCATCTTGCTCTGCCAATAATGGTAGTTGCTACCATTTAGGTTCACCATGCGCACCGGCTTCGCGTCCATCTCTGCTTCCTGGTTTGATTGTCAACTCCTGACACTTCTTTGAACCTGGCTCTGATACCACTCTGTTGGGAACGAAGCGTGAAAACTGTTCCCTCCCAAACCAGAAAGTCCTGCGAGAGAATCGAGCAAAAGCATACAAACCATAAACGCCAAACAGAATCGCAGACACAAAGATTTTTGACGTAGAAAACCCTTGCGGAAAAAAATCACGGGACAATCGGAGTCCAACCCTGAAGAACCTCCACTAATGGAATAAAGAGAATACGCCCTCTACAAGCTCCTCCCGATCCAACACGGATCACCATAACTCACTTGAAAGAAGAAATTTTTTGATTGCGGACTCCGAAGAAAAAAGAGATGCCGAAAAATTATGTGAAGCAATCTCTCCTTCAAAATAGTCCTTAATCCTCTCTCTCTCTCTCTCTCTCAAAGATTGTAAAGCACTCTTGTTTTTGAGATGATTTTACAACTAGCATGCATCACCCTTTTATAAGCCCTTGGTAATCTATACATGGAAGACCAATATATATGGAAACTTTCAATATGCATCAATCATATATTTAATGGAAATCCAGTCATAATTGGCTTGCCATAATTGAAAGTCCAATTATATGGAATGCTACTATATGAAGGGTCCAATCATAAATATATGATCAAAGTAAATATGAAAATCCAATCATATATTTCCTTTGAGGAGTTTTTCAATGGTTCTCCTCGTAGTCTTCTCTTCGGTAACCTTTTTGTACTCGTTATAATATATTTCCATCTATTGAAGCGTTGTGGTGATCCATGTGGATCGGGAGAGAAGTTTTAAGGAATCGGTGTATCTTCTTATTTTATTAGTGGAGGCTGTTAGATAATTTAATCATTTGATTCATGAGATGAAGATGATAAATAAATTACAAAAGCGTACATGAATCCATATTATATATATATATATATATATATATATATATATATATATATATATATATATATTTGATATTTCTAATTTGGTCCCTCGTCAAATTAGATTTATATCAGGTATCTACACATTATATTCATGACAATTATATTCTTAAGCCTATTTCCAATTACACCACTTTAATTTGGCTTAGTAAACTAGAAAGCACAACACATTTAATTTTACATGTGTGGCCCTTGTTACTGGATAACTCCAACAATCTTCTACCAGGTCACATATGTAAGTTTACAAATGTGTTAACCTTAATGAGCTAAAAAATTGCTATCTTATATATCCTTAGGGTCTATCCAGACAATTTCATCCATTTACCATATCAATATAAATCAAAGCAGCCTTCATAACATTTAACGTAACTAAACCATCAATGGTCACATATACCGATATAGCTAAACGACATAGATCAATATTAATCATGGATACATAGCATTAAAATTACATACAATGTGATTAACACATATCTATTTCCATCTAGTCCTCCTTTACTTTAATAAGATCAACGCTTTAACATAATAAAAATAGAATGAACTGAATCTTCCATATATCTGATCAGAAAAATATCCAAAATACTTTAATACATAAATGTATCCAAATTCAAGTATATAGCACCAAAATACATAAAATATAAATGTTACGTCCCAGTACCGAAATACGAAGACAGACATAGCTAGCTACCCCGTTTGAGGTACGAAGCCGTCATACGGCGATTATGGTTGTCTAGAGACAAGGGAGTGCATGCTATAATTAAGTCTCCTATGGTCTCACAGAGCATCTATGTCTCAATCAATCAAAGCAATAAGCGGTAATTAATGATCATATATGACAAAGCAATAAGGCATCCCCGGCACTTCATCAAAATGATTCATGAGTCTAACTTTACGAGTGTTAGATAGCACGAAGAGTCAATAGGACATAACCATAGTTAGCTGCAGTATAATTTAATTACAATTATGTAAGGAAACTAAATACCCAAAACAACCGGCTGAACAGGTGCCCGTGGCCAAACGTTTAGTACAAAAATTTAAGATATCAGAGTGGTGGAGAAGAAACCCATTCAGGGTCCCAACGCCCATGCTCCTGTTGCGCACCATGGTTCGAGTAGAAGGCTTGATCCTCAAGCTCTACCACAAGATCTGGTCAAACAAAACCAGCGGGGTCAAGCCCCAAATAGCAAGTATCACAAAAAAGCACAATTGAAAGAGAGAAAAATCCAATTATACACAATAAGGCTGGAACATAGACATATATCCCATCATCGAGGCAATGCGTCATTACTACACTAAACAAGGACAAGAGATGTTGTATCAAGCCGTGATGAAATACGTCATATGATCATAATCAGGTTAAAGACTTCTGTGTCGCAACTTTGGTTCATAGCCTATCGTAGCACAATGCCCAACCCAACTACCAAATAAGGATATGGGTTGGACCACGTACCACAACAGTCCATGTCCTCGACTACTAACAAAAGAAACAGTTCACAAGCAAGTCAATTTATAAGCGGCCAATCAATCCTACGACTCTCTATAGTTTGTCAATGTTATCCCAATAATGCTTCTATATAGGAATCCTCAGATCGTGTCTTATCCAAGCAGGGCTAGCCAAACCAAATATATAACAGTGAACAGTAATGCAACGATCCCTTGCTAGGCTACCGGGCTAAATACAGTCAATAACAGTTCCAACCTTCCTATAGGGAGAGGTTGGCTCGGTTCAGTACAGTAGTCAGATACTGCACTCCACTATGGTGGATGATATACAATATCTGTGTTAGCCAACCTGTACGTCGAGACAAGGCCTGGAGTTACTTGTCATGCACGATCTTGAGATTTCCTTCCCGCCTAATGCTTATACCAATTCAAGTTTCTTAGTTTAACCTTATATTTGTTTTGGAATCACATATCGTGGTCACATGTTCATCCTCCTAGGTGTCATACCGTAGTACGTGTACCCTAAGTATGAATCCAACTCGGCTCGTAGTGTCCCAAATCTAGATTCATTTTTAGTGTAATGCATCAAGCAACAATCATCATGCTATGTCAATGCTATTGACCATTTACCATGACTGCGCTGGGATCATGAATGTACTGACATATAACAGGCATAATTAAGTAGCACGGAGAGTCGCACCTCAATACACTCATATAGATTGTATCTCAGTACACCCTTAGAGTAGTACCAGCACGTGTTCAGGTAATCGAATTAGGAACATGGTTAAATAATCAAGGATAGTCTTTCTACGCATAAAAATATGATCTCTACGCAAATCTGCACAAAACATGGATCTTTGTGCAATAATACGCATGATAAGAGATATGTACAAAAATATACACAAACAGACCTTTGCATATAAATACACGTAAGAAAGGATTATGGCATACAATTGACAAACTACGAACAGTGAAAACTGGCGTACAATTGGAAAACAAATGCATAGTGGGAACTGGCATAGATTTGGAAAACAAACGCACAGTAAAAACTGGCGTAGAATTGGAAAACAAATGCACAATGGAAACTGGCGTAGAATTGGAAAATAAACGCATAGTGGAAACTGGCGTACAATTGGAAAATAAAAGCACAGTAGAAACTGTCATAGAAATGGAAAATAAATGCACAGTAGAAATTGGCGTACAATTAGAAAATAAATGCACAGTGGAACTGGGTACAATTGAAAAATAAACGCACAGTGGAAACTGGCATACAATTGGAAAATAAATGTACAGTAGGAACTGACAGAGAAATAGAAAATAACATATAGTAGAAACTGGCGTACAATTGAGAAAATGCACAGTGGAAACTGTCATACAATTGAAAAATAAATGCACAGTAAAAATTGACATATAATTGGGAAACAAATGCACAGTAAAAACTATTGTAGAAATGGAAAATAAATGTATAGTGAGAACTGACGTAGAATTAAGAAATAAACACACAGTAGAAACTGGCGTACAATTGGAAAATAAATGCACAGTGGAAACTAGCATACAATTGAGAAATAAACTCATAGTGGAAACTAGCGTATAATTGTGAAATAAAGGCACAGTAGAAACTGACATACAATTGGTAAATAAATGTATAGTGAAAACTAGCATATAAATAAGAAATAAACGTAAAATGGAAACTGACATACAATTAGAAAATAAATGCATAGTGTAAACTGGCATACAAATTGGGAATCGTCGTCCCAAACAACAAGTTCAGCCATGGATTCAAAAGAAACTTGCCATGGCCAGCCAAAACCGCATAAAATTGAATCCTCTACCACATGAAACAATTGGTTTTCAAAAATAAAAATTTTTGATAGATCATTTCCATAAAAATCCATAAAACCCTAGTATTAGAAATCTATATCTACACTAAAATAGCCATCAAAATCGACACAAAGTTTTAAACATGTAGAGAAAGTAAAGTGGCATAGTATAGGCTAAAAATATGTAAATAAATCAAAGAAACAAAAATGAGCATGTGATATCTTTATTAGTGCAAGATGTACTTGCCTAGGGTTGGTGGAGAAAATAAATATGAGTGAATGAGGAGAGAGAGAGAGAGAGAGAGAGAGAGAGAGAGAGAGAGAGAGAGAGAGAGAGAGAATAAGAAAATAATATATTTGGGTGGGGGTTGGCTCCACTAAACCCTAACCCTATTCCAATGTCTAACCCAAGTCAAGTCTAAATGTCCTGCCGCATGATCATAAGCAATTAAAACAAAACAATCAATCATATACATGAATAATGTAGGAAAAATACATATATCGGGAACAGGGAGTGACATCTCTACCCTCCTTAGAAAAATTTCGTCCTCGAAATTTTAGCCAAGGCAAAATAGAGAAATCAGGATAAGCAAGATACTAACTACAAGCCTTACTACACACGCAATCACATCAATCAACCAGGCAACAAGAAAATAATTATCTACTGCACGGTGCTAACCTAAGCACAAAAATCAAGGTACGAAGGCATAAGAACTGGATATACCTTCCGAGTCAAACAAGTGCATATATCAAGATCTGATCTCATCCTCTTGCTTCTATGTCGACTCTCTCGGTGAATGACGGCCCCAAGCGATGCGGACAAGCTTTATAGTCTGGTTCTTGAGCACCTTTTCTCTTCGGTCGAAAATAGATACGGGCTGTACCTTGTAAGTTAATTCGGTACCAACGACTAGCTCATAAAAATTGTCACGTCCCAGTTCCAAAATATATAGGACTAGGAACGCAAGCATGCCAACTAATATGATCTAGGTTTCCAATTTAATGGACTTACGCTAGATGTACTATGCTGAAGAAGAGTACTAAACCTATGCTATCACAACTATATCTCAATCCACATATAAGTAAATAGAACAAGAATGAACAATATGTAATATAGTCGGCCGCCCTATAATACACATGTTCGAGCAAACTCGAGAACAAAAATAAGTTTTCAAAGCTAGGCTAATAAGCACAGTATATGATGATAAGAAATATATAAAACACGAAAGAATGATAAAATAATGCTAGAAGCAGTACATGAAGCATTAAGACACAAACATATCATCCATCTATCTATTTATAAGTGCTCCACAATAACCTGGAGAGATCACCAGGTCCTCAGAGGGACGTAACAAGATACAGAAGGAACATGCCATAATATCAACTGAATAAATATAAACATGAAATAAATAGTTCGGATCACAAAATGGTCCAATATTTCGCCATCGAAGTAGTGAACCACTCCTACAACTAGACAAGGACAATAGATGGCAAACTATTTTACGACAAGACACTATCCTATGCCATAATACGAATTGAATGAATAACCCGAACCACCACACGGTTCAATATCTTATTGTCGAAATAATGAACCACACCCACAACCAAACAAGGACAATGTGTGGCCCACTATTCTATGATAAGACATTATTCCATGCTATGTTTAGGGATAAGTACAACATCACGCCATACTATATGAATGCATGTTGAAGACGACGTAGGACGTATGGGTAGGTGATAAGTATATAGCACCGAATCATAGGCCGGTGTCGGATTACGAGCCGATGCCATAAACTATGAGCTACGAGCCAAACATGCAACTATGAAACTATGAGGCTCATGACTCCGTAGTCTCCTCCAGATATTATGCAGTCTAAAGGGCTGTCCCAAACATGCAACTATGAAACTATGAGGCTCATGACTCGAATAACCCATATCTCAATGCGAGTCACTAAACTAGACACAATCTGAATTCTACATGCACCGACACACGAACCGCTCGCACCGGTAGCTAGCCGAATGTGGAAGCTCGTGTAAACACAATGAACCCTCATGCACAGTATTGTGTAATTCTATGTGTCATGGCATGAAAGATACACAACTTTTGGAAAACATCTTCTACACAACTAAGTCACACACATACTCCCCCCTATCATATTGATGCCATCATCGATATCACCTAAGTCATACTCGAACGCACACCACTATAACTACTAGCAACAGAAAAGAACAAATATAAATATTTAAACATAATAATTGATGGTAAGGTATCTTGCTTGGAACTTCGGAAACAGAGTAATCATCGGTCCGGCTCCAACTGCAGTCAAACAATTACGAACTCCTAAAATATAAATAAACTAAAATAAATACTAATTCTAAGATAACATTCCTACCATAAATATACATACTATTTATAAACTCTATTACATACACTAGCTAACTAGTTTACAACTACATATATATACGCTCTCTACATGAAGTATCTTGACAACATAAAAATAATACTTCATAATATAAAAATATTCATTTCTAGAATAATAATATAATTATTTCTGGAAAAAAAATCTAAAATTAATACAACCATCATATATATACGCATTTATGAAATAAGTAAATATATACATATTCTAGCTATTCTACATACACATGTAATCATGTTATTAGATAAAAGTAGTATTTGTTTGAACTAAAAATAGTAATTATAAATTCTAATACATTTCTTAAAGATATTTAATAATAATATTTATATATAAAAGTACTTTGACTAAGTATATCAACTTATTGGCTTGATAGGCCAACGTGTCAATTAAATCATGACCAAATAAATATAAAACTAATATATTTAAATTCTGAAATAAATCTAAGTAATTTGAAAATAATAGGAATTGATGTCAAAGTTACACAAAAAGGATCACATACTACATATAAGTACAACTAGTCAACAACCATAAATAACACTTAACCATATATACCATCAATGCTACTATATATGTCACCATGTTATTTTAGAAAATAATATTTAAATTCCCAAAATATATACTTTTATTTTTGGAAAAAACAAACATTAATTTCTAAATACATTTTATATATAAATATTTTAGGAAAAAAAGTCCAACACAAACTAGTTCATAAATAACACAACTATGCCATACGGGGTTCTGATTTAGAAAGTGAATCAAAATAAAATTAAAAAAATATTTTGGAAATAATCAGAATAAATTAGAAAAAAAATATGATTTTCCATCTCATTTAATCTGATTTAAATCATATTAAACTCTCATGAAGTTTAGAGATCAAGTAATCGGGTTACGGTGGACTTTTCGGTATCCAAAAAACTAGTATCATGGAAACGATGCCATAAACGAATGAAATACTTGCAAATATAAACAAGAAACATTACTAAATGATTAAGAGTGATGTTAGAGACATTACCGATGATTGTTCGAGACCAAACTGGTTCAGAAGTCATCTAAAAGATCATCGTACTAAAATTGGTCAAATCTGGACCAACTTTAGTGCAACGGACGCCACGGCCAAACCGAGTGGAACAGTATGTGTTAGCAATTGGACATCAAAGTAGACACATAGGTCTGTCTATTAGTTTTGGTTTCAAGTCTAAAATATGCAAAAAAGTAGATGAAACCCATGTTAGAAGATGACAAACCTGGGTTCGAAATTTTTGTTACGGCTAGAAATAACCATCAAGTTCGACCTCTAAACAACCAAATAAGTGGACGAAACTCCTCCGAAACTTGATAGGGTCGAAGAGGGGTCTCTTGGAATCATCGTGGAGGAGGTGGAGTACACGAAAGTCGAGGAAAATAGGGTTAAAGTGGTTGGCCTTGGAGTACTTGTGCCGTCGACCTAGAGACTATATAGGGTCAAATTTTTGGAGTTTGGGGAAGAGGGGCGGCCAAAGGATGGTTCTATATATAAGGGTTGGGCCTTCTACATGTTAGGGTTTATGTGGAGGATGTTTGAATTAATTTGGTGGAGATTTGGTCAACCAATCAACTTATATGGCAATATGGGTTAGTGGATTTCCATATTTGCAAAAGTGGAGGATTGAGTCAAAGATGCATGTGTTTAATGCATGTGGGCTGCTACTAATATCCAAAAATTAATTAAATATATCTCTAATCGATTTTTGGCAACTCGTGATAGGCTCTACTAAGTTAGGAAGGCTAGGTTTTGGTCCAAACAATTATTCGAATTGAATTGAACACCGAAAATACTATAAATGAGTCTCATGTGCCATTTGAAAATAAGTAGCACATAAGAACTCAATTGAGTGGGACAACTTTGGCATGTGTAATCAGGTCAAAATAGGTTAAAATCATAAATTGGATCATTTAGGCTATATCGATGTTGAGTCCTGAAATTAAGTTGGAAGTTGGGTCATGGTTTACGATTGATAGCAAATTGGTCTAAGTTGATCCTGAAGTTGTGTGACGAAAATAGAATACAAGAGAACATGTTTGAGTGGGACATGATATATCAAAATGAAGTTAAACTTGACTTGGTCAAAACACATGAAATAGGTTCTAGAGATTGGCATTTCTTGTGCTCCAAAAAGCAAAGCTACGAAAAATGGTATTTAATGATCAAAATAATAGTAGGAAAAATATCTATTAATAACTATATTAATTAAAATAGTAACAATAAAAAAATAACTCTAAAAATCTAGGGGGCGTATAATGATCGAGGACGTGGCTCGGATCCGGGACATACCTACGCAACTGAGATACATAAAAAATATCATGTATATCCCATAACGAAGGTGGAAGGGCAAGACGATATGCAACATTACCCACCAGCGTGAGAACATGTAAAGGACAAATGAAACGTGGACTAGGCTTTCCTCAGGCTCCAAATCTAATGACTCTTCGAGTAGGCAAAATCCGCAGAAGTACTTGGTCACCGATACCAAACTTTAGGGATCTTCGATGCTGATCTGCCTAATGACGATGCCTATCCTGTGCAACTCAAAGTTGCTCTCTGATTAGCTTGACTATCACCACAGTCTGTGTGATCATTTCTGGTCCCAATAATTTTTGCTCACCTATATCGTCCCATGCTAGATAAGATCTGTACTTCCTCCCATATAATACTTTAAATGGAGCCATCTTCGAGCAGATGTAATTCGGAGACTTTCCTGTTCAACCTCCTGCCGACACGAAACGATGGTTTAGTGCCGCTTTTGACAGCTAAAGGCGAAATCATGAGGGTTCATCTAGATTTAGTCAACGACTTCGAGCAAAAGACATCCGTCTCTTCTACCAAGTCAAATAAGTTGGCCAAGTATAAATTATGCAACATAACTTCAAGTGAGCATATCTCTCTTGATGGCCGGGTTCCCTTCTTGAAGGCTACTTTCATTCCAGCAGGATCCACGCCTTCTGCTTTAGAGACTGCTTCATCGACGTCAAAAGTCGACTATCAACCAGAATTCCATCGGTACAGTCAATAATCTCATGAGTTAATGCTAAAGATGGGATATGACTTTTAGAAAGCACCAGGTTTGAATAATGGAAATGGGTCTCAGATACCTCTATCTCTGCAACTTCAAGATAACAAGTCTCGTGTTGGCTTAGGATTCAAGATAGATCACATGTTACCTCATCAAAGGAAGAAGCCTTCTAAAGGCAAGGTATGAGCGAAGACCTGTAATATGGTTTCTCTCTCACCTACTTCAGAAGAAGAAGTCTTGGTCGGTACCAGATCTGGGATACTCTATCTTAGAGGTTATCCGAAAGGGCAAGAGAACGAAGTTGTCTCTCTTCTTTCTGCTTCTAATTCTCTTCCAACATCAGCTCTACCAGCTGATTCAGAGCCTTCCAAGCCGACAGCAGCTGATAAAGGCAAACAATATGTTCACTTCGACAAGAACCTAAAACAGACTCCACCCCAAGGTCTTCAAAAGTCGTATAACTTTAACATATTGGCTCAACTAGCCAATACTCCAGTAAGATTATCAATCTTCGAGCTCCTTCGTCTCTCGAAGAAAACGTAAGAAACGTTAAGCGAAGCCTTGATGCAAGCCGACGTTTGTCTTGCACATCTAAAGAAGTCAGATAAAGAACCTGTAGCCTGCCCTCAATGTCATAGTGTGATGGAGATAATTCAAAATATTACCTTTACACAGGATGATATGCTGCTGGAAGACAATCGGCATGACCGACCTCTTTACTTTACTGGACATATTGACACAATGAGGGTAGATCGTATTCTTGTTGATCCTGGATCTGCACTCAGCATAATCCTTGTAGTGTCCCATCCCGCTCAGTCAATCGAAGGAATCGGAATGCCGACGGCGTTCGGACTTAGCCACGGCTGCTCGAAGACATCGCACGGTCGAGGCGATCGCTCACTCAAGTAGGGTAGTTTCGGTGAACTTACCTCATCTTTGCCTTCACATAATAAATTACATGTTTTCAACTTGCACAAGTAGGCTTGATAATAAAAGAGACGAATCCACATAGATAAGGGAATAATCCCGACAGGTCGAATTGGGTTAGAATATGGAAAGGTCGAACGGTCGGCTTAGAGTTGGTGCACGACGTGCATTAAAAATAACACTCGGTCCTTCGTCCCATGGCTTGGAAGAAGGAAAAGTTGGTCTTCACCATAAGCTAAGAGTTAGCCAAATTCATAGGCGTCGCCCGCATAAATGCTTCATAAAGCATGCACGGTCTCATCGCCCAAGACGTGGCATGGCCTCTGCTCGCCCGACGGGTTAAGTTGTATTACATGGCTTGTGGCATAAGTCTAGGCACCCCAAATAACTTGGTTATTCAAATTCGAATGCGTGCACGACACGTTCACACGATGCAAGGCTTGACGCAGCCTTTTGCTCGTCAAGTTGATGCACGATTAAGTTAGGCTAGGTGATCCTAGGCGAGAGAAGATGTTCTAAGAATTGTCCTATGTTTTCTACGGTTATCGATATTACTTGGGTTCACGATCGTAAGGCCTGTCATATAGAGTATGACTTGGGCGGTGGTGTCGCATAGAGTTCAAGTTGGTTTAAGGCACGATATCATGGACTTAGTGTTTTTAAGGCACGGGCCACGGTTGATTAAATTAAGTAGGAAAGAGGGCTTTCAAATAGTCGCTCCTGAGTCGAATGAAATGATAGGGCAAGAAAGAATAATGCTCGCGACCGGATCGTCGATACAAGGTCTCAGATGTGAGAAGTATTGAACTTGGCCCTGAAAGAGATGGTAACACTAGAAGTAGATTGACTGTGCGAGACGTCAGTTCGAGTCGAGTCTTACATGGTCATTGGACAACTTGTACAAGGTAAAATAAATTATTTTTCGAGTGGCGACCCAGGTGGCCCATGGAAATCGTTTCAATGGTAGACATTCGTAGTTGTGCTGGATGACCACACGGGTTAGGTGGGGACTTACAGCGGAGCTAGCTACTCGCGCTGGCAAGGTGCGTCCGTCCAATCAAAAGCTACAAAAGGAGTCCATTATAGCACTGGGCGCTAGTGACTAATTCATATAGATGAGTCGGTATGGGCGGCGATTGTGTGTATGCCTTTAGATTTGAGTCGAGTGTTGTGTTTACTATATAAATGAGTCGAGTCAAAAGCATGCACGATCAGAAGACAATATTTGGGCCTAAGATTTGGCTGCAACGAAGATACCTTTCTCTGGCTTGAGATGTGGCATCAAGTCTTAAGTTGTCGGCATATAAGTTGCATAAGTTGGTTTGAGTCATTGGAGTTTAATTCAGGAAACCGTCGCAAAGCAAAGTTGATTGAGTGACACTAAGTTCACAAGTCTTGATTGGGTCAGTTAGGGATCAAAGTAGCAAGGGCCGCGAGGCGGCGATATGGTTAAATCACACTGAGTTGCGAGGCACGACACGATGGACTTGTAACATGGTCATATGGAAATAGAGTCTCACCGAGAAGTTGGTCTTTGATTACGGGCCGAAAGGCAAGCACGACTTGAGAGGTTAATGTTGTTGTTGCAAGCACGGAATGGTCTAGAGACAAAAAATAGGCCAATGCGTCGGTACTAAAATAATCCTAAGGCAAGAGTAGAAAGACAATCAAAAAGGGTTATATTGCACAAAGTAAATCAAACGTGTAGGTTTTGTATGGGTGGGCGAGGAGCTCATTCTACCCGTACAGTTGAGTACTGACACCCACATAGTTTCATGTGCAGGCACAGGTAGAAGCTCGTGGCGCGGAGCTCGCTTGGATGCGTTGAGGCACGGAGTTCCTTGGTGATTCGAAGCGTACGGCTGTAGGGAGTCAAGACATATACGGGACATAATGTATGGACGTCGCCTTCTGAAGCATCCGTTGGTTCAAGACTTGTATTGAGAGATGAGAGAGAGAGCTGAGTGACTTATAATGTGAGAAGGGTGAGCTTGACTGACTTATAATCTTGGCCTTGCGCCCCATTGTAACCTTTGTTTCAGTATCAATAAAGAACTTCTTTTGAATAACTTGTGTTTTATTCTAAATTTTTGCTGCTATTATTCAATGTCTCTGCTTGAGACTTCTGTGCGACGACCCCATCGTAGCCACTGTAATAAGCCATTATGGAACCCGCCTTGCACGAGCGCAATTTAGGCTCGTGCGGCATCACGCCTTAGCGAGGACGATCGCCCCTACGAGAGTGGGACGTGACATAATGGTATCAGAGCACGGCTTTACGTCCTTGGACTATCGATTAAATTCTTTAACTTCGTTATTTTCGCAAAACTCTGTTGCTTTCGCAAGTTGATATCGTTGATGCGCTCTCTCTCAAATTATAACATCCAGTTTTCCAAATGAGGGTAATTTTGAAATTTTGTGATTATAATCATTTAATAATGATATTTAAATTATATTATAATTTTTGGTGATTTTTAATCAATTTAAAACTATTTAAAATATTGAATTATAATTTTGATGGTTAACTAGTGTAACCCTAGAATTGCTAAGCCCGAAGATTAACCATGACCATGTGAACCTAGTAATGTGATTAGAATTTCAAATTACCAATTTTTAGCCTAAGGATATTTTGGTCATTTTGACAATTTTGTGGAATTATAATTTTGATTGATTAAATATTGTGCTAATATTTTAGTTAAGCCTTAACCTAGAAGTTTAACCTAACCTAGATTAGTCTTGATGTTAGAATCATAGTTAGAACATTCCTACTAAGTGCCAAGGTTAGTAATATCTAGATATTCCTAGGTAGGATATTTCCTTTTGAGATATTTGTAAAAAGAAGCCTTAAACCAATATGAAGGCTTGGAATTGGGTGGAAGAACCTCAACCACTCATCTAAAATCCTAACCCTAATCTTTTCAACATCCATACAAGTCCCCCTCCTATAAGTGTCACACTTAGAAGCATTTGCCTCTTTTTAAAAACCTAGAAGAACCCTACTTTGTTCTTACCTAAACTTCTCCCAATTAATCCAAATTGAGCCCAAATTGAGTCAAATCAATTGCATCATCATCCCCAACATTAGAGGAGACTTGTGGAGGCTTGCTAGCAAGGTTGGAGGACGTTTGAACCGTAGCAAATTAAGGAAGATGTCAAGTCGAGGCTCTTTACATTGAGTTTGAACACTCAATAGGTAAAATCCTACAAATCCTAATAAATTATCGATTTATTCCCATAGATGCATTCATTTAGGGTTCTCCTAGGTGTAGCCCAAGTTTGGTAGGATCTCGTATCCTTTTTGTGTCCGTATCGGATACGTATCGGTGTATTTAAATGCGTGTTTGATGAAATATCACATAGAAATAGATTTTGGTAATTTTCAAAACTAATTATATTTATGTGTAGCCTAACATGTGTATATTACAACTCAAATTGACTGAGTCAAATTTAGGCACGTTTGGATACTGTTTAGGGGCTTGGACATGCAGCACGAGACACCGCATGGGGCTCGTACGGCTCCCTGCTGCTCGGGTGTCTTAGCGGATACGACACTGATTCATATGACACAAAAATTAATGGAAACGAGGGGGCAAACACTGACAGCATGCACACAAAATTTGAGGAGAAACCATCGAGTGGATTGTGAGAAATCTCACTCGCACTGGATCACACAATACAGTACACGTACGAATTTTTGCTCTCTGATACGCACTAATACGCACGATACGACACGGCTAGGACTCAAGACAGACACATGTACACCTACACCTAGACCCACCCTAACTATGGGCACACACATGAGACCTGATGTGTTGTGTGTCGTGTCCTTTTGAAGTCAACACCCCAGTACGACACTGTCACACTGTTTCCTGATATTGTATTTTTTTGAACTTGGACACGTCATGGATCTCACTTTGGACACTCCCTGGATACTGATGGACACTCTTACATGTTGGCACACTGGTTAGACACGTTGGTTCACTCATTCACTCAATCACTCATTGCACTCATATGGCTGAATGATAGAGATTATGTTTGGGTTAGTATCAGTCATATGTAGGTTTCATATATATATATTTAGGTTCAGATATCCATATTGTATATGTATGTTTCAGTCGATTACATCCCATATGAACCTGTCTTGCATATCCATTTGTTCACACATTGATGATATTGACACACAGTGACTGAAAACTCCCTGTTTTACATGAACCAGTCCACACACATAATGCTATTACATGTCACTAATTTTTGTCACACAACTGCCATGAAATCTAAGAATTTAACCCATTTAAACTGGAACCTATGACACTCTCTACACATGTATTGACTGAAACCTAAAAACTGATATCCACATCACATTGTCACACCACTCATTGATACATACATCACTCAAAATCCTGAGAACTTGCACTGTTAACTGATATTATGCACTGCCTAAAACCTGATTTAGTATTGCACACACACACACATGTTTGACACTTGCAATCATACACTTGTATTTGACACTGTACTTCTTGACACACATTAGTTCACATTGCATTGCTGCACCATATAGACATGTTGTATTGCATTTCACCTTGGCTTCAATTCCTGTTCAGCAGACCCTTTCCCCCTAAATTGGTTTACTACTTGTCTAATGTACTGCTCTGACCTGGGCATCTTTGCCACTGCTAGTATGGTTTGTCTAGTCTCTGGACAGAGTGTATGGGTGGGGTTCATCCTCCAGGTTGATCTGTGAGGTGTATGGATAGTCACACATTCATGTGTCCTCATGTTTGTATTATGTATGTATTGTGGTTTGTGAGTTATACCTATATGTGAGGCTATGGGAAGTATAGGTAGATTATATATGTAAGTTGTTTGACATTGATTATCAAAGAACAAAACAGTTTTATGGGAGGACTGAACTTTAATTCACAATTACAAACTCGCTTGTACAAAAGAAAGCCTAGGAACAAAACCTAGGAAAAGCAATCTAAGTACAATTGTTTAATTTGGATTCTGGGGGGTGACTGTAGAGGCTCGGGAAAGTGCTATCAACTCTGTCTTACTCCTTGGACGATCGAACGCAACCTCGGCTCCGGCAAAGAAATACTCTCTCTCTGCTCGGATATGTCTCTGTGTTGCTCTGTGTGTGTAAAAGGAATAATCCCATGCTATTTATAGAAATTTTTGATGAGTGGGGTGTACAGCCACGTGGCCACATCCTTGTAACTGCGCCTTGAGAATTGGGCGGTTGGGGATTGGTTAAGATTAATCTTTATCTGTTTGTTGCAATAAATCTGGACTTTTATGTTGGTTGAAATAAATCTGAACTGCTATGATCTGTTGGTTGCAATAAATCCGAGTTGTTAAGACTTAGTCAACTTATGCCACGTGTACCAACTGCTACTATGTTGCAAGCCGCATGAAGGACTGTCCCCATGTCTGAGCCGTATGAGGGTGGCCTCATAACCGAGCCGTATAAGGGTGGCCTCATAACCGAGCCGCATGAGGGTGGCCTCATAACCGAGCCGCATGAGGATGGCATCATAACCGAGCCGCATGAGGGTGGCCTCATAACCGAACCGCATGAGGGTGGCCTCATAATCGAGCCACATGAAGGTCACACAGGCGATCCGCATAAAGAACTTTCTTGGAATTGGTGAACTGTGCCAGCTGTCATAAAGATTTTCTCGTCTTTTTATGAGCATGTCGCGTCTCTTCTTTATGTCAGAGCTATCATTGTTGGCACTTTGTGTCAGAGCATTAATGGTCAGCTGCACGGAGTAATTATGGCCAACTGTATAGGCCTATTTCGATCCGCATAAGGCCACGTGGCTCCTTGTAAGCCGCATAAAGCTTTCTGAGCCGCATGAAGCTCTGAGGGATTTTTAAGCCGCATGCGACCCCCCAAGTTCTCAGCCGTATGGAGTTTCTGGGCCGCATAAGAATTTATTATTCTTTTCCATGCTTCTACAATACCCCCTTCAAAGTTTTCAATTTGTAAAATTGAAATACTTTGAATAAGAAGCATGGGTATGTCCGCATAAGTTTCTCTGGCCGCATAGGCTTCTCTAGCCGCATAGACTTCTCTGGCCGCATAGTCTTCTCTGGCCGCATGCTGGTCTTTGTGCCACGTAGGTGTCTCATTAATTGCTCTTGATTTATTTTGATTTTAAAGCCGTCTTTTGGATAGGATCCCAAGAGTCGTCATTAAATATTTAGAATTGTCTTGATGATTCTGAGCATTCTTTTTTTATATGAAAGGGGATAAAATCCAAAGGGTCGGCTTTATCTTCTAGGTAGCACGAAATTCGAAGCGCCTATCGGTTCACACGCCCCTGTCAGCCTATAAATATGAACAATTTTTGAAGAGAGAGATTCTTTACTCTCTTCTTTCTTCAAGTTTTCTTGCCCTAGTCACCGTCTCTCCTTCTCCTTCGATCATCAATGGCTCCTAAGGCTTCCTCCAGTGCTGCGACGAAGGGCAAAGGAGTTGCCTCCTCGTCAGCGATCCCAGTTTACCCCGATGTTCATCCTGCCATTGACGGTAAGAATGTTGGAAGACAACTGCATGGATTCAAACCCTAACCATAATGGCTATGTGTAACACCCAGTTTTTCAAATGAGGGTAATTTTAAATTTTTATGATTATAATCATTTAATAATGATATTTTAGTCATGATATGATTTTTGGTGATTTTTAGTTATTTTAAAACTATTTAAAATGGTGATAAGTGAATTTGGTGTTTTGATAGTGTAACCTTTGTCATACATGACCTACAAGACTAATCATGATCACGGAGACCTAATCATGTGTTTAGAATCTCATATTTTTACTTTTTAGCCTAGGAGTATTTTGGTCATTTTGACAATTTTGTGAATTTGTAATTTATATTAATTAAATATTGTGCTAGCCTTTTAGTTAAGCCTTAACCTAGAAGTTAACCTAACCTAGATTAGTCTTGAGGTTAGAATTAAGGTTAGAACATTCCTACTAAGTGCCAAGGTTAGTAATATCTAGATATTATTAAGGTAGGATATTTCCTTTTGAGATATTTGTAAAAAGAAGCCTTAACCAATAGGAAGCCTTGGAATTGGGTGGAGTGATCCTAACCACTCATCTAAAACCCTAACCCTACTCATTTCAACAACCAAACAAGACCCCCTTCCTATAAAGTCACATTAACAAAGCCTTAGCCTCTTTTACAAATCCTAGAAAAGCCCTACTTTGTTCTTCCCTAAACCTCTCCCAATTAATCCAAATTAAGCCCAAATTGAGTCAAATCAATTGCATCATCATCCCCAATAGTAGAGGATACTTGTGGGTGCTTGCTAGCAAGGTTTGAGGATGGTTGAACCGAAGAAAATCGAGGAAGACGTCAAATTGAGGCTCTTTACATTGAGTTTGAACACTCAATAGGTAAAACCCTACAAACCTTAGTAAATTCTTGATTTCTTCCCATAGATGCATTCATTTAGGTCCCCCTAGGTGTAGCCCAAGTTTGGTAGGAAATCATGTCCATTTCGTGTCTGTATCGGACACGTATCGGTCTATTTAATTAGGTGTTTGGTGAAATGTCCCAACGGAGTGATTTTAAACCAATTGCAAAACAAATTTCAGATTTGGATAGCCTAATAGGTGGGGAATTGATTTGTAATTGATTGAGTTGATTTTAGGTAAGTTTGGACACTGTTATTGGGCTCGGACACGCAGTACGAGACACCACACGGGGCTCGTACGGCTGCCCTGCTGCTCGGGTGTCCTAGCGGACACGACACAGCACCTCGATACACGAAAATTTGTGTGTGGGTGCGGGCAGTCACTGTCATTAGGCACACAAAATTTTAGGCAATATTATCGAGTATTTTGGAAGATATCTCGACTGCACGGGTCGTGTACACACACACGCACGTGTAAAAGCCCACTGACACGGGTTTGATTCTCGGACACGATGACACTTTGGCCTATTTCAGGGTGTTAGACACGAACCCCTAGACTTTATCTAGCTCTAGACTCGACCATGAGACCTAGGGTAGGACACGTCGTGTCCTATTGAGTTTTGCACACGTGCACGAGACAGTGCACTGCACTGTCTCTGACACTGTGTTTAACTAGGTTGTGGACACTTCGTGACATAATATTTGATACTGTGTCGACACACACATGACCCCATGGTCGACACAAAATACCCCCCCGACACGAATGGTTGTTTGGGTTTTTCGATTAAGTGTTGGTTTCAAAAAGGAATTTACTGATACACATTGGTATGTCGTTTACTGATTTCGAAATTGGTTTCAAAAATATGTTCAATTCGAATCCTAAGGTTTTAAATGGGTCTTTATATGATTCACCTGAGTTCAGTTTATTTTTGAAATTGGTTTTCATGATTTGTATTGGTTTTTCAAATGTAGGATTTCGATATGGCATGGCATGGATTGATACTTGGTTACTATTGTAAATTCTGAGATGATAGTTCAGGATTTTGAAACCTAAGATAGGTTGGGTTGGTTTAATTATAAAAACCTGGGTTGGTTTGGTTGAATATTAGTTAGATTTTGTTGATTAGAAGTTAACTGAGATAGGTTTGGGTTGAACATGTTGATTCACTGATTAGAGGTTTAACTGGATGTTTTTAAACTGAGAATTCCTTGAATGTGTTAACTGAGATTTTAACCAATGTTTAACTGAGTTAATGATTCCTTGAATGTTTGTATAAAACTGAAATTGAGATTCAAATTTTACAGGGATTTTGGGTTTGATTGTGAAACCTGAAAACTGATTTGGGTTAGGGGTTGTTAAAACTGAGATGTATATTGCTGTCCCTGCAAACCCATATGAAACTGTCATAATCCCTTAAATCTTTAGCTGCTACAAACATCACACACACTACTAAATCACTGTTCAGTCCACTGTCTAGTCCCCTTCTTCTTTTGCTTCTATCATATGGATTCACATTGTGTCCAATTGTTATCTATTTGTATAAATGTAGAAAGGATACTATAGTGTGTATATATATATTATGATATATAGGTATGTCTATATACATGTAGTGAGTTTTACCTAAATATGATACATGTTGTATATATATGATGTTAGTGATAAGGAGGCTATATAGCATTAGATACCATAATGTGGGATATTGGTTATGTGAGATTAGATATTGTAATACACTATATATATGTGAATGTGTATTGCCTATATAGGATGTTATATATATGCATGATTTATGTCTTGGATTATAGGTTTTGGCAATATGCATATATGTGGATAGGTATTGAGGGTTAGATAGTATTGGGTAAGGAATAGGTTATACATCATAGAGTAGATAATGGTTATTATAGGAGATTAGCTTACTTTAGAGTTGACCAATATTGGACTGTTGACCAAAGTCAACATTTAGGCCTAAATGTGACCAATTGACCCTTGCTAGCCTAAGTTTGACCAGTTGACCAAGATAGCCTTGTTGTTGACCTAGTTTGACTAGATGTTGACTTGGTTTGACCCAGAGTTGACCAAGTTTGACTTTGACCTAGATTAACCTAGAAATCATGTAGATTGCATCGTAAACTTCATTTACCTTATTTTAAACACATTATAACCTGTACTGCTCTATTTAGGACATTGTGACTCCGGTGCAGACATCTGATATTATATTACTCTTTTCAGAGTATCAGGCGAGTACATTCTCTGATAGTTCTTTCATTTACTTGTCAATTACTGTACTTCAGTTCTAGTTAGTTTTATGTGATTCTTACAACACAAATGGATATTTCTGGATTCATGTATGCGACACACATACCACTTTGTCTGGCTTCTATTTCTGGAATCACTACTGGCATCACCTTCTGGAACCACTACTGGAATCACCTTCTGGAATCACTACTGGAACCACCTACTAGAATCACTCTGGAATCTCTTGCTGGTATCATTATGTTTGGCTGGACTCATCTCGATTCTCGTGTCATTTTCTGGATTCACTTGTACTTGTGGGCGGGAAAATATTAGAGTAGACATGTGAATATTACCCAAATACTGGAACCACTCCCTTGGAATTATACTGGAATCACAACAAGAAAACATGGCTTCTGTGGCATGTAAAGTTGTCACAGAAGTTATGAAACTCGTCACAAAACATCTTTTGTGACGAGTACAGTGACGACTCACTTTCGTAGCATATACCTCTGTAGCTAAAAGAATAAGTGACGACTAAAAGTCGTTGTCACAGAAAGTTCTCTTCTGTGACAAGAATATGTTGTCAGTAATACTTTACTTTCCGTGACAACAAATGCGTCACTAATAATATTATAAGTGACGCATGGTATTGTCACAAATAGCATTTATTGTAATTAAAAATAAATATATATATTTTTGACAAAAAAAGTACAAATTATTTTTGTGACGACGTTTGATATCACAAAACAATTTTAGTAACACTTCTATTGTTGTCACAATAACTTATATGTTCAGTGACAAGTATATATCATCATTGTAAACACTTGCAGTAACACTTTTATTGTTGTCACCGTATACTTGTATGTTTAGTAAAGGTAAATATTGTCACCGTAGTGTACATTTTATATGTTTGGTGGCAAATCAATATTGTCACGGGTATTTCTTTTTTGTTATTGTCATTATACATTGAAACACAAGAACACATAATACAATATCACACAATTCTTGTAGAAGAGGGTATGCATGATTGTGCCTATCTTCTAGGAACACCCCCATCAACTTTTCAATGTAAACCAGAACTAAACTTCACAAATTATAAATGGCCTTTATATAGACGACTAACTCTAAAGTAATTATAGACAAGAACAACATGGAAAGTAATTATATCAATCCTCAAAAAGTAATTATATTGCTCCTCAAAATTCAGTACATATAATTTAAAGAGAAGTAATATGTCGTACTTATAAAATAAAGAATATCCAAACTAGATGGTTCATAAAACCTAGAATAATCTATAAATATAAACTGGTGATCAATTGCATATGCAGCTCCTGTCTTCGTGATGATCAATCTTTAATGACCTGCATAAATTAATAAAGAGACTGCTTAGAATTTGTGAAGGTATATAAATACAAGAAAAAAATTGTCAATAAAACTTGATCATTCATGTCATACACCATGTAGATAAAACTTGATCATAAACTAGTGGAAGAAGAAAATGTAAATTCAATAACGACAACAATAAGGTAGAAGTCTTAAACAAAAAAAGAAGTAAGAAAGAAAGAAAGGTTTCTACCTCATTATTGCTGATATACTTCATAAGATCAAACTTGTGGTAGTTTACATGAAAGGAATAAAACCAGAATTTCTACAATAGAAGCAATAGGAATAGAGAAAAAGACACAAAAACTTGCAGTTTATTTCAAAAGCGAAAAGTATGATAATCTGATAGGAATTAATTGCAATACTCCCATTCAAATTTGAAGCATGGAGAGCAGTAAGCCCCAACTTGTAGAATTAAAAAAATTGATGCGAACGGATATCACTTTCCGGTGTAGACATCAACAAGTTGAACTTGAATCCGAACATCATAGGTCGTGTTGGTCTGGACAATATATGTTCAAGAATGAAGTGACAACCAAATTAAACAGTTTGCTCATGGAGTACTGGAACCAAATTAAACTTATGTCAAAGATCAACAATTGCCATCAATTGTGTAAAGTGACATGCCACATGATAAGGGGATGTGTTATTTCCCCTCTGCAACATATATTGTCAATTTTCCACATGATAACAAAATTCATTGATGGTGACTCATCTGATTATTTAGCCTACCTCTCTGATCTGGAGAGCAAGAACAGCAATAGCAGCAGTGAAGGACTGTTTGCATATACAGCAGTGGATAATGTACATATATTATGGGTTGACATAGACCATAAGCAGTGAAGGACTGCTTGCACATACAGCAGTGTGTGTCTATATAGCTATAAGCATATACATATGTAATATTTATGGTTATAGCATAATGTACATATATTATGGGTTGCAATAGACCATTACCTGTTATGTCAAAGAATAACAATTGCCATCAATTGTGTAAAGTGACATGCCACATGATAAGGGGATGTGTTATTTTCCCTCTGCAACATATATTGTCAATTTCCCACATGATGAGGGTTTGCATCAATTGTCAATTTCGTACAAAGCAGATGTACTGCAAGAAATTAGGGGATGTGTTATTTCCCCACTGCAACATGCCACATGATCCACAGATGCATGCATGCAAAAATGAAACCGGATATTACAACCTCTACAGATATTCATATCACCAAATAACAAAATTCATTGATGGTGACTCATCTGATTATTTAGCCTACCTCTTTGATCTGGAGAGCAAGAACAGCAGTAGCAGCAGTGAAGGACTGCTTGCACATACAGCAGTGGATAATGTACATATATTATGGGTTGCCATAGACCATAAGCAGTGAAGGACTGCTTGCACATACAGTAGTGTGTGTCTAAGAGGACAAGGCTATTGAATGCAGGGCAATATATACAAAGGGTGAAGGACACATATATACAATAACCGAGCTTATAGGCTAAGAGGACAAGGCTATTGAATGCAGGGCAATACAAATAGGTAAAAGAGACTGAACATTAATGTGTAGGCATATGTCATTTGTTACTTTGGTAAATGGACTGGCCTGGTCACATCATGATGTAGAATAGAATCAATTCCAGTAGGGACTAAATGGTATAGATGAAAAAGGACTGAATCAAGGAATTTATGTAGGAAAGTGCATAGGTATGGGCTTAGCAATCTATATGTGGATAGGGCAACATCACAGGTATGATACTCCAAAGGTTGACTAATTGTTAGGATACAAGAAGAATAGAACACACGTGTAAAGGACTGAAATTAAAAGAATGTTTAAAGGGAATATGAGGAGATACAAGGGACACGTCAAACTATAAAGATATGGTTTGCGCAAGTTCAGCACCGGAACCCAATGTCCATAAGTCCCGTTTAACCCATCAATCTATGTTATATCCCAAAGTACATATGGTCTCACTTATATATATATATATATATATATATATATATATATATATATATAAAGCTAATCAATACATACATTGGTCCGAACATATATATATATATATATATATTGATTAGCTTTATATATATATATATATATATATATATATATATATATAAAGCTAATCAATATATATATATATATATATATATATATATATATATATAGCTTTATATATATATATATATATATATATATATATATAAAGCTAATCAATATATATATATATATATATATATATATATATATATATTGATTAGCTTTATATATATATATATATATATATATATATATATAAAGCTAATCAATATATATATATATATATATATATATATATATATATATATAGCTTTATATATATATATATATATATATATATAGCTTTATATATATATATATATATATATATATATATAACCCCCTTTCATTTGCATTCAACAACTAAGACTAAATTTCACATATGGAAGGTGATTTATTGCTCTCCTCATACTGTCCAAGGCTCACATAACTATGAAACTCAAACTTTTCACATGCTCGACTTCCCCTTCTCTCTACTTGTATAGGGAGTGGTCCCTGCCTAACCACTTCCTATGCACAAATGCAATAGGCCAGCCTCTCTTGTTCCCATCTAATGGTATCCTCCACTACTACTGCACTCTATACTTTCCAACTCTCCATCTGAATATAGGTCCTCACAAGCCTCCGTGCAGGGAAGTACTGTCCCTATCATTGCCTATCACTTCACTCTACACTGGTACATGCAATTCTGTCATCCTAGTACAAACCCTCTTCTAACTGGACTACCTATATCGAATTATTTGGACAGAACAAGGTATAATGAGGACTAAATGGACTGAACCAAAGTCCCAACAGCGTCTAAACTCGTGGTGGCAGATCTGAACTCAAAGTAGAGAACTAAGCCAAACATAGTCTAACAAGGGGAGGATATGGACATTAACATCTAAAGTAGGCAACATAAACAAGGGGATTGAACTTACTATGTTCCCAAATTACTAACTGAACACATAACCCCTCTTCGAATTGGACTGCACACTTACGAGGGTGTCTGAACTAAAGGTTGAGATACAAGACAGAGCAAAACAGTGAGCAATGGACAAGAGTAGTTTGGCTCGACTAGTGGACAAGAGTAGTTTGGCTCGACTGATCCAAAAATCTTGGATATGATCATTAGACATGTTGAACCTATTGTAGTGAAGTAATGTGTTATACAGTGGACATGCTGAACCTATTGTAGGAAGATGATACATGCAATATCTTTATAAACTTCATGTTTTCAGCCACTACTCACAACCAATACACAGAACCTGTAAGGCTTCTGAAAGAGCTCAACACTCTGCAAAATCTTCATCATGGTCTCATATCAATACAAGTTGGTCCTAGTTTTGCTGAATTTTCAATAAATTACATAAAAATCGTCCATGTATCATAAATCAGTTCAAGTAGCAAACAAAATCGAAATAATGTTGCGACCATTATAGCAGATATTCAAAGAAAAAATATTACAACCATTAGAGCATCCAATAGTTTTGATGTTTCTCTTTGATGCTACAAAGTAGTAGTGATCCTGGACCAATCTATAAATATCGATATTCAATGGGGAGTTCAAGACACCACAACAAAAATGGCTAATAATTTTTAATCCCTACTGATGTGTGAAGTAAATCTCAAAAAATGGTCACTAGTTATTTTCTCCAACAGTATCATTTGCTAGATGAAATCCTACTCAACTTTGACGTTGTCATTTCTAAATGAAGATTAATTTGATACTTGTGTGTGCACAGTTCATATTTGAATATGTCCAACAAAGTTCTGGGCCATATTTAGCAAAGATGATTTATGTTTTAAAATTGATACTCTATCATATGGCAGGTATTCTAATTCTTGTTGATAGGCTTTGTTTTTATCAGATTTCAAGCTAAGGCATGTATAAGTGGAACTGAGAGTTGACTGACTCAAATGTGCATGTGGGTTAGTGTGCTACCATTGGAGTGTCTGTGCACTTGTGTGTGCACAGTTCAGATTCCAGTAGGGTGTATGTATTGTGTTGCTAGTGTGTGCTGTAATATAGTGTATCATAGAGTATCAGATTTGGGGTGTTTGTATCAGTTCTTGGATGGTATGGAATGAACTGCATAGTGCAGTTTCAATTGGGTATGTGTAATAGGAGTCATCTATGAGAGCAATAGTGGGATATTTTAGTATGTCAGAGGGAAGTATCAGCTAAACTCTAGCATCAGTTTGTAAATACTGTATGTAAAAGAAACATAACCAGAAATTGGGAAATGGGTGGAAATTGTAAGCAACCATTCAGAAACACATTCAGAAATTACAAAGGCAGCCGATGTATGTGTGTGTGTTGGCTTGTTACAAGAATGATTAGCAAACACATCCCTTGAAATGTAGCTGATGAGCTTCCAGAGCTCCCAAATCCATTCAATCTTGTGTGATGTTTGAACCATTGTAAAACATGTTTGCACCAGAGAGTACCAAGACAATATACTCGTATGTTTAATGCCAAGATAGCAGTCACTCATGCTATCAGGCAATAGAATCTACATGACAATTATAAAGAATCCTTCCAAGGATATCTAGCAAGTGATGAACAAAGGAAATAATTATATGTTGTGTTCCTAAATAAATCAAGACATCTTGATGTCTTGAGTTTCAAGTGAGCAGGCTAGATTGTCTCCTAAAGGTAACACCATGCTGAACTCTTGTGTTGTTATTGCTATATTGTTGGTTTTACATATTATTAGAGGAGTGCCAGAGTCCTAAGAACATCTTTGGTGATATGTTTCTTCCTGTTATACACAATTTCTTTAGGATCTCTATAGTTTATTTCCTTTTTGCTTTATTTTCTACATGGTTAGGAAATAGAACTCTGAACATTGAGAAAAAGATGCTCAAGTATTTAACAAATCATGATGTAAATTGCGGCTTCAAGAATTTTTTGAAGCAGGGGCTGACTCTCTTTTTTCCTTCTCTAATTTACTTATCATAGGTTGTATTCATAAGCTTTATAAGTGGTATGTTGTTAAATACATGTCCTCATTGAGAATCATACCACTCTCTGTTGTCCAAACAGCTGATAAAAGATGTATTTAGGCCCGTTCATGATATGATAGGGTCTTCTATGATGCATTATGCACTTCCAAAATACTAGTGTCCACAGAACTTAAACCACTACTATGCAATACAAAATATTGTGTAATGGGGTTCAACAAGGTTCTGAAATTCAGTCTGTCCCTAATTTTGTGCCACAAATTGATAAATTAGACTTAAAAACACCGTCCTAATACCAAAAGAAGATGAAGTTTATTGTAAACAATTTAAGCTACTAATCACAGTTTGCACTATTGTTCGATATCGATCCGATACATCCGATATCGATACGGTTTGGCATGTCCAAATCCGATATCGACCGATATCGATACCAACCAATAGGGACATTGGGGATCTCTTTTCCAATCAATTCGCCAAAGAAAATTGAATGAAAAAGACTAATCAACAATGATGTAAACCATCGATACCGTGATACCGATACTCAAAGGAAGGGACCGATACCGTTTCCGATACCGATAGTGTAAACCTTGCTACTAATATCAGTAGAGGTTAATAAGTGGAAATGTGGAAGCTTCCCCAATTTGCTTGAAAAGGAAAAAAGAGAACCACAATTCTTATCGAAAATCCACCATTTGCTTGAAACAGATAGAACCTTATAGGACAAAGATGAAATATCATCTGTTAAATGACAGACAGGTTCTATTAACCCATCAAGAATTTGGACTGACAATGACTCGTTAAAGTATCTTTCTATTTAATACAACTACATAAAATGATTTTTTGTTTTTTCAGAGGCTTGCTTTCTTGGGAATCTTAACGAAACACCAACTGTAATGGGACAATCTCCCCTATCAGAAAAAAATATTCAAAGTAAACAATTTTTTCGTGTTGTAAACAATTTTATCGTTGTACAATTCAACATATACAACACAAAGAGACAAGCAATTATATATAAGTAGAACTAGTTAATTCTGACACTAAAATCACATAAATTTTCTCAATTAGTAAATCTCAGACACACGCACCTTAAGAACTACAATGATGGCTGATCAATGGCTATTTGTCCTCCTCGAGCGGCTTTTGGCTTCGTTTGGGAAACGATTGCTACAACCGTGTAGAAGAATTTTAGGGTTCAATATCATCCAAGGATAGAAAAAAATTATAGTAGTGAGGAAGAACCCATACCTCTTCTTCGATTAATTTTTTAGGGGGAGAGTTTTTAGAGGCACCTCCGTCAGTTAAAAAAAGGGGGTAATATGCTAGCTAGGGCTCGGCTTTTTGGTTTTGAAGCGGGAAAGGGGGGAGGCGAGAAAGGGGGAGGGAAAATTGGCTGGCAAAATTTCATGGAGACCGAAAAAGAGAATTGCTAGGGCGCGCTCTATCGGCTATGGGAAAGGGGGGAGCAGATTGTATTCATGATTTTTTTTGTATCCATATATAGGACACAATTAATTCAAATCCGGCCGACTTTAGGATCTTAACTTAGAATTGTGAATATTTGGTGGATTATTTTTTAAAGTCAAATTTAAACATGTTATAGCCCTTATTTAGGATTGTGATATTTAATATTGAATATTTTTGATATGGTCAAATTCGATTATAATTTAAATATTAATATATTTCTCAAAAAAATTAAAAATTAATGTCAAATAGTATGAAATCATGATATTTTGTTTATTTCAATTTTTTAAAATTACTTTAAGTTTTTGTTACAAGAAATAAATTTCTTCTTTGTGACTAATTCTTTTGTGTGACATATATTATTTGGTAACTAAAAAAAACTTTTAAGTGACAAGAATAAAAGTTTAATCATGTCGCTAGCACTTTTATGTGACAATAATATTTTCTTGTAACTATAAAAAAATCTTTAGTGACAAGTATTTTCACTTATCACACATAACTTGTCTTTGACATAAGTCTAAATTTTAAATTTCATTTTAGTGACAACATTAAGTGACAACCAATAAAAACATAGTCACTAAATAATTTAACTATGTGACGAAAAACAAATGTTGTCACAGAATCAAATTATGAGTGACAATAAAAATAATTTGTCACAAAAATATCCGTTTCAGTGACAAGTTTTACACTTGTCACAGATTACTTGTCACGAAAACTCGACTTTCTTGTAGTGAATGATAGCCATCCCATACTTCGCGAGTGTGCGATGTGCCGTATTACCTACAGCCGTTTACATGTCGATCTCAATATTTTAAAACACACTGTTAGAGTATAGGCTGGACTCACCCTGGAATCATTGATCACTATGACTGGAATCGCCTCGTACTGGATTCATCTTGTATTAGATTCATCTTGTACTGGACTTACATTGGAGTTACACTTGTCTACATTTACTGTCTGGACTTATATCATGTTACCCTGGTTCAGCTAGCTTCTACTTTACAATTCTTATTGCCATGATTCTTCTCTTGTTTAGTTACTTACTTTCCTTGTACTTTATCTGTCTCTATACCATCACCTGAATACAAACTACCATGTTCATCAATAAAACTGTCTATAACTGCTTTATAGTTCTCTGTCGTTTACTTGGAATTTCTTGATGAATTGTACTCGTTCCTGTCCTGACTGGACCTGTTGAAAATATTACAGATGATTGCCCTGAGAATATTTGCCCTACTTGCCTTGGAGCAGGAGATGGCTTAGCTACCTATGGTCCCGATACTCAGGAGTGATCGGGAGACTAGCTAGTAGACTTGGTTTAGTTTTTATATTTTAGAACTTGAATAATAACTTTAGATACGAGTTTGTATTTGAGTTTGTTTGAGATATTATTATTTTGTAGTTTATAATTGTTGTTGTTTAGTCTTTAGTTATAAACTTCTGTGTTATCTTATCCTGCTTAGACTGTGATTGAGATTCCATTATATCTATACTTGTCCTCCGTTCAGAGTTAAGATTTGACAAGTACATTATATAGTTGCGTGAGTTGTTGATTAGATAGTAACCGAGGATAGCGTTCTACCGCCGACACTGCAGCGTAGGCTGGACGTACCCACTTCTCGTGCCCCTACACAGGGTGCGGGTCATGACACGTATGTCGCATGTTTTATGCGCGAGCCTTTCTCTTTGGCATATTCTTCGTCTTTATTGAACTGTTTAAATTTGGTGTGATGAATCCGCATATGCTGTGCTGTATGGGCCGCATGAATGTCTCATGTCCGAGCCGCATGGGGTATGCCTTATATCCGAGCCGTATGAGATTTGCTTCATGTCCGAGCCGCATGAGAGTTGCTTCATGTCCGAGCCGCATGAGAGTTGCCTCATGACCGAGCCGCATGAGAGTTGCCTCATGACCGAGCCGTATGAGAGTGGCCTTATGTCCGAGCCGCATGAGAGTTGCCTCATGACCGAGCCACATGAGAGTTACCTCATGACCGAGCTGCATGAGAGTTATCTCGTGGCCGCATAAGCACCCTATGAACTGGGTCGCATGAAGACCCACCAAACAGAACCGCATAAGCTCCTTATAAACTGGGCCGCATAAAGACCCACCTAATTAGAGCCGCATAAGCTCCCTTAAACTGGGCCGCATAAAGACCCACCTAATCAGAGCCGCATAAGCTCCTTTAAACTGGGCTGCATAAAGACCCACCTAATCAGAGCCGCATAAGCTCCTTTAAACTGGGCCGCATGCAGCCCCACCAAACAGAGCCGCATAAGCTCAGAACGCACTAAGTGGTTTTCTCTGGCCATCTTCTAACTTGTTTCTTTTGTCTTTTTTCAGTGAAGTTGCCAGTCAATCCTGCGGGAGAACTCTTGGTAGGTCGAGCCCAATCTGCTGTGGGTGTGAGGTTCGACCATTTAGTTGATTATGTGTCGAACCAGTTTCCCAAAGATGAACCTGAGGAGAGGCTGAGAGATATCAAAAACCAGTCCTTCTACTTTCTCTCGGGCATGATGAATTCGAGGAAATTGGGGGGCCAACACCTGAAGCCTGCGTTCCTATTTGGGAATGCCCTGACTGTAAAGAACCCCAACATTTTAGACATATCTGAAAGTTGGAATTTTTCTTCTAACGGGATGGCGATCCACATTCCCAGATGGAGCGTCACTTTCCGCTGTCGTGGTTCAACATGCTGCCAATGGACAAGAAAATGGTAGACTCCTTGACTCCGAGCCGGTAGGGGATATTTGTGGGTGATATTCACTATAACAGAAACTTGGGGTCGGTGGTCGCGAGCAGGACACCTATCAGTTGCTACGTGATGGGGTTGGCCCCGGGTAGCTTCTTAAATGTGCAAGGTCCCAACTTTCGGTTCTCTCAGGCTGACACTTTTATGAACCATCTTGCTCAGAAGGGGTCCTACCCTATTGGTCGGTTGGCGCTGCTGAACTGGATGAACCCTATCCCTTCATGGACCAACTTGACCATGTGGATTTTACGGACATATGAGAATCTCCTGCGCGAGATTGGCTTGTATCATGCCATTCGGGACACCTGTTATGGTCTGTCCATAAACAAGAAGCTCTTTATAGAACTTCTTGAAATGTATAACCGCCGAACGGGGACCTTCTTTACCCCTGGAGGGGAGATGGGGCTCGCTCTCCACGAGATGCGTGAAGTCTCCAGGCTGCCTTGGGGAAATAAAGTCTTCGAAGCGTATACCCCCACGAACGAAGAGTTCGAAGAGTTGGAGCAGCGGTTCCCGGGCTTTGTGGCTATCTACCGGGAATTGCTGTGTCACCACAGCACGTGCCAGCAGATGTCGAAGAAGAAGAACGATAGCTCGGAAGGGAACCTTCCTCATACGAAGTCCTGGCTCAGTTACCTTTTTAAGCTCGGCGCCTCAGGCCGGGTTTCTCTCCGAAGTCCTCGAACCCGAGAGGAGGTGCATGACCAGGTGTCGACCGCCAAGAGGGTGAAAACCATAGGCGACAGATTTGGGAGTCAATCTGACTCTTTTATTTATTTTTATCAGGATACCCAGCAAATGTCTGACAAGGCTCTCCTAGCGGGATTTCTGATGGTATGGCTGAGGAACTGCGTAGTTTCGGGAGGGGCTGGTTTTATTGAGAGGATCAGCCGTAACTTTATCCTCTCCGCTGTAAAGCTGGTCTTTGGGGCCAGACTAGCTCTCCTTCCTGCCATGGTATACATCATACACCGTGGCCTTCGCACTTTCTCGTCCAAGGTCATTGCCCGTGATACGACGAAGGACTTTGAACGAATCGAGCTGCCCTATCATTATCTGATGGGGTGGCTGTTGATGCACCACCAGTCTTTGATAAGGCCTGGCCTAGAAGACGATGTAACTGCTGATGATGCTTTCATCTTCCAGTATCGCCGTATGCCCTGGAAGTGCAGTACTATGCCAGCCTGTCGGATGGCGCTGGCGAGAGTGGACAGATACACCTTTTTCGTGTCTGTTGCTCATTTTACTGATGAAGAAGTGAGCAGCGTTAATCTTGATGGTATTGGGCCTCCTCACCTCTTGTCCGATAAAATTCTCCTCTGGTTGCAGAACATCCGTCCTGCATATCTAGTATATCGCAACCGTAACTCTGTCTTCTTGGAGCCTTACTTACCCAGTCGGTTCTTCCGGCAGTTTGGGTACAGTCAGATGTTCCTGGATAATCCCAGCTCCTGCCTGGGTTTTGAGGGTAGTGTCCTTGACGGCATCCGGGCTTGGCACTACTATAACACGGTTTACACCCGCACCAGTTTCTCTGTGCCTGATGCTAGGAAGTCGAGGCAAATTTTGTACTTGGCAGCTCTGTACCATGTTATGGTGAACAAGCCCCCTCATGATTTTGACCCAAGTACCAGTTTATTGTTGGTACTAGCTTGGAGGAGAAGCAAGAGAGGGTCCAAAACGAGAAAAAGAAAGGGGAACACGGTCGATGTGTCAGACTCGGAGTCCATCAATGTGGACGAGGAGGACGACCCTGATGACTTGTCTCTTCCTCCTACAGATGATGCGGTGGCAGACCAGCCCCCTATTGTGCCCAGTCCTTCATGAAAGCGAAACATGCGTGGGTCTGCTGTTGGCGGCATAACTTACTCTCGGAAATGGGCTGCGGCCAATCCTCGCGGGCTAATCATTAGGAAGAGAAGCGAGGATGTTGATGCGGTTTCGGAGGTGAATCGAATTACAACCATCTTTTTTAGATTTTCTTTTCTGTACTATGATCTGATCATTCTCCTTTTCTTTGTAGACATCAGGAGAAGTGGATTCTCGAGAGCCGGCTACTGTCTCTGAAGTCGACCCGGCTCTAGCCACTTTAATTAGTGATATGAGTGTCGATCTTATTTCCGCCAGGGTTCTCCCGACGACGGCTGAGGTTCCTTCCATTGCTGACATCTCAACCCAGGGCGATGTAGGCTCTACTGAGCCAATCTCCGAGGTTGCTGAATTCCAGCCGGGTGTTGCTGACCCAATTGCGTCTACCTCCGGGGCGGCTGGGACAGAGGAACCAGCTGCATTCGGCTCAGATGTCGCTGGTGAGGAGGATACAATGGCTGTGAGCGATCCTCAGCTTCAGCAACCCTGTCCTGGTAAGCTAAGTTAAGTCTTGACTAGTGATAAGGTTTATTTCCTCTATCTTCACATCCTTCGGGTTAAGCTGATCGATGGTTGCTCCGGACATACAGGTCCTGCTCCTTCGCTGCCAACGATGGACACCATTAGGGGAAAAGTCACCAGAGAAGATCTGGTGGGAGAAAGTATGCCTCCTCCTCCTTCAACTCATATCGAGGGGCCTCCTGCCGGCTCGAGTTCGGAAGAACAGGTAGTGGAACGGCCGGGACGGGGATAGATGGTCCTTGCATCCTCCTTGGTTCATATGGCTCCGGAGGTCGACCTTTCCGCCCTGCCAAGTCTCCGGATTCTTCGGGCTACGGAGGAGGAGATGGCCGCTATTCAAGCGTCCTATCGCTCGGAACTTGTTTTCCTAGTAGCAGGGGCGTCAAGTTCCGGTGCATCTTCTTCAACTCTGCCAGCTACTCTTCCTTTGACGCCGTCTTCTTCGGAAGTTCTGGATGAATTGTCAAAGGACGTGGTTGACAGTTTCTACCGCCACCTGAAGCGAGGGGTTGAGGCTGCCGTGGAGAGGGGAACATCTTTCGCATTGGCCCGTCAATGTGCCCGTGGCCAGATTGAACTCCTCAGAACCCTCCCCGGTGGGGCATGGATGGTTGAGCTTTTGGAGCCCAAGTTACTAGAAGCTGATCAGCTGGTGGCTCAGTATCACGGACTGCAGTAAGTCGATCTGTCTTCAGCAATAGATCAGGAGCGTGCCTTCCTTTTAACTGCCATAGAAAGGGTAAGGATGGTACGGGAGACGTCCAAGCCTGCTCTGATGAAGGACCTCTGAGATTTGTCGCTGAAGTACGATCAACTAAGCCGCAGCGGAGAGGGCTGTATTGCTCGGAAAGAGGCCGCCTCTCGTGGGATAGCCGATACCAAGGAGCAAATCCTCCAGCTTTAGAGAAAATTGGTTTCTTTGGAGTCTGAGCTGCAGGCCTCGCGCGAAGACAAGGAGCTAATTTTCCGGGAGACCGACAAGGTCACCCAAACCTCAGATGCCTTGGAGCGTGCCCTGAAGAAACTTGAAGATGGTTGGCAGGCACATGCGCATCTGGAGGATACAGAGAAGCTGACACAAGAGGCTGAGTGCCGGGCCACCCCGAGAATTGAGCGGTCGACGTCCAAGCTGAAGGACCGACTCCGAGAATTATGTGTCGCCGAACCATGATCGGCTTTTTTTCTTTTTTTTTATGTTTCTTCATTTTTTTGACGACGATGTGGTCCCAGAAAATGTAGTATTTTTGATTTAAATAAATGACTTTGTTTACATCATCTTTTATCTGTTGTGCTTGTACTGCATCTTTGGTATTATATGTTTGCCCTACTGGGGGACTTTCTGTGGACCTATTACCCTTGGCATATCTTGGTTTTAGGTATGGATAATAAGCTTGATAGAGATACCTAGAACGACTCCGTGTTAAGGTGGACATGGAAGTTCTTGGTATTGGGCAAAAGAATGCCATGGAACGGCTGGATTCCAGAGGCATAAGATTGTGAGAAAAGAGGCACGTGTACTAGAGAACCTAGTACAACATTTGTGGTCAACTGTGGACATTTGTGGTCAACTGTGGACATTTGTAGGCCTATTATCCTTGGCGTACCCTGGTTTTGGGTGCGGATAATAGGTCGAGAGAAAACTGACATACTTATTCAGAGGTAATGAGGACGTGGTAAATATGGGGGCTTTATAATAAAGTCTTCCTACTCAGAGGTAATGAGGACGTGGCAGGAGTGGACTCCACGAAGGGTGCATAGAAAAACTCAGAGGTAATATAGACGTGGAAGTTCTACGTAAGGGGTGGTTTGTTTTTTATGGAAGTGAAACAACTTAGAGGTGACATCGACGTGGCTGCTTCGAGAATTTTATGGATCTGTTACCCTTTTTATGCACTGAAAGCGTGGGTAATAGATTATGAGAAAAATGCTCTTTTAGGAAGGAAGTTCAGAGGTATGATCATACATGACTTACTACCCAGAAGATGTGATATAGATTCATTTGGAGTGACCAGAGTGTAAGTTCAGCGGTACCTAAGGGTACATAACTCAACAATCCGGTTGATTTGGATGGTGTCGTTTAGACATAGTATTTCTTCAGGAACTTGCCGTTGATGGGCATCATAAGCAAGTCTCTATTTTGTTTTGCGAGACGGTATGCACCATTCGAGAATACTGCCTCGATGATAAATAGTCCTTCCCACTTTGGCTGGAACTTGCCAGCAGTTTTGTGAGTCATAACCATTGGCCTTCGAACTGCCAAGACGAGATCGCCCACTTGGAATGTTCTAAGTTTAATCTTCTTGTTGAAGGCTCCAGAGATGCATGCTTGATAAAGTTCGATTCGTTGTTGAGCTAACAAGCGCTTCTCGTCTAAGGCCTCCAACTTTTGCTGCCGGCGACGGTAATTATCATCAGTTGTCAATCGGTAAGTGAGGGCAACGTAGAGCGAGGGGATTTGAGTCTCCAGTGGAAGAACTGCCTTACTTTCGTACACCAAAGAGAATGGTGTATTCCCAGTAGCCGTCCGGACTGTAGTACGGTACGTCCATAAGCATTCGCCAAGATTTTTATTCCGGTCGCGTTTGTTTGAGGACACGAACTTCTTGAGAAGCTTGATTATAGTTTTGTTGAATGCTTCCGCCAAACCATTAGCCATCGGGTTGTAGGGTATTGACGCAACATTCTGAATCCGATGTTTGTCGCAAAACCGATAGAAGGTGTGGCTTGCGAACTGCAGACCAGTGTCGTAGATGATCCTTCGAGGCAGTCCAAAGCGGTAGATGATGTGATGCTTGAGGAAGCTGATCACGTTTGATGTCTTCACTTCTGCAAGAGGAACATCTTCTGCCCATTTGGAGAAGTAATCCGTAATTGCCAGTATAAAACAGTATCCTCTGGATGAAGGTGGGGTGATTGGACCAATGATATCCATTCCACACGCCTCAAATGGCCAAGATGCTACCAACAGATATAGGAACTCAGATGGTTGATGTACAAAATCTGCATAGACCTGACATGCTTTACACTTTTTGCATAGTCTATCGCATCTGCCACCATCGTAGGCCAGTAATAGCCCATCCGGCGAAGGCGATCTTGTAATTTCGGGCCAGGTTAATGGACCCCACAAACGCCATCATGAGCTTCACGTACAGCTTCTTTGGCTTCTGTATTTGACAAACACCGAAGCAGTAGTCCATCGTAAGAGCGCCGATACAGCATCTTTGTCTTTGTATCGTAGAAAAATCTGAGAGAACGTCTTCTAATAGAGGTGGCTTCTTTCGGATTTTCCTACAAGGTGCCATAGACTACAAAGTCGATAAATTGGAGCCTCCAATCTTGCGTCTCGTCGACCATCAGGGCAGAATAGCTCTCAGCAAATTGGACGTTGTTCTTAGGACAGACCAATTCATGGCCTATTACGTCAACCAAATGATGAGTATAATTTGAGGCCGCCAGAGAAGTGGCAAGTCCTGCTAGGACATCGGCTTCAATATTCTGGAGTCTTGGAACATGTTCTATGAAGAACCCTCTCAGGACGTGATGATGGCGATTGCTATCTGATGATAGGAGATCATGTCTTCATGGCAAACTTCATATGAACCCCGGATCTGATTGACGATTAACTGTGAATCGCCATACGCTTCCAGGTACTCTACCTCCAGCTCATTTGCAAGTTGTAGGCCTATAACCAAGGTGTTGTACTCGGCCACGTTGTTTGAATAGGGTTTCGTGAGTGAGTATGCCCGATTAATCACCAAGCCGGAAGGAGAAATCAGTACCACTCCGACCCCAATGACGATATTGTCCTTGGGCCCAGTTCTTGAAGCACCATCAAAGAACATTCGTCAGACGGTATTATGGGAAGCCATATTTGAATTGGCAACCTCGTCTGGATTTCTTCGTATATTCCGGTTGACTCCGAACCTGGATGGGCTGCTAAAAAGTCTGCCAGAGCTTGACCTTTAACAGCCTTCTGCGGGACGAAGATCATGTGGTAGGAGGATAATAATATCGCCCAGGTTGCGAGGCGAGAGCTGAGTACACCCGGCTTGGTTATGAGGACCCTTAGGGGGTTTAACTCGTGATATGACATGGATGGTTTGTCCTGTAACATAGTGTCGCATCTTCTGGATAGCGAACACCAAAGCAAGACATTCCTTCTCCATGGTAGTGTATCTATGCTCAGGTCCTATCATCATTCGGCTGAGATAATAGATAGCATGTTCATGCCATGCATCATTGTTCTATGCTAGTAGAGCACCGAAGGAATTCTCCATCGCTCGCACATAGAGCAGAAATGGTTTTCCAGCAACCGGGGCCACCAGGACTGGAGGATTCGACAGATATTCTTTAATGTTGTCAAAGGCACGTTGGAACTCCTCATCCTATACGAAGGAGACACCCTTCTTCATGAGGTGGGTGAATGGTTGACATCGTCCAGAGAGGTTAGAGATAAACCTCCTGATATAGGCTAGCCTCCCTTGAAGGCCTCTGAGTTCTCAGAGATTTCTCGGGGGGCCCATCTCCATGATTGCCTTCATCTTCTCAGGGTCTATATGGATTTCCTGGGCAGTAATGATAAAACCCAAGAATTTTCTGCTGTATACACCCAAAAAGGATTTTATGGGATTCATCTTCAAGTTGTGCGCTCGCATCAGGTCGAATACTGTCCTCTGATCGTGCAGATGATCTTCCTTAGAGCGACTTTTGACGGCGATGTCATCGACATAATATTCTACTATCTTACGTAGGTGATCTCTGAAGATGACGCTCATGGCTCGTTGATATATGGCGCCATCATTCTTTAAACCGAAGGGCATGACTGTGTAGAAGTACACACCTATTAGCGTTCAGAATGATGTATGCTTTTCGTCGTCAGAAAACATCTTAATTTGGTTGTATCCTGAGAAGCCATCCATGAGCGACATGCGCTCAAAGCCACATGTGTTGTCAATCATTATGTCCGTAATAGGAAGAGGGAACTCATCCTTAGGACATGCTTCGTTCAAATTTCGGAAGTCGATACAGATTCGGATCTTTCCATTCTTCTTGAGGACTGGTACTATGTTGGCGATCAAGTCTGGATATTGTTCCTCATGGATGAAGCCGCTGGCTATCAGTTTGTTGACCTCAGGTTCGATAGAATTCATGATGTCTGGGCGGAACCGTCGTTGCTGTTGTTTGCAAAAACAAAAATTCTTTATTTCACAAACTTTAAAGAATAGTATAAAAGTACAACGAATTCTGGAAAAGTACAACTTTAGGAATCTGATTAGAAGACGATCACTTTATCCCTTGAACTATGTAAACTTTGAAGACAATAGCCTCTGAAGAATGCAGCAGCACTTGGACAAGAACTTCTGATCTCTGATGGTCTCAAAATGACCTCCCCCTTTAATGAAGAACTTAAAACTCTATTTATAGGTTTCTAGAGATAACTGTTTTGTAGTTATTCTGGATTGTGCACAATGGACTGCACTAGTGACAGACTGCGCAGGCTATAAACTACGCTGGCCTTTGGGTAGTTGCTCGATCGTGGGTTAACTATATTTAGACATGTGGTATTATTTGATTAAAATACGCTTGGTCGTGTACATGCAGTTGACACGTGGCGAGCAATTAATGGCAGGTAAGCCACGCAATAAATGTCAGTTATCTTCAAAAAGCTTGATGGATCGTGCCACAACTGTGTTGGGATTGAATAGCGCTAGCTTCAGACTGCGCTCAGCTCTGGTCGATGGATCGCACTGGGATTTGGACAGCTGGACCGCGCTGGGACTTGAACAACTGTCCTAGAGTGCGGTACGGCACGAAAAACGACCAGACTCCTCGCTTCTCGGGCTGTCAGGCTGTCAGTAGATTTGATTTTCTTGTCAGGTAATGATGGCTTTGCCACGTCAGCATTGACGCGCTCGGACAGTTGCGCGGTTCAGTCTAGCACGGTTGATTTTTGGCGCTGTTCATGTTAGCGCTGTTCAGTTGATGGGTACGTAGTTTGGACTTCTGTGCACTATTTGATGGGTGCAACTTAATTTTTTAGGACTTACAAGATCCCCTTCAAAGTTTTTGAAATTTGAAAATATTTCAAAGTTTTGAAATACTTTGAATTTTAAATCTGAAATCAAGTTGCGCTTAGACCTGCGCGTTTTAAGGAATTAGTTCCGATTTTCTCAGCACAATCGGAGGTGACTGTTGGGTTCCTTTGAGAAACTATAAATAGTTTCCTCCTTCGTTCTTTTAAGCTTTAGTTGCTTTTGAATCCTCGAGAGAAAAAAACCCCTTCGAGTATTTAAGCATTTGTGATTCTCCTACTCCAACTTCTTTTTCCTCCTCTCACCGTCGATACCCATGGCGGCTAAACGATCGGCCGCTGAGAAGGGTAAAGATCCTGCCGAACCTTCAACTCGTGCTGCATCGCGAGTGTCTCGCCATGAGACAGGCCACCCCGCTCTTCAAGGTAAAGATGGACAATGATCAAAACCCTTTTTAGGGTTTTTGATGATTTCAAACTTTCATGCCTCTCTCTTTTTAGTGATTGATGGTATTTTCAACCACTTGCGCCACCCTGTTTAGGGTTTTGGCTGCATGTACAACAGTTTTTATTTTTATGAAAACTGTATCTTGGCTCTAATTGTGCAATCGGTTGGAGAGCGCTGACAGAGTGTTTTGTCACGACCCGCACCCTAGAGTAAGGGCACGAGACGTGGGTACGTCCAGCCTACGCCGCAGTGTCGGCGGTAGAACGCTGTCCTAGGTCAAACATCTAACAATATAAAGGTACCTGTACAGTATATACTCTCCGAATGGAGGTGACATAGCAGATACAGTCTCAATCACAACTAAGGTAGAGCGAGATAAAAGATAGGTAAAACATGAAATCCAAAAGAGATACAGCAGATAGAAGTCTAAGTGTCTAAGATACACAAACCCAGAAAACATCTCAAAGCTCAATACAGTAATCTATAGAATAAATACAACTCAATACAACTGAAATAACTAACTATACAACCTCTACTGTGTCTCCTCTAGGCTAGCAGGCAACCTCCAGGCTATCTGTAAAATTTATCAACAGGTCCAGTCAGGACAGGAACGAGCACATCTCATCTAGAAAACCCAAGTAAATGACAGAGAACTATACAGCAGTTATAGACAGTTATATTGATGAAAATGGCAGTTTATATTCAGGTGATGGTAAGAAAGAGAGATAAAGTGCAAGGAAAGTAAATACTAAATAAGAGAATAATCATAGCAATGAAGACTGTAAAAATAGAACTAGCTGAACCAGGGTAATATGATATAAAGTCCAGACAGAAAATGTAACCAGTGTAAAACCTATGTAGATCCAGTACGGGATGAATCTAATACAAGATGAATCCAGTAAGGAACGATTCCAGTTATAGTGATCAATGATTCCAGGGTGAGTCCAGCCTATACTCTAGCAGTGTGTTTTAAAATACCGAGTTCGACATGTAAACGGCTGTGGGTAATCAGGCACATCCCTTACTGATCAGGCGAGAGATGGCTATGCTTCCAGTAGATTCCAGTAGGGAGATTCCAGATTGGGGTATGTCTACATGTCTCACTCTAGTATTTCCCCTCCCATCAAGTAGATCCAGAATTCTGATACAATGATTCAAGATGAGTCCAGCCAAAATATAATGATACCAGTAAATGATTCAAGTAAATGATTCCAGTAAAATGATTCCAGTTAAATGATTCCAGTAGGTGATTCCAGTAATAGAGATGATACCAGTAATAGAGGCCAGAAAATAAAAGTGTGTCGTATACATGAATCCAGAAATATCCACACGTGTTGTAACAGAGAATCGCATACAACTAACTAGAACTAAAGTACAGTAATTGACAAGTAAATGAGAGAACTATCAGAGAATGTACTCGCCTGATGTCTGAATGTCCAAGGTAAAGATACTGTCCGAGAAGAGGTGTCTGGCTCCTAATTAGAACAACACAAGTCACAACATGTCCAGAAGGGTAATATAAAGCACTACAATGCATTCTACATGAATCTAGGTCAAACTAGGCCAAAGTCAACCCTTGGTCAACTCTGGTCAACTGTACTAGTCAAACTAGGTCATGTCCTAACCCAGCAAGTCTTATTAGGCCTAACCAAGACTATCCTAGCAAGCACACATCAATACAAGGCTATACAAGCCAACATACACCCAACTCTATATAGCATACAATTATTCAATACTCAAATAGACAAGAATTCACATTGGATATACACTAGGTAATCTATTACTTTAAGCTATATATGTCTACACATATATACACATACATATATTGGTATTCAACATTAGGTCTATAATCATGGCATTTCAAATGGTTATATAAACTTATATATTACAACATAATATGCTAACATATATATAATATACATACATAGCTAAGTTAACTATATTCATAATTACTTATTTAAGAGGCTATGTGTGTGTATGTGAACATGGCAAAGGGACAAGTGAGGGTTAAATGGGCATACATAGTGTATACATATCAAAGAGTGTCAAAGTGTAAGTGAACAATGTGTCAAGTGTGATAGTGTCAACATAGTGTAAGGGGGTACATGAGGTAATATAGGATTTGTGTTAACATAGAACATTACATCTCATTAACTTGTATATTGCATATATTACATCTATTATTACATTACATTCATGCTTGCATTCATTCATCATTCATTTATTCTCTTGCACCACTATATGCACCATACATTACATACTATGGAACCTACATATTCATTACAAGCCATACTTATACATGCTTACATTAGATATGATACTTACACCTCATACATCATTTATTTAACCATTTACTTATGCTTGCATTCTCTATTTAATTACATAATATATATACATTAACATGGGTTAAAATCAAATAGAACATTATATTACACACAAGGGTGCACAAAATGCATATACCAAATAGTAACTTCTACTAATAATCAATATTGTACCATCTCAGCATGAATTAAAATCTAGGATTAAAGTATGTTATAGATCTATGTGTTAGCTTTCCGAAACTTCAAAGGGATCGCGTTTTCGTTTCCGGAAACTCCCGGAATCGCAAAAACACCGAGAACGCGTTTGTCCTTCGTACAGCTGACACTTAAATAATTTTCCAGAAAGTTACAAAAATAATTAGGCCTATTAATATATGTTTTTGGAAAGCTAACTTCAATACGCTTCTTTTAAAAAAAACGGAAGATTAAACTGAGCTTTGAGCTAGAAGTTATGATATTTCTAAGTTAGGATTGAAATTAAAAACGTGGATAAAAATTATGACGGATTTAGGTAGTTTGAGACAAAAGAACACAAGTATATAACATAATATATCAAGAACTCACTCTCTACACTAGTATATATATATATATGAGACACTATATAACACATCTTCAATACAAAAATATGAGATTAAACATGTAATAATTCATTCATACATAACAACAACACATAGTGTGTCCAAATTTGGGATTTTCCCACATGGACACAACCACAACACAAATGACACTCCTATGACCTCCAAATGGACACGAAATGGACACAAATGGAGATACAACCATGGAGGTCATTTCTATGGGTTCAAAATAGACCTATATGCATGAGAAAATGAAAAAGAGAAGGGATTTATACCTCCCGGTAGATCAAATCGAAGAAAAGTCTTTCCGGAGCGACACCGATACGTAGAGATTCCAAAAAGACACGAACGAGCTCCGAATCCTCCCAAACTTGGGTAGCTTCCTCCTTGGCTAGAATGGAGAAGGAAAGAAAAAGATTTGGGGGTGAAATGGAAGGATTTGGTGGAAAAATTGCTAGGAATTGCTCTCTAGGAATTTGGGGAAGAACAAGAGAGAGAGTGTGGATGAGAATAATGAAATGAACTTGAGCCTATCCTCTCCCAAAGTGGCTGGCCATATGGGACTATTTTTCCTATTATGGTAAGGTCCAAAATGCCTCCACTAACCTATTATATTAGTATTAGGAAAGGGCTAATTGGTTGGGGCTAAATTAGTCATTCTAAAGTCTCTAATCACACTAACCTTATCCATAATAATTAGTCTAACCTCTAACTAAAATATTTCTATCATGTGAACTAAAATTAATATCATGTGGGCCATGTCTAACTAGTGTGTGGGTCCCACTAGAGTCAAACTACCCCCGGGTTCCCGTTTCAAGTCGGATTGAGTTGAAATTCGAACCCGACTCAAATAATCCCAAAACAATATCATAAATAATAAAATAAATTTCAAAAATATTTCAAAAATACAAAATGACAAAATACCCATGTTCCTGAAAACTGGGGGTGACAAATTCCTCGAAATTAAAACCAAACAATAGTAAAATATCAAAATCACAAGTCATAATTTTAAATAGTTTAAAGGTGATTAAAAATCACCAAAAATCATAATATGAAATAATAATCAATAAATAATAATTATAATTACAAAATTTCAAAATTACCCTCATCTGGAAAACTGGGTGTTACAATCCTACCCACCTTATAAAAATTTTGTCCTCGAAATTAAGATGATCGCACCCCCTTCTATGTCAAACATAGTCAAGGGTCAATCACTAGTCAATTTCTCAACATCCACGTACTTGGTCATCAACTGGTCAACTTCTTAAGGTTTTACCTATGCTAGCTATCTAGGTGTTGGCAACTAGAATTTAGCAAAAGAGAAACTCTATAATAGACTAGCTCTTAACTTCCCAATCCTATCAAGTCACCTATAACTAAATACCTACAAGCTAAGTACATGAATATCAAATACCACACACACACACACACACACATATATATATATATATATATATATATATATATATATATATATATATATATATATATATATATATATATATGCTTAAGAACAATAACCCATCACATATATCCTAAGTATATCATCTATATATATATATACATGACTGATCAACCAAGGGTTAAGGCAGACTAAACTTATAAGGGTCTGAAACAATGCTTAGAACAAGGCTAAGGATGAATGGTCTGAATTAAGGGGACATGGTATCTAGTGAAGGGTCTGCACACTGCCTATAAAGGTGATCAACACAAAGGAACTCAACACGAAGAGAACTTAACTAAAATGGAAAACTGAACCAAGTATAAGCTAAACAACATGTTTATAACCCTATACAACAATGGCCTATAGATACCAACTAACCTATATGCCATATGCCAATATCATCTGCAATCTATCTATGCAAATAGACCTCTCGGTCTTAGGTGAAACTACAACTATACTCAAAGGCAGGCTCTGGTCATGGGTGCCTCACTGGAAAAGGTAAGGGAAAGTAGTAATAATCATCAAGGCTATAAGGCATACTAACATCCTATGTGTAACTGGTTGGTATTATAGATAACAGGAGAATTATCTGCAATGGGTTACTATTCTAACACCAATGCTAACTATCACCTCTAGGGTACAGACACTCAACAAGTCATCATACCATTATACTATGAAGGAACTACCTATGAATAAGCTCTACAAAACTAAATATCCCTACTCCTAAGTCATTTATAACAATCAAAAGGGTATGATGTTTAAACCTTCTCAAGATACAATCTGTTAATCATATGCGTCTGTCCAAAATCATGTTGTCCAGAGTCTTCATCATGCTAGTGAGCAAGGCTACGATAATCACAGAGTCCTTGACTAAGGTACGTACCTCTAGGTTCATGGTATTTAAAATTTTTGCACTGCCGTATGCGACGGCAAAAACCTTAAATTCCCATACCCGAGAATACATCCAAAATCTGACTATATGTCCTCACTATGCCAACTAACATGACTATCGAGGATTCTAGATCCCATGATTTAGGCGACCTAGCCCATATGATTTTCTCAGAAGAAAAATAACACAACAAAAGAGTAACATGACAAAATTAATCAATCAACAAAGAACAGATGGAATCGGATTTCAAGGTAATTATAAAAGACAATTGCGGAAATAAAATTGAGAAGAACGGAACTTGCAGCAAGATCTCCAACGGTCTGTGCATCCTCGACTATCCTGACGATAGCTCGCCCTGTTGGTTTCCTCCAGCCTGATGCTAATACTACACAAATCTCTGCTGCTAATGCTGCATGAATCGCTACTGCTGAGAGAAACCGAAAATGAAGGGAAAAGTCTCTGTACAGACGGAGGTGCACCTCCAATGTAGCAGAAACGCCAACCTGAGTCGGCACAACAGAAGCTGCGGTCTCGAGGCCCTGATAAACAGGACGAGAGGTGGCCAGCCTCTCGATAGTATCCCCCGAACCGAAGCGATGAGATCGTGTCTTCATAACCATCATGAAGACAGATCAAAACAAGAAGCGATATCTGAGAATGAAGCAAAAATTCAAAGGAGAACAGTTTATATTCAAGGGAAGTCAATAAGCAACAATTTTAGACAAAAGGAATCGGATTAAGAGTTTTTCCTAATGTGATTGAGTACCTCCAAAAATATCCTAATCCTACTGCAGGCTGTAGTGATACTCTAGTTCGAATACCACTACATAAACTCGGCCTGCATGGACCACCACTAAAAATGTGTCATGACCCGCACCCTAGAGTAAGGGCACGAGACGTGGGTACGTCCAGCCTACGCCACAGTGTCGACGGTAGAACGCTGTCCTAGGTCAAACATCTAACAATATAAAGGTACCTGTACAGTATATACTCTCCGAATGGAGGTGACATAGCAGATACAGTCTCAATCACAACTAAGGTAGAGCGAGATAAAAGATAGGTAAAACATGAAATCCAAAAGAGATACAGCAGATAGAAGTCTAAGTGTCTAAGATACACAAACCCAGAAAACATCTCAAAGCTCAATACAGTAATCTATAGAATAAATACAACTTAATACAACTGAAATAACTAACTATACAACCTCTACTGTGTCTCCTCTAGGCTAGCAGGCAACCTCCAGGCTATCTGTAAAATTTATCAACAGGTCCAGTCAGGACAGGAACGAGCACATCTCATCTAGAAAACCCAAGTAAATGACAGAGAACTATACAGCAGTTATAGACAGTTATATTGATGAAAATGGCAGTTTATATTCAGGTGATGGTAAGAAAGAGAGATAAAGTGCAAGAAAAGTAAATACTAAACAAGAGAATAATCATAGCAATGAAGACTGTAAAAATAGAACTAGCTGAACCAGGGTAATATGATATAAAGTCCAGACAAAAAATGTAACCAGTGTAAAACCTATGTAGATCCAGTACGGGATGAATCTAATACAAGATGAATCCAGTAAGGAACGATTCCAGTTATAGTGATCAACGATTCCAGGGTGAGCCCAGCCTATACTCTAGCAGTGTGTTTTAAAATACCGAGTTCGATATGTAAACGGCTGTGGGTAATCAGACACATCCCTCACTGATCAGGCGAGAGATGGCTATGCTTCCAGTAGATTCCAGTAGGGAGATTCCAGATTGGGGTATGTCTACATGTCTCACTCTAGTATTTCCCCTCCCATCAAGTGAATCCAGAATTCCGACACAATGATTCAAGATGAGTCCAGCCAAAATATAATGATACCAGTAAATGATTCCAGTAAATGATTCCAGTAAAATGATTCCAGTTAAATGATTCCAGTAGGTGATTCCAGTAATAGAGATGATACCAGTAATAGAGGCCAGAAAATAAAAGTGTGTCGTATACATGAATCCAGAAATATCCACACGTATTGTAACAGAGAATCGCATACAACTAACTAGAACTGAAGTACAGTAATTGACAAGTAAATGAGAGAACTATCAGAGAATGTACTCGCCTGATGTCTGAATGTCCAAGGTAAAGATACTGTCCGAGGAGAGGTGTCTGGCTCCTAATTAGAACAGCACAAGTCACAACATGTCCAGAAGGGTAAATAAAGCACTACAATGCATTCTACATGAATCTAGGTCAAACTAGGCCAAAGTCAACCCTTGGTCAACTCTGGTCAACTGTACTAGTCAAACTAGGTCATGTCCTAACCCAGCAAGTCTTACTAGGCCTAACCAAGACTGTCATAGTAAGCACACATCAATACAAGGCTATACAAGCCAACATACACCCAACTCTATATAGCATGCAATTATTCAATACTCAAATAGGCAAGAATTCACATTCGATATACACTAGGTAATCTATTACTTTAAGCTATATATGTCTACACATATATACACATGCATATATTGGTATTCAACATTAGGTCTATAATCATGGCATTTCAAATGGTTATATAAACTTATATATTACAACACAATATGCTAACATATATATAATATACATACGTAGCTAAGTTAACTATATTCATAATTACTTATTTAAGAGGCTATGTGTGTGTATGTGAACATGGCAATGGGGCAAGTGAGGGTTAAATGGGCATACATAGTGTATACATATCAAAGAGTGTCAAAGTGTAAGTGAACAATGTGTCAAGTGTGATAGTGTCAACATAGTGTAAGGGGGTACATGAGGTAATAAAGGATTTGTGTTAACATAGAACATTACATCTCATTAACTTGTATATTGTATACATTACATCTATTATTACATTACATTCATGCTTGCATTCATTCATCATTCATTTATTCTCTTGCACCACTATATGCACCATACATTACATACTATGGAACATACATATTCATTACAAGCCATACTTATACATGCTTACATTAGATATGATACTTACACATCATACATCATTTATTTAACCATTTATTCATGCTTGCATTCTCTATTTAATTATATAATATATATACATTAACATGGGTTAAAATCAAATAGAACATTATATTACACACAAGGGTGCATAAAATACATATGCCAAATAGTAACTTCTACTAATAATCAATATTGTACCATTTCAGCATGAATTAAAATCTAGGATTAAAGTATGTTATAGATCTATGTGTTAGCTTTCCGAAACTTCAAACGGATCGCGTTTTCGTTCCCGGAAACTCCCGAAATCGCAAAAACACCGAGAACGCGTTTGTCCTTCGTACAGATGACACTCAAATAATTTTCTAGAAAGTTACAAAAATAATTAGGCCTATTAATATATGTTTTTGGAAATCTAACTTCAATACGCTTCTTTTAAAAAAAACAAAAGATTAAACCGAGCTTTGAGCTAGAAGTTATGATATTTCTAAGTTAGGGCTGAAATTAAAAACGTGGATAAAAATTATGACAGATTTAGGTAGTTTGAGACAAAAGAACATAAGTATATAACATAATATATCAAGAACTCACTCTCTACATTAATATATATATATATATATGAGACACTATATAACACATCTTCAATACAAAAATATGAGATTAAACATGTAATAATTCATTCATACATAACAACAACATATAGTGTGTCCAAATTTGGGATTTTCCCACATGGACACAACCACAACACAAAGGACACTCCTATGACCTCCAAATGGACATGAAATGGACACAAATGGAGATACAACCATGGGGGTCATTCCTATGGGTTCAAAATAGACCTATATGCATGAGAAAATGAAAAGGAGAAGGGATTTATACCTCCCGGTAGATTGAATCGAAGAAAAGTCTTCCCGGAGTGACACCGATACGTAGAGATTCCAAAAAGACACGAACGAGCTCCGAATCCTCCCAAACTTGGGTAGCTTCCTCCTTGGCTAGAATGGAGAAGGAAAGAAGAAGATTTGGTGGGGAAATGGAAGGATTTGGTGGAGAAATTGCTAGGGATTGCTCTCTAGGAATTTGGGAAAGAACAAGAAGAGAGTGTGGATGAGAATAATGAAATGAACTTGAGCCTATCCTCTCCCAAAGTGGCTGGCCATATGGGACTATTTTTCCTATTATGGTAAGGTCCAAAATGCCCCCACTAACCTATTATATTAGTATTAGGAAAGGGCTAATTGGTTGGGGCTAAATTAGTCATTCTAAAGTCTCTAATCACACTAACCTTATCCATAATAATTAGTCTAACCTCTAACTAAAATATTTCTATCATATGAACTAAAATTAATATCATATGGGCCATGCCTAACTAGTGTGTGGGTCCTACTAGAGTCAAACTACCCCCGGGTCCCCGTTTCAAGTCGGATTGAGTTGAAATTCGAACCCGACTCAAATAATCCCAAAACAATATCATAAATAATAAAATAAATTTCAAAAATATTTCAAAAATACAAAATGACAAAATACTTATGTTCCTGAAAACTGGGGGTGACAAATTCCTCGAAATTAAAACCAAACAATAGTAAAATATCAAAATTACAAGTCATAATTTTAAATAGTTTAAAGGTGATTAAAAATCACCAAAAATCATAATATGAAATAATAATCAATAAATAATAATTATAATTACAAAATTTCAAAATTACCCTCATCTGGAAAACTGGGTGTTACATGTTTAGCGCAATTTGTCGATTTGTGCATCAAGACGTCGCTGGCGCAATCTGATGTTTTGCGCAACTAGGCTGTGCTGGCACAATCGGTGAATTGTGTATGTAATTCATTAAAAAATTTAATTTTTTTTGCACATACTGATGTTTGTCTCTTCATCAATACAGTTAACCTTAGGGAAGACGCAAACTATGAAGTTCTTGCCGAAACTCTGTCCGAGTCAGAGTTCAAGGAAGATCTTTCGCATGTCTCCTTTCCTCAGTATGCTTTGCCATCATCTTGGCAGGCTATCTTGATTGCACAAGATAATGAGACTCTATTATGTCTGATGAACGGGAAACCTCTACAGACTGCTGATACTGTCACACACAAGAAACCCTCGTTTTTGTTCGGTGAAGCTTTTGATAAGAACTCACAACCGAGGCCTCGTATGGAGGAGAGAATCTTTCGAAGGGGCGAGAAAATAATATATCTGACAGAGATCTCAAGATGTCTTCCTTTGTCCAGATACACTTTTGGGAGCTATCCCAGAAAGATGGAGTGGGACATAACTCCACTGCAACAGGCTCGAGTGGGCAACATCTATGTTAAGAAAGGTCCAGAAAATAAAGATGTATTCTATAGCTCTTCTGAACGACATTGTTCTTTGCTCCGAGGACTAAAACCCGGTTGCATCCTACCGGAGGATTCTTCTCTGTTGTTGCCAGTGAGGACCCCAATATTTGCAAATAAGTTTGCAAAGGTGGAAGGGAGATATCCAGACAATGACCTGCGGTTGACAGGTCTTGTTAATCCAAAGAATAAAAGATGGAGTTGCGTGGCCAATTGGATATTGGTCCAGTTTGAGAGTCAGCTCAGAGAAATTAATCTGTATCATGTATTATACGCCACTGTCTATGGGTTTCCCCCTAATCTATATTTGTTCCATGCGTTGGCGGAAAGATATAATTACAGAACCGGGACCTTCATGACACCGCACGGGAAAATCGGCTTAGCCTTGGATGAGATAAAATACATCTCTAATCTGCCGATGGGGAATATCCCATACAAAGAGTTCGTCCCGACGAATGATGAATTGGACAATCTACGCAAGGAAAATCCCAACATGGTAGATGTCTTCGAAGAGCTACTATGCCATTATAAGATTTGTTCTCTGTATTACAAGAGTGGCACGGCCGACACTTGCTATTCAACCAAGTGGTTGTCGTATCTTTTTCTTAACCACATTATTGAGAAGAAAGCTAAGGAACACGAGAACTGCAACCCCAACTTCTTCAAACCGCTTAGCAATAACGAGGTGATAGAGTTGATAGAGATGCACGATGAGATGGACATCAAGATCGAAGATGATCTTCAGTATCCTTCTTTCCAGAAAGGAGACCTCATCGAGAGCTATATGAGGATGGGTTACAGGCCCATGTCAAAAGAAGCCCAACTGGCAGGTTTTCTTACTCTCTGGCTTCGACGATATATTGTTCCCGGGGCCAGTACAGTTGACCGCTTCCATCGCGGTGTATTGTTTGCTGCCGTGCATCTAGTTTTTGGCTATCAGATGGATTTGTTATCAACAATGATGTGTAAGATGAACGCCGGACTCCTTCTCTTTGTTGACTCAATGATCCGAGGAAAAGGCGAGAAGGGACATTTCCCTCGACTAGAATTGCCGTATACGTATTTATTTGGATGGCTGCTTCTACACCATCCTTCTCTGATGAACCCTGCCATGGGGGCGATAAGCGGCAGTTTCTTAAGAAAATACTCCGGATGCAAGTGGGTTTATACCACTTTGAAGGACTGCCGGCGAGTTTTGAATCTTGGTAAAGGATGGAACTTTTACTGTGTTCCCCCTCCAGCTAGTTATGAATATATACCGACGAACCTCATCGACTCGATAAGAGTGCCGCCCTTGGGCCGTACAACCTTTGACTGGCTGAGAATGATTCGGCCATCACATCTGGTGTATCGGTTCGAAGATGAGTGTTATCTTGAACCCTATCTTCCAAGTCGTTTTATACGTCAATTCGGCTATGACCAATTCTATATGGGCAATGCCATAACATGCTTACAGGAAAAATATTACCTGATTGATGGAGCCCGGGCATGGGCCTATTACAACGCTCGGGATACCAAGACAACATTCTCTATGCCCACAAAGAACGACAAAGGCCCGCATATGCTGTACACTTACTCAATCTTCTATACATCAGCAAATACTTTTGCTGAGAATTTCAATTTGACGGACAGCTTTACGACGGTGACACGTTTTAGGAAAGGGACACCCATTCTGCTACCTCCCGGAAATGATGAAGAACACGAACCTGCTGATGCACCTTTGGAAGCTTCGAGGGAGGCCAATTTCCCAGAAGAAGTCAATGAACTGCTACGGGTTTCTGTAAAGATTACAAAATCATCGATCAAGGAGAAGAAAAGAAAGATAGGAGAACCATCTTCTCCTGTCTCCAAGAAGAAAACCGCCATAGACTCTTCAGAAAGGGTCACTACCCGATCACAGTCTCGACAATAGGCTGAGTCAGCTCATAGAGAGGAAGCGACGACCCCCACCTTAATCCAAAGACAGACACAAGCTGTAGACGTAGAGAGTCCTGAAGAACCTCTACGTAGGAAGAAAATAGCCTTCAGAAAGAAAGTAAACACTCCCCTAAGACCCAACCATACATCGATACTGGTTAATACTGTGTTGGGGTTATGATGTCTTCTCCTACACCTCCTCCTGAGCCTGGGCAGGTGATAGATACACGAGAAGGAACTGCAAGTACAGAAATAAGGGATAAGACCACAGAAACAAGAGGAAAGACTACGGAGACAAGAGATGAGGCTACGAAAGTAAGAGAATGGACTGCAGCTCTGATTACGATCAATGAGTCAGAATCGTCTCTTAAAGTAGTGCCGCCTCCTATACTTGTAATGGGAGCAGCTGATCTTCTAGTTACACCAAGTTCGCATCGCACCGAGAAAGATCGACTAATGCTAGAAGCTCTGGATGGATGTGACTTCGGCTTCCATGACGCAGATCTTATCGATGCAACTGATGATGAAGAAGCGCCAGAAGAGATAGCAGGTGATGAGGAAACACCGGCAGAGGGTGTTAGCGACAATATAGTTTTGGAAGAGGATGCTGCTGACCAAGCATCACAGGAGAAAAATGCTGCTGATGAAGTAGTACCGGGAGAGGCTACTGCCACTGACCCAAAAGATCAAAGAGGTATTGACTAATTTTGATAATCTTTATTTATAGATCAAATGACTGATGTCTTAACCTTCATCTATGCAGAAATCCAAACTCTTGCAGTTCTTCTGGCAGGCACTGACATGGTCCAGACAGAGGCGATAGCCAGTGGCAACCGTCATCTATCAGGTGGCTTCGAAGCGGGGAGTAGTCACGCAGTGATGTATGAAACTACTTTCGTGAGACTTCAGCCTGTTTCAATAAATGACAATCTTGTCACCAAACCAAGCGTTGGTAAGTTGCCTTCGTTTTGATCTTTTTGATAGTCCTTAGTGACGACAAACTAATGATGTTCATTTGATTTTGCAGAAGAACATCCGGGAGGGGCGACCAGCTCCACATGGTTCCCATGTCAAAAGAGGCTACGGCCAATGTTCGAGATGCTGAACTTCCACCTTCGCAGGCATCCGCTGCTGAAGCTTCTATAGAAGTAGTTGCCACACCTAGTACAGCGACTACCAATAGTTGGTTCCTTTACCACTTCATTAGGACCTTTAGTAAAAAGGATAATAGAAAAAGAAAATATTGGTTTCAATACTGTCAGAGGTCCAACTTCCTACCTGATCGGAGGCATCCGAGATCAGGGTAATGAGGCTCAGGCCGCTTATCTTAAACATGTGTTGGATGGGTTGGAAGAATCGATCAAGGTTTATAAAGACCTTAATCGAGGGGAAGTAGAGCCGCTCGTGACTGTCGAATTCGAGAGAATGGCTCAGGCAGCTGAGGTTTCAAAGGCTGATTTTAAGAATTTCTTGGACACTTTTGCTATAAAATCCTCAGAGTTTGATTCTCAGCTCAATATAGTAGCGTCTACTGCTGGAGAAAAGGAGAAGAAGGTTGCTGATTTAAAGATAGAGTTCGCTCGGCTTCAAGAGGAGCTGAGAGTCATTCAACTTGATATTGATAAAGAGACCACACAGCACCAGGCCGCAGTTCAGCAACTGGATGTTCTGACCCATGAGAAAAATGAATTCGTCAAGTTTCATCAGGATGAAATTGCTCGCCGATTAGTCACCTTGCCAACATTCGATACTGAATCTGGAATGGCAGAGGCTAGGAAACGAGTGCTGGATTCTCGTGATAAACGGCTTCAAACTTTGAAGTAGCAAATTGCTGATCTTATGATCCCTCCGACTGAATGAAAGAAAATTTTCTGTATTTTCTTCTTTGCAGTATGTCTTTTGGTAATATCTTTCACCTTTATCAATGAATCAATAAAAGGACATTATTTTGTGGCTCTATTATTTGTTGCATATCCTATTACGGATATAAATAATAGCGATAGAAAATATATTCAGAGGTTCAGGACATGATATATTTTTTGATTTAGAAAATAATTATATTCCTTATATCTGCTCAGAGGTAATATGGACATGGCAGAATATTTTTTTTTGAATATCATTATTTCGGTAGACAACTTAATCAGAGGTAATCAATACGTAACAAGTTGCTGATATGGATGAACGGATGAGTTGTCAGAATGAATGAACGAAATGAATCACCGGGATGAAAGGATGAACCGTCAATTGGATGGAGTGAATGGGTGAACCAAAATAGAATAAACGGGTAAACCGTCAGATGAATGGAATGAACGGATGAACCGTCGTAATAAATGAGTAAATGTTATGAAGAACACGTCGCTTTGGTTCTCGTAATAGACTATCTCAAGAATCTCTGTCTATAAATAGAATAAAAATTCAGATGGAATGATCAGTTTCAATTTTTTTAACACAAAATGTCATCTGAAGATGCATCCAAGAAGGCTGAGATCGTCCCAAAGGTCGAAGAAGCCGCTGAGGAACGTCCAGCCGAGCCAACCCAGCCAAAGCAGACGGAGGCGGGCGAAGGTTCGTCTGCACCCAAGCTGCCACAGGATATCTTGTCCTTCCTAGTTGAACTAAGGAAAACTGAAGAAGAGGAGGCTATGAGGATTGCCGCTTGCGTATTTCTAGTAAAATCGAGCAAGGATGTCCTTAGCTCCTTTGCTGACTATATTTTTGAAAAAGACGACAGTGGTCCTCGTCCTGTCTTTAAAAAGGACGATAGTGATCCTCGTCCTTGATATCATGTAATATCGTTTATGATAAAATAAAAATTTATGAATTATCTTGTCACATTTACAGGAAATCTCTTTTGCATTTATACATATTACTTTTTAAGGAATTTGCTATTGATAGGCATCATCGCAACTTGACCGTCCAACTCTGTGAGTTGATAGGCTCCATTTGAGAAAACTTTGCTCACGATATAAGGCCCTTCCCATTTCACGTCAAACTTGCCTTTGCTCATATGAGTCATAGTCATAGGACGTCTGACTGTTAGAACAAGTTCTCCTTTCTGAAAGGCTCTGACTTTAACTTTGCAGTTAAAAGCCTTCGAGACGCGGACTTGATATAACTCAATATGTTGTTGAGCCAATAGCCGCTTCTCGTCAAGCGCCTCTAATTCTTGAAGTCGAAGAAGATCATTGTTCTCTGTAGTTAGTTCGTTAGCGATGGCAATTCTCAAAAATGGAATTTGAAGTTCCAGAGGTAGAACTGCTTCACAACCGTACACCAGAGAGAAAGGTGTACAACCTATGGGGTTACGAACCGTAGTACGGTATGCCTATAGACATTCTCCGAGATTTTTACTCCAGTTCCGTTTGTTAGTAGACACAAACTTCTTAAGGATTTTTATGATAGTCTTATTGAAGGCTTCAGCCAAGCCATTAGTAGCAGGGTTGTAAGCTGTAGAGGTGACATTATCAATCCGATGATCGTCACAGAACCTGGTAAACTTTTGACTGATGAACTGAGGTCCATTGTCGTGAATGATTCGTCGAGGTACACTAAATCTGTAAATAATATGGTATTTGATGAAGTTGATGGCGCTGCTGGTTTTGACTTCAGCCAAAGGTATAGCTTCGGCCACTTGGAGAAATAATCCGTTATTGCTAGTATAAACCGATGTCCCTTAGAAGAAGGAGGGTTGATGGGACCTATAATATCCATGCCCCAAGCCTCAAAAGGCCAGGAAGCAACAGTCGGATGAAGGAATTCTGACGGTTGATGGATAAAATCTGCATGGATTTGATAGGCTCGACATTTCCTTGCATATTCGATGGCATCAGATACCATAGAGGGCCAATAGTAACCTATTCGTCGGATACGATCCTGTAGCTTAGGGCCGGGTTGATATGCTCCACAGACACCATCATGAGCTTTACGCAATACCTGCTTCGCTTCATCACCAGCAAGACAGCACAAGAGTAGGTCATCATAAGTCCGTCGATAGAGAGTCTTGGTGGTCTGATTATAGTAGAATCGAAGAGATCGTGGACGGATACTCATAGCCTCCTTAAGATCTTCATGAAGTATGTCATGAACTACGAAGTCGATGAAAGGAGCTCTCCAATCTTCATTGATAACATTGACTTTGGTGAAATTACTGAACTCAATGTTACGATTGTTTTTAATGCAGAACAATTTTCTGTTGGAAACAACAACCACTTGTTGTCTTTTGACGGGAATTGCTAAGACTGCTGTGAGATTAGCTAAAGCATCTGCCTTAGTGTTACAAGCTCATCGAACATATTCAATAAAGAAAGCCTTGAATGATGTAGCCATGTAAATCGCTGCTTCATGATAGGGTACTAGATCTTGATGGCGAACTTCGTATGTTCCTCTAACCTGATTGACAACCAGTTTAGAATCACCATAGACTTCAAGATATTCGACTTCCAACTGTTTAGCTAACTGGAGTCCAATAGCAAGGCATTGTATTCAGCCACATTGTTAGAGCACGGCTGGTCTAAGGAATAAGCTCTTTGGATAGCTAATCCTTCTGGAGAGACTAGAACAATTCCAACTCCTGTGACAATGGTCCCATTTGGTCCAATCCGGGATGCTCCGTCGAAGAACAGACGCCAGGTAGGAAATTCTTCAGAGATCATGTTTGATTCCAATATTTCGTCTGGAATTTCGTCATAAAGCTTAGATGTCTCCGGAACAGGATGAGCTGCTAGAAAGTCAGCCAGTGCTTGACCCTTAACAGACTTTTACGGAACATAAACCATGTCGTATTGGGCTAGCAGAATGGCCCATATAGCCAGTCGAGAATTGAGTGTGCTGGACTTTTTCATCAGTACCCGAAGAGGATTAATTCGGGAAATGATATGAATGGTTTGGACAATAATATAATGCCGAGTCTTTTGAACAACGAACATAAGAGCTAGGCATTCTTTCTCAACCGGACTATAACGGTGTTCAGCACCAATCATAGTATGACTAAGATAGTATATGGCTTGTTCATGGCCTTTTTTATTCTTCTGGGCAAGTAAAGCACCCAACGAATGATCTATAGCACGGACATACATGAAGAATGGTATGCCTGAGATTGGTGGCACCAAGACTGGTGGGTTTATCAGATACCGCTTTATATCATCAAATGCTCGTTGACATTCTTAGGTCCAAACGAAAGATACAGCCGTCTTCATTAACTGAGTAAATGGTCTGCAGCGTCAAGACAGATTTGAAATGAACCTCCTGATGTACACAAATCGACCTTGGAATCCTCGTAGCTCTTTTAAGTTACATGGAGGACGCATCTCTTGAATGGCTTTGATCTTCTCAGGATCCACGTGTATACCTTTAGAGGTAATGACGAAATCGAGAAATTTACCACTAGAGACACCCAAGAATGACTTGGTGGGATTCATTCTTAGTTGATGTTGGCGCATTATATTGAAGATAGTTCTTAAATCTTGGATGTGATCTTCCTTTAGGCGACTCTTGATAGCAATATCGTCGACATAGCATTCGACAGTCTTGCGTAGATGATCTCGAAAGATGGTACTCATATCTCGTTGGTAAGTTGCACCAGCGTTCTTGAGACCAAATGGCACCACAGTGTAGCAGTAGACTCCGTGAGGAGTGCGGAAAGAGGTATGTCTTTCATCTTCAGAATTTATCCAAATCTGATTGTATCCAGAGAATCCATACATGAAGGATATCCTTTCGAACCCACAAGTGTTGTCGATCATGACATCTGTAATAGGGAGAGGAAACTTATCCTTTGGACAAGCTTCATTAAGATCCCGAAAGTCGATGCAAACTCAAACTTTGCCAGTTTTCTTCAAGACTAGAACAACGTTAGCTACCCAATCAGGATGTTGTTCTTATCGAATAAAGCCACAAGCTATGAGCTTTTTGACTTCATCATCAATTGCATCCATCATTTCTGGCTTGAATCGCCTTTGCTGCTGTTTGACTGACTTTGCATTAGGTAAAATATTCAGTTTATGAGTAGCAACTTTGGGATCTAAATCTGGCATGTCTTCATAACTCTAAGCAAAGACATCAATGTATTCTCGAATAAGAAGAATTAATTCTTGTCTATCCGCCTCTGGGAGGTTCTTGCTGATGAATATTGGACGAGGTGACCCGTTTTCTCCTACATCAATTTGAACCAATTGATCTTCGGTAGGAGGTTCCCGTTGTTCGAATCGGAGTTTCCATTGGATATCCATTCGTTGAACCCACGGATCTATTTCAGGATTTTCTTTGATATCCTCGTCATAGCCTTCTGGGAGTTTAGCGGAGACCATGTTAGAAGATACGACCAATCGATGAACTTGACCAATACTGGTGTCAGAATCCCATGATCTGGAATCAGAAGAGTTAGAGCGCTCCTTATTATCGGATTCGGAGACTTCTGGAGATAAGACTGGAGGTAAAGTATATCCGAGACCTCTTTTCGTCCTGCTGTAGTACATCTCTAATTTTCCTTTCGGAACAACCGTACAGATAGGAGTTCGTCTACCCTTACCATAATTGAGGCCATTCTTGAAGTCATAATATAACACCCAGTTTTCCAGATGAGGATAATTTTGAAATTTTGTAATTATAATTATTATTTATTGATATTTATTTTATATTATGATTTTTGGTGATTTTTAATCATTTTTAAACTATTTAAACCATGACTTGTAATTTTGGTATTTTGCTAGTGTAACACTAGAGACAACTTGACCTAGAGCCTAGCCATGTGATTAGGGTATTTCATTTATCATTTCCAGTTTGAGGGTATTTTTGTCATTTTGAATTTAATTGAATTTAATATATATTATTTAGAATTTAATATATTATTAAGAATGGTGTAGTTTTAATATTATTTAATTAATTGCCATGTATTGTGATTAGCCTAACTTAGTTTGGACCTAACCTAGATTAGTCATAGCTAGTCTTAGCTAACCATGGTTAGTGTTAGTTAGAATTTGTCAGCCTTGGTTAAGTCATGACTAGATGGAACAACTAGGTCACAACTTGACTAGTGTGAAACCTAGCTTTGTGAACCATTGAATTAGTTAGATTGATTTATAGCCATTGATCACCCCAAAACCCTAACCCTAGCATTTATGGCCAGCCACCTAGGGTTCCACACCCCTATTTAATGCCTCTTCCATCTAGGGCTAGCCTCCTTTAGGAAATTTGCAAGTTGGAAAAGAGAGGTAAATCCCATTCTTCCCTAATCCATATCTTTTCCATTTCAACTCTTTTTTCCTTCAAATTTCTTGCATTAGGATCTAATCACTATTTATTTTCTGTCCATGGTGAGAAATTTCAGTGGAGGAACAATTTAGAGAAGTTTGGGTAGCAAGAAGAACACCCCTCTTTGAAGCTTTTTGAGCTATTTCACACACCTAGGTAATTCCTATTTCTCTCCATCAAATGGTGATTTCTAAGCATGAATAGGAAGACCTAGGAATACCCTAACTGTTGGTATAGTTATTGCTAGGTTTCGGGTCCAATACGTGTCCGTAACGGACACGTATCAGTGGGCATGTCTAGGTCTTCGACGAAATGCCACAATTGGCATTTCGTTCTTATTTTCTGTTTTTGTTTGAATAGAAAATTAGGGTTTGGTCTTGCTTGTTGATTTCTGTTGGACTGAGGTGATGTTCATGTCGGAATGGACACGTGAACACGCTATCTCCACGCGCACAGCACACGCGTAGCAGTCCCCTGCTACTCGGGGGCTATATCTCCCTGGACACGCCATGTGGATACGAGAAATTTGACACACAGGTCAGGGATGATACTGACACGAGGCTCCCTAAGTTTCACAAGTTCTCGTGTCGTGTTGGACACGTATTTACGAGTGCATTGGTCGTGCACTGTGTTGGTTCAACCGACTTTTGGCCGCTGATACGTGTGTCGTGTCACTGACACACGTGTCGTGGACCAAAATTAGGGTGTCCACATCCTAGACCCAGACACACTCGACACTGGGACACGAGCTCAGGGTCTGTGTCGATTCGTGTCACGTGCACGAGTCCAATGAACACGTGCACGATACACTGTTTTTTCTGTATTTAGTTTCTATTATTCCTGTAATTTATTCCACCTTTAATTGTTTAAATTAATGATAAATTATCATTTTAATTCCTAGACATGTTTGTTAGTACATGTTAGATAGGTTTTACAAATTAGAATTGAGTTTATGTTATGAAATGGACTTTCGAACCATATGTTGGCTGTAGACTGATACGCATGTTCAGTCTTGTTATTCTTTGAGTTTATTCTATTTTTAATCTGATTAATTGATGTTTTTAGATGGTCATGATTAATCCTACATTGTGTTGATACCTGCTGGTAAGGTTTTACATATTAGATAGGTCTTATATTACTGAAATAAGAATTTAACATTGAGTTGGCTTTCGAAATGTATATGACTGATACATGAAATTTGAATGATATTTATTCCTATTTCAAAACTGTCATGTTCTCTTTAATAACTGAGTTTGATTTCATTTCCCTTCCTAGACTGAAATTGAATGTTAATTCGTATACATTGTTAAGTTCACTGATTGTTAGATTTCATGGTGACTGAATTCAAATGTGATTAGTTAACTGTCATTTCTTTCCATCTACAAACTGATTTTTGATTTCATTATTAACTATAAATTGATTCCTTTAATCCCCCAAACCTGAGAATGGGATTCTAAATGTTAAATATCAATGTGATTTACATATAGCATTGATTTTGATTCACATGTTAACTGTCCTGATTTTTCCTATTAAACTGTCTAAATTTTCTTATTAGAACTGTCAATGTAAATACATGTTTCCCTCACTATTTTTTTCAGTTGCACACAAATGTACACTACACTGATTTCCTATCACCACTCACTATTCACAGGTTACACAGGTATCTAATTCACAATTCCTATATCTATGTACACTCTCATGTCACAGGAGCACACATGCTCACATGTTAGATTTTTCCCTCACTATTTTTCCTATTTCCCAGTTTAATACTGTTTTCATATCAACACACACACACAGTTTTACACTACCACTCACTGTTCTAGGATTTTTCACACACATACACATGTTCTTAAACACTCTACTCACACACCCTTGTATCACACTACCATATCACCCTCTATTGACACTCTATAACACTCACAAATTCTATGATAACACACACAGGAAACACATGCTAACACATGTACACTATCATATGCCTTTTTCCTATCCTCTATGTATATGTGTGTGTATATATATATATATATATATATATATATATATATATATATATATATATATATATATATATAAGTGATACATATATTATCATGTATCCTATATATTATAATGTGTGTACTATTTTATATTAGATATATATATTGATATGTGTATATGTGATATGTGGTTGGTATATAGGTAATATAGCCTATAGCCTAGGACTCATAGCCTATGGGTATGGGTTGAATGCCAGTATAGGTTATAGTTGACTTGTATAGTCTAGAACTGATGTGGGCTTACTAGAATAGACTAGTTAGACTAGTGAGACTTTGGTTTGACCTAGTTTGACTTCTAGGGTTGACCAGAGTTGACCAAGAGTTGACTTTGGTCTAGATTGACCTAGATTCATCTATAGAATGCATTGTAATGCATCTTATTATTATTTTAGACTTATAGTGACTTGTACTGTTCTATAGGAGACAGACACCACTCCTCGGACAGTAGATACTCTATAGATACTCAGGATACGGGCGAGTACATTCTCTGATCATTTCATATCCTGTATTAGGAGTATATTTCCTGTTTTAGATTACTTTACATGATGCTGACACGTTGGAAACACGGATTAGTACTATATTGATCTTGTCGTGCGATGTTATCCCTTTAGCGGATACATAGAATATTTCATGTTCGTGTACTTTATCATGAGCATCGTGTACTCCTTGTGTTCGTGCTTTTCGTGTACAAATCGTGTGAAATCGTGTATACTCATGTGCTCACATGATCTTCGTGTACGACTATACTTCGTGTACGATAACATAACTTGGCTAGATCCTTGTGTATTGATTGGGACGGGGGAGTAGAAGTGGTTATGTAATCAATCCAGTAGATTACTCGTGTATGACCTCTTTAGATTACTTGTGTACAACATCGTGCCGTTTACATAACTATCTTGTGCTCTGAATCACTAGTCACTAATAGTTCTCTATATATTGTAGCTATTTACTTATAATCTCTCTCTTTATTACATCATGTTGTTCTTCAGTCTCTTGTATCTTACTCTCTAGCATATTTATATTTTTTAACCTGTTATGATTTGTTGAGATGTACTGTGCTCGCTCCTGTCCTGACTGGACTTGTTGAAAATATTACAGAGGACGAGGCTGAGGCGTTATGCCCTACGTATTACGGTACGACCCTAGAGGATTGCTGTGACTTAGACCAGCAGCAGGACCCACTAGCAGTTGATGACACTCCCCTAGATTAGGATGTCTTTTATTATCTTTCTGGATTACTGTATTGAGATTCTGAGATGATTGGGATATGTACTTATTTAGACACTTAGACTTATCTGGATTGTATTCTCTGTGGATTTTATTCTGTTCTATCTATCTATCTTTTATCATGCTCTACCTTAGATGTGATTGAGATTGTATTGCTATGTCACCTCCATTCGGAGTGTATATACTGTACATGTACCTTTATATTGTTAGATGTTGACCTAGGACAACGTTCTACCGCCGACACTGCGGCGTAGGCTGGACGTACCCACGTCTTGTGCCCTTACTCTAGGGTGCGGGTCGTGACACATTTTTAGTGTTGGCCCATGCAGGTCCTGAGAGTCGCAATTAGTACAATTTTGTAGTAGTACTCGAACTAGAGTGTCACTACAGCCTGTGGTAGAATATAGAATATAAGTTTTGAGGTACTCAATCACAGTTAGAATTCCTTGAGAGATTCCTGGGATGCCCCTTGAGAATCTCATTCTGAACTTCAAATTTGAAATCCTTCTCTTTTTTTAATTTACCCTTACTCCTTGATATTTGAATTTGATCTTGATGGATCGTTGTTGATTTGATTTTTTTATCGAGATGAATTTTATGACCCGAGTTACGGTATCTTCTGATAACATATGTTGACAGAAATAACAGGGATGGTAAAACGTCTACTTTATTATGGAACCTAGAGTTTATCGCAGCTATATTAGCTGGCGTGGCAAGAACATAGGGACCTAACTTCGGATGTACATATCTTGATCTAGAGATTGGAATTTCTCGCAGCTATACTAGTCAACATAGCAAGGATTCCAGACGACATGATCATAGAGATGCATACCCCAGTTATGGACTCTACCGTTCATCGCAGCCTTGCTTACTAGCGTGGCGAGGATTCCGAGTATCATGATTTTGGACAGACGCATGTGATTATCAGATTATATCTTGAAGGTTTTTAAAGTATCATCTCTTTCATTTCTCTTCTGTAAAGAAAAAAATTGCTTTCCATCATCAAAATAACTTAGGAGTAGGGATAACTTTAGTTGGCTAGTCTAATTCTTTGTAGAAATTCATTAGTTATAACCCTTTCTTAGTATGACGATTTGATGACTTGTGATTAGGCCCTTATCTTAGGGATGATAGTATAGCCTGGCTTTAGAATAGTGACTCTTGTAGCTGGTTCTCCTTTGTTTATATTTACCAGTTTTTATATGGAATGATAGACTGCCTTACAGCCTTGCTGATTGATTTACTCTTTTTTCAGTATGGCACCCATGACCCGAGCCCGTCGTCTGAGAGCCGCTACAGCTTCGGATATGACTAGGAGCGTGCTCCCACCTCCTATTGCTCAGGAGGTAGTGACCCCTCAGGTTGACCCAAGGGTAATGGCACCTTCCGCCACCGAAGAGGTGTTAGCATCCTCACCAGAGAGTTTCTCTCCACCACATGTTATTCAGGAGAGAGCTGCAATCTCATCTGAGACCGAGAGTCCTTCCCCGCCTCCTCATCTGCCTCCAGGAGCGGTACCCCATACCATACCCTCGGCATGTTTGTTTTTTGACGGAGCTTAGATATCCAGACTTCTCCGGGATGTGTTGGAGGCACAGAGAGTTCAGGCTGAGATCCTGAAGGAGCAGGGCCACAGGATCCAACTGCTGTGGGATTTGGTACATTCAGGAGGAGAGCCTAGTTCTAAGAGGACGAGGAGCAGTGTATACCCAGAGCCCCACCCAAACTATCAGCCTAGACCAGCCTATCCAGTCCAGACTCCTGTTCAGCAGAGGCCAGCTGAGAGAGTGCCTACCTGTACTTTTTGTAAGAAGCCTGGACATTTATGGGACTACTGTAGGAAGAGAAGAGGGGTGTGCCTGTTATATGGGTCAGCTGCACACATGCTGCGAGACTGTCCTGCTATACTTATCCCAGCCAAGGTTCCGCCTTCGGAAGGGAGTTCCAGCCACCAGACCTAGTTGGAGGTGAGTCCTTGACCTATATCTTAGCCAGTCTTTGATAATTGATGCATCCTACCATATTATTGTATGTTTTGATACCTTATGATTACTTTTGATCTAGTATGACTAGAATGGCTAGATGAGACCTCAGACTGATACCATTTACCAAAATCCTATATGTTATCTTTCCAATTGCATGATTTAGATAAGTTTTCTATTGATCTTGATTGTTGGGGTTTGACCTAGAAAGGGTACGATCATCTTAATTTCGAGGACGAAATTCTTCTAAGGAGGGTAGGATTATAACACCCAATTTTCCCGATGAGGGTAATTTTGAAATTTTGAAATTTTGAAATTATAATTATTATTTATTGATATTTATTTCATATTATGATTTTTGGTGATTTTTAACCATTTTTAAACTATTTAAATCATGACTTGTAATTTTGGTATTTTGCTAGTGTAACACTAGAGGCAGCTTGACCTAGAGCCTAGCCATGTGATTAGGGTGTTTCATTTATCATTTCCAGTTTAAGAATATTTTTGTCATTTTGAATCTAATTGAATTTAATATATATTATTTGGAATTTAATATATTATTAAGAATGGTGTGATTTTAATATTATTTAATTGATTGCCATGTATTGTGATTAGCCTAACTTAGTTTGGACCTAACCTAGATTAGTCATAGCTAGTCTTAGCTAACCATGGTTAGTGTTAGTTAGAATTTGTTAGCCTTGGTTAAGTCATGACTAGATGGAACAACTAGGTCACAACTTGACTAGTGTGAAACCTAGGCTTGTGAACCATTGAATTAGTTAGATTGATTTATAGCCATTGATCACCCCAAAACCCTAACCCTAGCATTTATGGCTAGCCACCTAGGGTTCCACACCCCTATTTAATGCCTCTTCCATCTAGGGCTAGCCTACTTTAGGAAATTTGCAAGTTAGAAAAGAGAGGTAAATCCCATTCTTCCCTAATCCATATCTTTTCCATTTCAACTCCTTTTTTCTTCAAACTTTTTGCATTAGGATCTAATCACTGTGTATTTTCTGTCCATGGTGAGAAATTTCAGTGGAGGAACAATTTGGAGAAGTTTGGGTAGCAAGAAGAATACCCCTCTTTGAAGCTTTTTGAGCTATTTCACACACCTAGGTAATTCCTATTTCTCTCCATCAAATGGTGATTTCTAAGCATGAATAGGAAGCCCTAGGAATACCCTAACTGTTGGTATAGGTATTGCTAGGTTTCGTGTCAAATACGTGTCCTTATCGGACACGTATCAGTGGGCATGTCTAGGTGTTCGACGAAATGCCACAATGGACATTTCATTCTTGTTTTCTATTTTTGTTTTAATAGAAAATTAGGGTTTGGTCTCGCTTGTTGATTTCTGTCGGACTGAGGTGATGTTCGTGTTGTGTCGTGTCGGAATGGACACATGAACACGCTGTCTTCACGCGCACAGCACACGCGTAGCAGTCCCCTGCTACTCGGGGGCCATATCTCCCTGGACATGCCACGTGGACACGAGAAATTTGACACATAGGTCGGGGATGACACAGTCACGAGGCTCCCCAAGTTTCATGAGTCCTTGTGTTGTGTCAGACACGCATTTGCGAGTGCATTGGTCGTGCACTGTGTTGGTTCAGCCGACTTTTGGCCGCTGATACGTGTGTCGTGTCACTGACACACGTGTCGTGGACCCAAATCAGGGTGTCCACATCCTGTGTTTAGTTTCTGTTATTCCTGTGATTTATTCCACTTTTAATTGTTTAAATTAATGATAAATTATCATTTTAATTCCTAGACATGTTTGTTAGTACCTGTTAGATAGGTTTTACAAATTAGAATAGAGTTTATGTAATGAAATGGACTTTCGAACCATATGTTGGCTGTAGACTGATACGCATGTTCAGTCTTGTTATTCTCTGAGTTCATTCTATTTTTAATATGATTAATTGATGTTTTTAGATGGTCATGATTAATCCTACATGTGTGTTGATACCTGTTAATGAGGTTTTACACATTAGATATGTTTTGTATTACTGAAATGAGAATTTAACATTGAGTTGGCTTTCGAAATGTATATGACTGATAAATAAAATTTGAATGATATTTATTCCTATTTCAAAACTGTCATGTTCTCTTTAGTAACTGAGTTTGATTTCCATTTTTCTTCCTAGACTGAAATTGAATGTTAATTCGTATACATTGTTAAGTTCACTGATTGTTAGATTTCATGGTGACTGAATTCAAATGGGATTAGTTAACTATCATTTCTTCCCATCTACAAACTGATTTTTGATTTCATTATTAACTATAAATTGATTCCTTTAATCCCCCAAACCTGAGAATGGGATTCTATATGTTAAATGTCAATGTGATTCACATATAGTATTGATTTCGATTCACATGTTAACTGTCCTGATTTTTTCTATTAAACTTTCTAAATTTTCTATTAGAACTGTCAATGTAAATACATGTTTCCCTCACTGTTTTTTTTCAGTTACACACAAATGTACACTACACAGATTTCCTATCACCACTCACTGTTCACAGGTTACAAAGGTATCTAATTCACAATTCCTATATCTATGTACACTCTCTTGTCACAGGAACACACATGCTCACATGTTATCTTTTCCCCTCACTGTTTTTCCTATTTCCCAGTTTACACACTGTTTTCATATCAACACACACACACAGTTTTACACTACCACTCACTGTTCTAGGATTTTTCACACACACACATGTCCTTAAACACTCTACTCACACACCCTTGTATCACACTACCATATCACCCTCTATTGACACTCTATAACACTCACAAATTCCATGATAACACACACATATGAAACACATGTATATATCATATGCCTATTTCCTATCCTCTATGTATATATGTGTATATATATATATATCCATGATAACACACACATATGAAACACATGTATATATCATATGCCTATTTCCTATCCTCTATGTATATATATATATATATATATATATATATATATATATATATATATATATATATATATATATATATATATATATATATTTTTTTTTTTTTTTTATAAAATATATATATATATATATATATATATATATATATATATATATATATATATATATATATATATATATATATATATATATATATATATATATTATATATATATATATATATATATATATATATATATATATATATATATATATATATATATATATATATATATATATATATATAGGTGATACATATATTATCATGTATCCTATATATTATAATATGTGTACTATTTTATATTAGATATATATATTGATATGTGTATATGTGATATGTGGTTGGTATATAGGTAATATAGCCTATAGCCTAGGACTCATAGCTTATGGGTATGGGTTGAATGCCAGTATAGGTTATAGTTGACTTGTATAGTCTAGAATTGATGTGGGCTTACTAGAATAGACTAGTTAGACTAGTGAGACTTAGGTTTGATCTAGTTGTCCTAGTTTGACTTCTAGGGTTGACCAGAGTTGACCAAGAGTTGACTTTGGTCTAGATTGACCTAGATTCATCTATAGAATGCATTATAATGCATCTTATTATCATTTTAGACTTATAGTGACTTGTACTGTTCTATAGGAGACAGACACCACTCCTCGGACAGTAGATACTCTACAGATACTCAGGATACATGCAAGTACATTCTCTGATCATTTCATATCCTGCATTAGGAGTATATTTCCTGCTTTAGATTACTTTACATGATGCTGACATGTTGGAAACACGAATTAGTACTATATAGATCTTGTCGTACGATGTTATCCCCTTAGCGGATACATCGGGTATTTCGTGTTCGTGTACTTTATCATGAGCATCGTGTACTCCTTGTATTCGTGCTTTTCGTGTACAAATCGTGTGAAATCATGTATACTCATGTGCTCACATGATCTTCGTGTACGACTATACTTCGTGTACGATAACGTAACTTGGCTAGATCCTTGTGTATTGATTGGGGCGGGGGAGTAGAAGTGGTTATGTAATCAATCCAGTAGATTACTCGTGTACGACCTCTTTAGATTACTCGTGTACAACATCGTACCGTTTACATAACCATCTTGTGCTCTGAATCACTAGTCACTAATAGTTCTCTATATATTGTAGCTATTTACTTACAATCTCTCTCTTTTTACATCATGTTGTTCTACAGTTTCCTGTATCTTACTCTCTAGCATATTTATATTTTCTAACCTGTTATGATTTGTTGAGATGTAATGTGCTCGCTCCTGTCCTGACTGGACCTGTTGAAAATATTACAGAGGACGAGATTGAGGCGTTCTGCCCTACGTATTATGGTGCGACCCTGGAGGATTGCTGTGACTTGGACCAGCAGCAGGACCCACTAGCAGTTGATGACACTCCCCTAGATTAGGATGTCTTTTATTATCTTTCTGGATTATTGTATTGAGATTCTGAGATGATTGGGATATGTACTTATTTAGACACTTAGACTTATCTGGATTGTATTCTCTGTGGATTTCATTCTGTTCTATCTATCTATCTTTTATCATGCTCTACCTTAGATGTGATTGAGATTGTATTGCTATGTCACCTCCATTTGGAGTGTATATACTGTACATATTCCTTTATATTGTTAGATGTTGACCTAGGACAGCGTTCTACCGCCGATACTGCGGCATAGTTTGGACGTACCCACGTCTCGTGCCCTTACTCTCGGGTGCGGGTCGTGATACATAACCCATCTTTCGGATGATGTCTTTTGATTGTTGACTATAACGACGAAGTTGGAGATGTCCCATATCGTTACTTTTGCTATCATCCGTATAGCTAAATTTTTGTTCTGACCCTTTACTAAAAAGTATTGGACTCTCGTCTCTCTTTCGAGAAGGGACAACAAAATATGAGTCATCTGGATGTTCAAATAAGACCTCTGTCTGAAGGGATTGTACGACCCCTATTGTAAATGACTGAAAGCTGTCTAGCATATCCAAATAGCATTTAGTATGATAAACGACATCAGTATACTGGAAAGTAAATGCTTTTTCATTGATTTATACATCCGTATTTACAATAAGACCTTTAGCCTTAGCAGGCTTGGTCAGATCGATTACAAGGGGAGGAAAAGAAGAGCAAGGTGGATTAGACTTGTCGCGACGAAGGTCGATAACAAGCGGCTCAGAGGAGGTAGCTCCCTTTTATCCTTGTTACAACGGATTTCGATAACAAGTGGCTCGGAAGATGTGAGCTCCCTTTTATCCTTGTTACGACGTACGTCGATAACCAGTGGCTCAGAAGAGGTGAGCTCCCTTTGATTTTGATTACCACCAATTGATTGCTTTCGGACCGGCAGGTGAATAGCCAGTGGTTTAGAGGATTGAGGATGAGAGACACGCCCTTTGACAGGTATGATGAGATTGTCATTGGGCACTGCTTCTTGTTCTTCTTCAACATCCATGGCCAGTACTACCTTCATAAACTCTTCTTTGTACATGCGAGCGTCGTTGCAATATGCCTCAACGCCTTTAAAAGGGTAGAGATCCGCAACTTATTTTTGGACCTCTCCTTTGTCATCAACGTACTTGAAGCATTGATGGAGTGTAGAAGGAACAATGTTGTGTTCATGAAGGAATGGTCTCCCCAGAAGAGCATTGTAAGAGCAACCGTGGTTGTCTATAATGTAGAAGGTCACCTTCGTGTGAAGATTGCCAATTTAGAGTTTAGGCGTATCTTGCCTAAAGGTTCACTCCTTCTCTGGTTGAATCCTAGGATGGTGGTGATAGTGCCAGAGAGGCTATGCACTGGAATCTTTAGAGCATCCAACATCGTCTTCGGCATGATGCTGAGTGCTGACCCTGGATCTATCAGGATACGATCGACCTTCATGGTGTCGACATATCCTGTAAAGTAGAGAGGACGGTTATGTCGATTGTCTTCCATCAGCATATCATCTTGTGTGAAGGTAAAGTTTGGAATTAATTCCAGCGCACTGTGACAGTGGAGACAAGAGACAGGTTCTGATTCATGTTTCTTGAGAAGAGTTAGGCAAGTTTCTGCCTGCATCAAAGCCTCACTCAGTGTTTCTCGAGTCTCTTTAGAGAGGCGTAAGAGCTCGAAGATGGATAGCCTGGCCGATGTGTTGGCCAATTGAGCCAATATGTCAAAGTTGTATGGCTTCTCAAGTCTAGAAGGGGCAGACTTCTTCAAAACTTTGTCGAAGCGGACTTGTTGTTTGCCTTTGTCGGCTGCTAACGGTTTAGGAGGAGTTGGTTCCATAACCGGTAATGATGTAGAAGGGATGTCCTCCGTAGAGACAGGCTACACTAGTACAGCCTCAGAAGATGAAGCAGAATTCTCATGAGTTTCGGAATGCTCCCGTAGATAGGTTTTCCCTGACCTGGTGCCCAATAGGATCTCTTCTTCAACTATGGGGTCAAAAGACACCATATTGCAGCTCTTTGTCTTGCCCTTAGAGCATTCTTTTTGCTTGGAGAAAAAAGGAACTTCGAAATCTGAATCAAGATTAGGATGGATCTACATGATCTCGTCATTATTAAGGGACAAGGGGACAAGACCTTCATTTCATGGAGAAGGAAGATTCTCAATCTCTAGAGTGGCCCTAGAAATGGGGATGATGCCACTCTGCACTACTTATGGCGGAAAGTCATCCAACTGTACAGAAATCATATTGGCCGTAACAGTCTTTTCATTCTGCTGGAGAGTGACGACACCGGTGTTGACCAACTCTTGAATCTTGCCTTTGAGCACGTAGCATGTCCGAGTAGGATGCCCTATGAACCTGTGATAAATACAATACTTAGGGTGGTCAGTTTACCGACTTCATCAGGGTTAGGGAGTTGCAATTTATTGCTTTTAAGCAAACAGTCGAAGATGCTCGCTGTATCATTTTCATCAAAAGAATACTCTACTTTTGGACGAGGTTCCTTTAGTGGAGGTACAGAAGGAGCAGAGGTAGATGTGGGTTGAGCCATGTTAACGGCCAAAGATTCCTTGCTCTTGAGGTTGATGTTCAAGGTTTCTTTGCCCTTACGGTTATTCTGGCGATTACCGCTACCGGATGCAGAAGGCTCATCTCGATCAGGGTTAGACATGTGTACCCCCAACTGTTTGAACTTCTCGACGCTAACTTCAGCTGCTTTAGCATTGACGATGAATGACGGCCAATTCTGGAACTGTGTTATTCCCGTCCATATGCTGATGATAGGCAACAAGTTTGATTTACAAATATCTATCGTTACAACAGATGGGGTTCCGGGAGGCATTTTGAGTGCTTCTCGACGGAATCGTTCAATGAAACTCTCAGTAGTTTTATTATGTCTTTGCTTGATCTTGTTGGGGGCAGATATAGTCATATCGTTGATACCCTCGTAGATCATTCCAGGAACATCTATTTGAGCCCGACAAATAAAGTGATAGAGGCGTCAGACAGGCTGCGGTACCAATCGTATGCTGTGTCGGCTAAGCAGCCGACGAAGACTCTAGTAAGAAGAGCATCGCTTGACTGGAGCTGGACAGTCATTACCTCGAAATGGTTAATGAACTGACTCAGAGAAGTACTGCCGTCAAACAGCGTGATCGTGAGAATCTTGTACTTTAGAGGGAATGAAACTTCCTTCCATTCAACCGGATAAGGTTGTTTTATTCCCAGCCTCTGTAGACCATCTTTCTCTTTGAAGGCCTCGAACTGAGTACGCAGAAGCTTTATAACCTCATTGGCATCTCCTGAGGATGGAGAAGTAATAGGCTGGCTTACCGTGTTAGGAGGAGGAATAACATGGTAAGCACTATCCCTAGCCCCTGAATGACTGGGTGTAACTTGAATAGGTATTGAGGCTACTTGAGGAGACGGTACCCCCAGACTCGTATTGACAAGCACAAATGATGCTATAATCTCAGGATTTACAGCAGGTGCAGTCGGCGATACTGTATGTTGAGCTACAATAACGGCATGCATACTTGTGATCATTTCAGCCATGGTCTTCAATTTGTCTTCCAGTATGGCTATTCGTTGCTCTTGACTTGCTGAACTAGAAGCGTCTGTATCTTTAGTAACGACATAGGATGACACTTCTCTGGGTACAGTAGAAGATACTGTCTGCTCAGAGCTTTCGCTATATGCATCATAATAAGAGAAAGAATCATCCCCTGAGTGAAAAATGGAGAAATAACCAGAGGGATCTTGGAGAAGATTCCTATGACCGACTGTGTCTCGACTTCGGGATCGGGTGTGTCGGAATACTCCTTCATAAGATTCATGGAGTAAATCTAGATATCGTTGACTGGGCTTGCGGGGCTTGCCATGCTTTGAACACTTCTTACCCCAGTGTCTCGAGGAGCCATATTTACAGAGGCATAAAGCACCTTGTCTTCGTCTTCTGACATTGGTTCAGAAGTTAGATGATCGAAGACAGATCGTTTTGTCATCTGGCAACAACACTTGATAACCACATTATGATTACAGTGGCGTTCTAGTGGTTGGATTGGAGGTGTTGAAGTGTTATCCCGCTTCTGCTTGAGGTGTTCCCGGAGATCAGAAACAATGACGGGACGAGAAGAAGTTAAAGGGATATATTCTTTGACGACATTCGGAACATAATTCCGATTCTTTAGATGCTTTGTCCCATGAGTATACAGAGAAGTACTCAACTCGTTGGCATAGGTGTCAGGATTTTTCCTCCTGGAAATTTGCTTCTGATGCAAGTTCGTCTTCGGCATTGGTTTCTTGCGTTTCATAGAAGCTGGTCTATTGAGATAAGCCCGTAAATTAGCAAATTCACCCCCAGGGGCCTCCATCTGAGACACTAGCAATTTTTTCTGCTTTGATCGGGATATTCGAAGAGTTGGAAGATCTTGGAAGTATGCTACTGGAGTAGGCAAGATGCCTCTCTGATCAATATTCTTTCCTTTAGTAGGGAGAGAAGAACTCATGTTTGAGAGAGTTTTTGTACTGTTTGGTGCCGAGGCACGTTCAGATGGATCTTCTGCAGTAAAAACCAGAGAAGACTGGGAAAGACCAAAGGGCCTTTTCCTTTATTTTGCGGAGAAGGGTTGGCCAAAGAGCGTTTTCCTCTGTTGTTTTCCAGGTTTTGGACTATGAAAGATTGAGAAAAGACCAAAGGGTCTTTCCGTTTGTTCTGAGACGGAGGAGGAATAGTCAAAAGACTACCCCCTATGGGTTGCGCCAGTGCAACATGAGGCTTTGGAAGGGGGCAGAGCCTTTTTCTTTGTTATTAGAAGAGGGAAGAATAGTCAAAGGACTATCCCCTTTGGGTTGCGCCAGAACAGAAGAGGCAACAACTTGCCCTCTGGAGGAGATGACAGATGGCTCCTTGGCCATAGAACCAGCAGGGGGTACTACCTGTGCTCTGGAAGAAGCAGCAAGTGAAGCCTTGGCTACAGAGGGCTTAAGTTGCACTCTGGTTGAAGAGGTAGTGGGTTGCGCAGGAGGGAAAGAAGCCACCAACTGCGCCAGAGGGAGAGGAGTCCTGGACTTTGCCATAGCAGAATACGTCATAGATTGTGCTGTAGCAAGAGAAGTAGCATGCTGCGCCTGGACCACATGAGCTTTGGATTGCGTTTTGGCAGAGAGGGTGGGGAATTACGTAAGGGTAGAAGTGGCCACTGGTCCCCTGTCAGAAGAGACAGCAGGCTGCGCAGAGGACTTCGGGGTCCACACTGAATGGACCTTATTCTTGGCAGAGGTCACAGTGCGACGAGTAGCCCCAGAGCTGATCATCGCTTCGTAGGCAGTCTGGTTGACCTTCACAACCAGCATCTTCTGCGTCTTTCCGATAGACACAATGTCACATTGAGTTGTCACTTCCTCGTCGGAGGAGAAAGTCGTCCCCAGCAGAGTCGCCATTTTGTTTGTAAAAATAAAAATTCTTTATTTTACAAACTTTAAAGAATAGTACAAAAGTACAATAAATTTTGGGAAAGTACAACTTTAGGAATCTGATTAGAAGACGATCACTTTATCCCTTGGACTATGTGAACATTAAAGACAATAGCCTCTGAAGAATGCTGCAGCACTTGGACAAGAACTCCTGATCTCTGATGGTCTCAAAATGACCTCCCCCTTTAATGAAGAACTTGAAACTCTATTTATAGGTTTTTAGAGATAACTGTTTTGTAGTTATTCTAGATTGTGCACAATGGACTGCGCCAGTGACAGACTGCGCAGGCTATAAACTGCACTAGCCTTTGGGTAGTTGCTCGATCGTGGGTAACTGTATTTAGATGCGTGGTATTATTTGATTAAAATGTGCTTGGTCGTGTATAGACGGTTGCCACGTGGCGAACAATTGATGGCATGTAAGCCACATAATAAATGTCAGTTATCTTTAAAAAGCTTGATGGATCGTGCCACAACTGTATTGGGATTGAATAGCGCTAGCTTCAGACTGCGCTCAGCTCTGGTCGATGGTTCACGCTGGGATTTGGACAGCTGGACCGTGCTAGGACTTGAACAGCTATCCTAGAGTACGACGCGGCACGGGAAATGAGCATACTCCTCGCTTCTCGGGCTGTCAGGCTGTCAGTGGATTTGATTTTCTTGTCAGGTAGTGATGGCTTTGCCACGGCAGCATTGACGCGCTCGGGCAGTTGCGCGGTTCAGTCTAGCACGGTTGATTTTTAGCGCTATTTATGTTAGCGCTGTTCATTTGATGGGTGCGCAGTTTGGACTTCTGTGCACTATTTGATGGGTGCAACTTGATTTTTAGGACTTACAGCTTTTGCTTGACCGGTTTTGCGTCCGAATGAATGTTGAGCTTATGGAGTGCAACCTCAGGGTTTAGCCCTGGTATGTCTTCATAGCTCCAGGCGAACACGTTAATGTACTCTCTGACGAGTTGCAAAAGCGACTCTCGCTCTTCGTCTGTCAGGCTTTTACTGACAAAGATTGGCTTTAGAGAGGATTCATCGCCGAGGTCAACTTGCATGACCTCATCTTTGGTAGGAGGATCTCTCTATTCGAAATGCTTCTTCCATTGCGTATCTAGCTGCTGAACCCAAGGCTCTAACTCAAGAAGTTCGGGTACATCTTCGTCTTCTTCATAGGCGTCAGTAAACACCATATTAACAGACCAAACTTGCCTGAATATATCCCTGATGCTGACATCCAAATCGGAAGTGGGTGATTCGGTTGAATGTGAATGCCAGTCACATTCCTTATCTGAGCTTTCAGGAGTCGTGGCGGGTGTAACATAGACTAGACCACGTCTGGTCTTGTTGTAGTAATCCCGTAATTTTCCAGTCGGGATCGGCAATTGAAAAGGTAATCGTCGGCCGGTGCCGTAATTCAAGCCTGGCATAGTCTCCATATTATACCCCTATTTTGCATGGGGTACTTGGATCTGGAGCTATACAGATAAAGGGGCAGTCTCCCGGTGTCGGGTTCGAGATCAACTTCTTCTATCCTGAAGGCTTGTGGATCATTCTTTCGGCCGAAGATGATTGGATGATCCTCTCCCTCGACTATGAAGCAAGTGCCTTCCACGGGAGTGAGTTGGTTCGCGGTATAGACATTTATCACTTGGGTGTGTAGGTTGGTGCCTATACCGTGTACCATAGCATACATTATACAAAGCTTATTAAGCTCGAGGTAGTTCAAAGATAGCCCTTTATTGATAAAGTAAGGTATTTTTTCAGGTAGGATTACATCGTCAGCAGAAGGAACATCAGTGTAGGCAGCCACATACTTGGCTAGCTTTAATTCCTCTTCAGCCACCCCCTGTATTAATGAAGAGTGGGAGGATGACCTGGGCAGATTGATCATCAGGGGCTCCACTGGTGGTGCTGAACGTGGGGTCATAGGCGCACTAGCGATTCCTGGCTTAGCGCTTGGTGCTGGACGTGGAGTAGTTGGCTCACTAGCAGTCCCCGGCTTAGCGCTTGGCTGTCGACTTGCCCTGGAAAGACGAATCGTCATTGGCTTAACAGAAGGCTCGATCTCTGTTTATCGTTGGCCGGCTCTTGGCAGCCTGATTGTTAGTAGCTCCATAGTGTGTCTCGGCCCTTGGCCAGACCTTGGCAGTCGGATTGTCATCTGCTCCTTTTGTGCAGTGAGCACCGAGAGACTAGTTGCTTCTCTATGCAGAGTGGCTGTAAGAGGTACAGTCCTGTCTGGTTTGCGGGGCTGGAGATGAGTTCTCAAGGGTTCCTCAGGCCCTACAATGGCCACCGTTGCTCTTGAACATCCTTTTTGATCAGGTGCCTCTTTGATTTCTCGTACAAGCAAGAATCCAAATAATAGGATTCGACCCCTTTGAAAGGATCGATGTCGGTAAATTTCGTCTTTACGAAGTCGTGCTAATCGATATACTTGAAGCACTGGTATAATGTGAAGGGCATGATCATATAATCATGTATCTACGGACGCCCCAGAAGAATATTGTAGGAGGTATATGTGTCTATGACATAGCAGGTCACTTCCGACTGAAGGTCGCTAATTTGGCACTTCAGGCGAATCTTTCCAATAGGATAGCTTCTTCCTGAATTGAAACAGCTGATGGCGGTGCTGGTAGGAGTCAACCGATGCATATGGATGCACATGTAACACCCAGTTTTCCAGATGAGGGTAATTTTCAAATTTTGTAATTATAATTATTATTTACTGATATTTATTTCATATTATAATTTTTGGTGATTTTTAATCATTTTTAAACTGTTTAAAATAATGACTTGTGATTTGGTGTTTTGCTAGTGTAACCTTAGAGATAGTGACCTAGAGCCTAGCCATGTGATTAGGGTATTTCATTTATCATTTTTAGTTTGAGGGTATTTTTGTCATTTTTAAATTATTTGAATTTAATATATATTATTTGGAACTTAAAATGATTATTTAAATGGTGTGATTTAAATAATAGTTAATTGATTGCCATGTGATTTTGGTTAGCCTAACCTAGATTAGATCTAGCCTAGATTAGTCATAGCTAGTCTAGTTAGCCACATTGAGTTTAGTTAGTATTGGTTAAATAGGTTAAGTCATGTTTAGCTAGGTTGAGTAATTTGCAAATGGACTAGGAAGGAGCCCTAGATTCTAGGCCACTTATTAGTCTTGATTCATTTCTAGGCTCAGATGCTCCCTAGAAACCCTAACCGTAGCCAAGTAGCCAACCAAGGACCCCCCTGCCAATATAGCATCTTTTTGGGAAGTTGTGCCTCTTTCAATATTCTATTATTTTCCTAAGAACTAGGTGAGCCTCCATTTTATTTCTTTATAGTTTAATCTTTTGAACTCCATTTTTATTGATATTTCTTCCATAGCACTCTAATCACTGTTCTCCTACTGTTTGTGGAGTCACATCTCAGGATTGGAACAATTCGGAGACTTTGGGTGGCTTTTTGGGGAGCTCATTTAAAGAGGCTTTTTGTGTTGAAGAACACACATGGGTATAATCCTATTCCTCCATTAAAATTAGGGTTTCCTTGCATAAACACCAAGCCCTAGGTGTCCTTGTACTGTAGGAATAGGGTTTGCTCAGTTTCGTGTCCTGTACGTGTCCGTATCGGACACGTATCAGTAACCAACGTAGGTGTTCGACGAAATGCCACAGTGGGCATTTCGATCGAGATTTTGAAATGTAAATGAATAGGAAATTAGGCTTTAGTGTCGCCTAAAGGATTCTAGGTGTCTGAGCGTGTCTTGTGTCGTATTGGTGTTGTATCGCACTCGTGCACATGCCCGCACGCGCGTGAACAGTGATGTCCTGCTGCTCGGGGTCTCGTATTCAGTACACAGGGCACGTGGACACGTGTGCTTGGACACGAAGTAAGGGGCAGTGTCTGTCATGATACCCCCGAAGTTTCGTGTCCAATGGATACATGTCGAGTGTGGTTGGACACGTGCACTGGTCGTACGACCTGGGACAGCCCTGTGCTTTAGTGCGTGTGATGTTTTTAGACACGTTCGTGTCATGTTTTGGACACTATATTAGATGTATATCACGTGCACATATCAGTTATTGATTAACAACCTTAACCCAATATGATTAATTGCTATTCTACTCGAATAGAAAATATCCCTAATTTCTGATATTGCATGTATCAGTGATCAATGATTCACTGTTCTTCATTTCAATTTACTTTTTAATGATAAACTATCATGTGTTTTAGTTATGGTTAATTGCTGTACATTAGATAGCATGTTAGGGTTGTGGGGATCTGTTTTTGTGTTGAAATTGATGAAAAAGGATTCGAATTTCAGGGGGGGAAATTAAATGTTCACTGATACGCAATTATTTGAACTGTTCTTCAGTTTATTCTGTATTTTTTTAAACTAATTTAAAGATATTAGATGCTGTAGATATATGTATATGTCTGGGATTTATTTTGTTATTATAGGAATGTTGCATTGGATTTGGGTTAACTCAAATCAATGATTAATATGAGTAGGTAAATCTGAACCCGAGTTATGTTCCTGTCACATTCAATTAAACCCACACTGTTTCTTTCCTGTCACACTAATGCACTGCTACACACAGGTTTCCATGTATACAAACACATTAGGGTACACGCACAGCTGAGACTCTTTGCATTGAATAAATTCCTGAGACACCAAATTGCCTTCCTGTACAGAATACTGAGATACTTGGTTGTATCAAACTAAATTGAATGCTTCCCTACACACAGGTTTTCATGTACACAAGCATACTGCCTTTTCCTCACATACACACTGGGTTTACCTATTATTGAACTGAGAATTTCACATGTATAAACACACAAGAAGCTGGGATTATTTCCTGAGTTAAACTATGGTATGCACTGCTTGTTAAACCTGAGATTAATTGGTTAGTTAGAATTGATTTTCCTTCCTTGCCTAACTGCCATTTAGTTCTGAACTGAGTATATGATCTTCTAATTTCTGAAATATGTCATACAGATTTTCCTGTCACTACACTCTTACTCATTCCACACATGCTCACACACTCATAATCTCACATGTTCACACATGCTCACTGTCCTCACATCCTGAACCACATTGATGGTTCAGTGCACACATATAAACTGAATTCAACACTCTATCACATTGTCTACACACACACACACATTACACACCCTGCCTTATACTTTCCTGCACACACTGGAATTGGGAACTGATAATACATGCAGGCCATTCCCTGAAATCTGAACACTGTCATTTAGTTCCTGGAACCAAGTCACACACACCCAAACCCACATTTCTATTACATATTGTTTCCCTCACACACCCTATTATATGTCCACACACTCCTTCATGTACACACACATTGCCTACATGTGTTGTCACGCCCCAGAACCAGAATACTGGAGAGCGAGGGCGAACATAGCCAGCTACGTATATCGAAATGAAGTCCATCTCGCCATACGGTCACGGCTGTCTAGATATGAGGGTTTACTACAAGCCAACAGTCTCTTAAGGTCAAGCCTACTGTCTCAATCTCAAGCAAATAATGTAATCACAAGATGTTTGACCACCAAATATACAATAAAAGGTGTCCCAAATATTACATATCAGCTGATCATGAAGCTAGTCGTACAAAATGCGAGGACTAGCAAGAGTTTAGTCATACATGATCAACCCTAGAATTTGTTAATCATGTTTACAGTCTGTAGACAGACAGTAAGTAAATGTGCATCGAGCTAACAGATGCTCGTCGGCTAAACGCCTCAAAAGAATAACTTTACAATAGAGTGAGCGAAACAAAATAGAAAACCCACTCTAGCACGGGTTCCTTCTAGTCGCCACCATCGGACTGGAGGTTCGGTAGATCCTCGGGAGCTGCTCCGAAATCTGGCCACACAAAACCAGCTGGGTCAAACCCCAGAAAGAGCAAGTGCCACAAAGGAGGCCACAAAATAAGAACAAAAGCCCGCATATCAGAACATAAGAAAATGAAAGAAAAGTACAAGTAATCAAGAGCACGTCAGGACAATAAACGACTAGGGACGTGGAACCTTTCTGGGAGCCAGGTTACAACCCGTAAACCAAATAAGGACCGGGGTTGTAATCCTTCGCCTGAATATCTCCTTGTCCCTACCCAATTATTGTTAAAGCAAGTAAAACAGTCACGTTCCAGAGTACCAGGGTACAGAAACTAGACAAGACTTAGACAGGGCTAGACATCATCCATTCACAAGCGGCCAAGCAATTACTACGGCTTACTACTTTAACTAACTAGGGTTGTCACAAGCCTAATTACTAACAAGATGTAATGAGAATTTCCCAGTCCCAAGCCCTGCAGACTATCCAGTTATCCTTCCGCGGGTTGAGAGTATGGTTGGGTACATCGCCCCGGAGACGATATACCCTTAGGTGACTTAGAGGGTGCAACACATGACAGTGCGCTGGAAATGTGCTCTACTCGTCGGCAAGCTACAAGTCCAATTAAGAGCGCCCAGATAACAAGATTGCCCGTGACTGAAAATTCTCCATGAACTATAGTTAGATCTAGTCATTAGCCTAATCCATGTTCAGTGCGAATCCCTGACCGTGGAAAACCAGGAAGTCACGTCCTAGACATGATGCAAGACCAGACAAGTGGATTGCACAAGCAAGCAAGCAGGAATACCCACGGTGTCAAGTTGATTATACGAGTCAAGTTAGCCGTCGCAACAGCATCAAGATAAATCATGTCAGGGTACTTGTCAGGAGTGCGCCACGACGGACCACTATCATGTCAGGTTGGTCATGTCAGGAGGGCACCACTACGGGTCACTGTCGTGTTATGCTAGTTCCTTGTCATACCATGCCATGTACAATAGTCATTCCAAACATATTAAGTAAAATCAAGTTCATGACAAAAGGCGTAAGGATATAAAATGGGCATAAAATATCTAATAAAATATCAATATACAGGGCTATAGAAGAGCCAAGCTTAGAGAAATAAAACCAAAACTCCAAGAGCCAATGGTTTGCGCAAGAGGTCAGGGGTTGGATTGCGCAGGGTGTCAGCTGCGCAGGGTGCCAAGTGCGCAGGGGGCACAGGGCGCAGGGACAGATGGCGCATGGGCCAAGTGCGCAGGAGTCAAGTGCGCGGGGAGCCAACTACGCAGGGGTGAGCTGCGCAGGGGCATAGGTGGCACATGAGCAGACTGTGCAGGAGCAGACTGCGCAGGAGCAGACTGCGCTTGAGCAGACTGCGCAGGAGCAGACTGCGCATGAGCAGACTGCACAGGAGTCCCTGCACGCTGGGGTTGAGCGCAGTTCACCATGGGGCAAGCTGCACGGTCGGCGCTGCGCTAAAGAGCGCAGGCCGAGAGGAGGATGCGCAGTCCAGCACTGTGCTAAAAAGCGCAGGCTGCTACTCCAGGCCGAGAAGAACACCAAGAACACCAAGAATTCAAATTTTCATATCTTTGTCAAATCAAAGCCAAATCTAGATTTTCAAAGTTCTAACTTGAGTAAAATTGAATTCTCTTCCACATGGAAGCATCAAAACCCACAAAAATCCAACCAAAATAGATCAAAACCATATAAATCCGAAAATAGTTAAAACCTAGATCTAGAACAATGGAGACTCCAAATCACAAAATGTCAAGTACTAATATTAATCTCCATGGCCTAATCTAGCTAATAGATAAATAAAAAGTGGTTCTTATGTGGTGGCAAGGTGCACTTGCCTATGGTGTTTGGTGTTGTGTAGAGGAAGGAAAAAGAAGATGGAGAAATAAATGAGAGAATAAAGAGGAAAGAGAAAAGTAGGTGGAGTTTTAATGAGGGTGAGTTGTGTTATGTTGAGGGTAGAGTGTAGGTTAAAGTGCTCCAATGCATGTTAAACCAAACCAAACCAAATCAAACCAATTCTTCTCCATAAAATAAACCAAGCCAGGTAAAACCCAATTACGAGAACCAACATCTGCAAGTCAAGCCAATTACAAGTACATGCCAAAATCCGAGAAAATAAATACAGGTCTGAAATACATGCAGGCTTAATAAAAATACGTATTTCGAGATATGGGTGTTATATGTGTATACCCTCTCTATCCTTCTATATATATGTATGGAATTAGTGAAGTATCTACATATATTGTAATCTATATATATGTATATAGTTAATGATGAATGAATGCAAGTTCTATATATATAATGTATAAATGTAAATATGCATCTATGTATTTATGCATGTATGTATAGGCATATATGAATGACTTGAATGCAGGATGAAATGCTATGCATGCCTATTTAGTATGCCTATATACATATACATGTGGTGATAGCCTATATGTATGTATATATATATGTATTATGTGATTTCCATGTGTAGGCCTAGATGCAATATAGGTTGTGTGATGTTGGATTTGAATTATGTGGTAATAGAATAATATAGACTTAATAGGCATGGTTTAGGCTTGTATGGTCTTGTAGGCTTGTTTAGACCTAGAATGACTTGTTTGACCTAATTTAGAATTGTTAGACCTAGTTTGACCATAGTTGACCCAGTTTGACTTCTAGGGTTGACCAAGAGTTGACTTTGGCCTAGATTCATTTAGAATGCATTGAATTGCATCTTGTTATCATTTTAGACTTGTTGTGACTTGTGCTGTTCTGATTAGGAGCCAAACACCTCTCCTCGGACAGTATATTTACTTTGGACATTCAGACATCAGGCGAGTACATTCTCTGATTATTTCATATCCTGTTTAGAATTATTCTCCTGCTTTAAATTACTTTACTCGATACTGTCACGTCGGTCACACGGATTAGTACTATATGGATCCCTTCTTGAGATGTTATCCCCTCAGGGAGCATCGGATACTACATGTTCTATGCATTTCACTTACATTGTGTATCACTATGCTTCATGGTTCATTGATCACTTGTGACATGTACTCTCATGATCACAGAGTCTTCCTTGAATCTCCCATTTATCGACATTCCTAGAATCATCCATTTATGGGCCTACCATGTATCACTCCTTGTGGGCCATTGCATGGATCATAACATAACCTGGCTGGATCCTTGTGTATTGGTTGGGGGTACGGGGGAGTAGAAGTAGACATGTGAATAATACCCAAGTAGTATCTCATCTGATCACCTCCGTAGTGTCTCATCAGAATCTTCTATGCCATTCATATGTTTATATTGTACTCTGACTCACCAGCCACTGTTAGTTCTCTACTTATAGTAGATATTTCTATTACAGTTCTCTCTCTGTTTATATTCTTTACTTTCTTTCAGTTCCTGTATCTTACTTTACTACATGATTATATTTTCTAACCTGCTATGAACTGTTGAGATATATTATTCTCGCTCCGTCCTGATTGGGCACCGTTGAATATTTACACAGGACGAGGATGAGGCTGGTGTTGACACCTTCTATGGGACAGCCCTAGACGACACTTGTGAGCTGTACTCTCAGGAGGACCCAGCTCTAGCTGATGACATTACCCCTACTGCCTAGACTAGTTTAGTTAGGCTTCATCTTACTTATGTTGTCTTGGGACTAGTTTAGTCTAGGTTTTTACTATTTCTGTCATTTGAGATCTGGATTGTATATATTCTTTCATATTCAGTAGTTGAGACTTGTATTTCTGGATGTTTGCTGAGATGTTATCTTAGACACTTAGACACTACTGATCATCTATATTTCTTTGAGTTCTATATCGTATCGTGCTTCTTCTTCCTTTGTTATAATTGAGTTTACATTCTGCTATGTCACCCCTATTCGGGGATTATAAATGCTTAGTATTATATTGTTAGATATTATGACCTAGGACAACGTTCTACCGCCGACACTGCGGCGTAGGCTGGACGTACCCACGTCTTGTGCCCTTACTCTAGGATGCGGGTCGTAACAGCGCAGGAGGTGAAGCAAGCTCTTCGGAATAATGCTTATCGAAGAACCGGGATCAATGTGCATCCGATCCACCTTAATTTCGCCGACGTATCCAGTATAATACAGAGGACGATCGTGCAGATTGGTCTTGATAAGCATGTCTTGCGAAGTGAACACAATATTGGGCATTGCACCTGTGCAAGCGCTGTCTTGGAGATCCGCCGGCGAGCTCTCCCCTGTAAGCTTGACCTGAGCCAGATATGCATCAGCATTCTGGAGTGCTTTGCTCAGTGCGACGCGAACATCTTTGGAGAGTCTCAGGAGCTCATATAATGATAATTTGGCTGGTGTGTTGGCCAATTGTGCCAAAATATCAAAATTGTAGGATTTTTCCAGTCCCTAAGGCGTGTCTTTCCGGAGCGGCTTGTCAAAGCGGGTCTCCTTTGGCTTAGGCTTATCGGCCGGCGGAGGCTGAGAAGGTCCTAGAGTATCAGCTGTAGCCTGCTGACGTTCTTCAGCCTAGTTACCCGGCATGGCTTGAGTTTGTGCACCAGACCGGGTAACGACTGCTGTCGCTTCTTCGACGTCGGCTACGATTGTGCGATAGGACTTGACTTTCCCGCCCTCTTTCTTACCAGTAGAGGGTGATGCTGGCTGTGTGGACCCACATGACCTCCCCTCGTGATGTGGTTAGGGGTACCAGCCCAGCAGCCTGGTCTCGGGGAAGTGAAAGATTAGCGACCTCCATGTTTGCCCGAGGGATGGGTACTATGCTGTCTTGGGTCCTCGTCGACGGAAAGCTATCGAATTGGACTGACACCATGTCGGCAGCGACTGTCACCTCCTCGAAATCAATGGTCAGGGCCTTGGAGTCGATGAGGTTCTGGATGTACCGCTTTAATTGGAAGCAGTCTTGTGTAGCATGGTGGACGTAGCGATGGTAGTGACAGTATTTAGGGCTCTCCATCTCTGCAGGTCGAGGTTCACGCCTTGGCGGAGGGAGCTGAATTCAGTCTCCTTGTAAGAGCATGTCAAAGATGGGCTTGACATGACTATCCTCGAAGAAGTAAGTCATCTACGGCCACTACTTTTTTGCCTGCTTCGGTTCGGGCTTCTGGGCTGTGTCGGCCACCATAGCTTGTTTTCCCTTGTTATCTCGGTTGTTGGAGGAGTTACCGTCGTTGTTGTTGTTGGCATTAGGGCGTTTGCCCTTGTCCTCCCCATCCGAGATATGCAATCCCAGTTGGCGAGCTTTCTTCAACTTCGTTTCTTCTGCGCTAGTGGTGCCGATGATGAAAGTCTTTCAGTCCTTAAATTGACTTTCTCCCATCCAGAGGCTGATTATGGGGAGCAGCCGCTTTTGGAAAATTTCAATTAAGGAAGAGTCCGGGTTACCGGAGGGCAACTTCATCACGGTTTGGCGAAACCGCTCAATGTAGTTTCTTGTCAGCTCCTTCTCTCCTTGAACAACGTCCATAAGGGTTGACATGGTCACATCTTGTCCCACCTCATAGAACCTCTCCAAGAACATATATTTGGAGCCAGCGAAGGAATGGATGCAGTTGTCCGACAAGTTGCGATACCAGTCGAATGCGACTCCCTCCCATGCCCCAACGAACAATCGTGTAAGGATGGCATCGTCATGCGGCAGATGATCTGTTGTGACCTCAAATTAGGTCACGTATCGGCTTGCAGATGTCTTTCCGTCATAAGGGTTGATGTTGAATGGTTTGTATCGAGGAGGGAAGAGGACATCTCTCCATGCAGCGGGATACGGCTGTCGTATCCTGAGGTCCTAAGAGTTTTCTCAGGCTTGAAACATTGCCCGGAGCTCCTGGACTTCTCTTTTCGCCACCTGGCCTTTTCTACAGCAGTGGGAGCTGACATTTCGGGTGGATTATCGCTCGGGGTTGGTGCGGTTGTGTTTGAGTCCGTATTAACAGCGGGACCTAAGCTTGTTTGGCCAGGCGTCCTTCCTTGGAGAGCCGGTTGAGCCGCCTTGATCTCGTCTACTGACTTAACCAAGGTATGAAGTATGGCCTCAAGAGTGTCGAGGCGCTATCGATCACTAGGACCATCTTGATCATTTTAGTCATGAATACTGTTCTTAAATGAGGAGCAGTAGAAGGAACTGTAGAAGACGTGCTCTCCGAATCATACCCCCGAATAGAGAAGTCGTCGGGGTATGTGGGAATGTTCTCCTCTGGTTCAGACTCGGAGGAAGTGCCACCCCCTGCATAGGAGGTTGCCTCATCTTGGCACTTGTGGACGTCTTCAGGGATGTCAGAATCTGCTACATCTGTTGGGAGGATTATCTCCCCAGGTTGATCTTCTTGGAACACGGATTGTTGTGGATGTTCCGGGGAGTGCTACCCCCAGCTTCGGCTAGCGGGTGCCTTGATAAACTCCTCCTGTGGTGGTTGTCGACAACCGCTTGGATGAGAGTTTCTTAGCCGCACTAGTTGAGATCATCGGGCTGGAGACATTTACTTTCTTCCCTTCCTTGCCGGCAGGAACTTTTCGAGCAGAATTGCAAGAGGCGAAAGGAAGTACCCTCGTCTCCCGAGCTTTGTTCTAGGACCGGTCCTGGCTGCTGCAGTCGTTGGAAGACGGACTGCCGGTCCTCTTGTTCTGCTGTCTTGTTACAGCAGCAGTTGACAATCACTTGAGTATAGTGATGTCCATGGAAGGACTCTCTGCACACCAAGGCTTCTTTTCTTTCCTTGCGCTTGTGAAGGATTACATCACGCAAGTCAAGTGTATCTCGAGCAACCTTTACACTCGTTTTGTGGGCCCGGGAATCCTGAGGACATGAGTGTATTGGTATCATGTTTGCTCCCTAACGTGGGGCTAGTAAAAGTACTTGCCCCTGATCATTGTTAGGAGACTCTTGAGAACCACCCTGTCCGTTGGCCGCCGGGGCTGAACACGGGTAATTTTGTACAACTTTCCATCAGAGGCCCGTGTAACAGTTAGCGGGACTCCCTGATGGTCAGAAGTTGGGACAGCTGACTGAGCTCGACAAGCCCATATTGTCCTAGACTTCTTCGCTCTATCACCCAAGGGCGCGTAGTAGGAAGAGTCCAAGCTGTGCCATACAGAGTCTGACACATCTTTCCGGGAGCATCTGAGGTCAGGACAGCATGAGAGGCGGTTGAAGACTGAACCCGAGCCGCATAGGGCGGATGGTCTGCGGCTAGGATTGGATGCCGTATGAGCCATCTCCCTGCGGCTGGGCTTGGCGGTCGCATAAGCATGCTGCATGCGGCTGGGATAGGTGGCCGCATGAGCGGTCTGCATACGACTGAGATTGGCGGCCGCATGAGCTTTCTGTATGCGGCTGGAGCTCGTGGCCGCATGAGCCTTCTCCATGCGGCTGGAATTGGTAGCCGCATGAGTCTTCTCTATGCGGCTGAGATTGGTGGCCGTATGAGCCTTCATGCGGCTGGCGCCCTTATGCGGCTTCTTCTTGGACCGCACAGAGTTTCTATTTTCTTCCGCAAGTCCAACATCGTAGTGCTTTCCTTTGCCAGACTTGGGGACAGCAGGGTCCTCTGCGACCTGAAGTGGGGCCGCATGTGAGTCTTCTCTACCGTCTTGGGCAGCAGAGAACACTTTTCCAGAGCTTGGGAAGGAGCAGCAGTTTTTGGCCTTCACTCCCTGCGAGCCTTCTTCGTGTCGGCTCGCTTCTGGACCGGGCTAGCGCTCCCGTCAGAGAGCATCTCTTCAAATGCTTGCTGGTCGAAGCGAACAACCAGCATCTGTTGCATGGAGCCGAGCTTGGCTGCGTCCGATTGCATCACCAACTTTTCAGCAGTGAAGAAGTTAGTCCCCAGCAGAGTCGCCATCGTATTTGCCATTCATTATCAAAGAACAGAACAGTTTTATGGGAGGACTGAACTTTAATTCACAATTACAAACTCGCTTGTACAAAAGAAAGCCTAGGAACAAAACCTAGAAAAAGCAATCAAAGTAAAATTGTTTAATTTGGATTCAGGGGGTGACGGTAGAGGCTCGGGAAAGTGCTATCAACTCTGTCTTACTCCTTGGACGATCGCACGCAACCTCGGCTCCGGTGAAGAAATGCTCTCTCAGCTCGGATCTGTCTCTGTGTTGCTCTGTGTATGTAAAAGGAATAATCCTATGCTATTTATAGGAATTTGTGATGAGTGGGGTGTACAGCCACGTGTCCACATCCTTGTAACTATGCCTTGAGAAGTAGGCGGTTGGGAATTGGTTAAGATTAATCTTTATCTGTTTGTTGTAATAAATCTGGACTATTATGTTGGTTGAAATAAATCTGAACTGCTATGATCTGTTGGTTGCAATAAATCTGAGTTGTTAAGACTTAGTCAACTTCTGCCACGTGTCCCAACTGCCACTATGTTGCGAGCCGCATGAAGGACTGTCCCCATGTCTGAGCCGCATGAGGGTGGCCTCATAACCGAGCCGCATAAGGGTGGCCTCATAATCGAGCCGCATGAGGGTAGCCTCATAATCGAGCCGCATGAGGGTGGCCTCATAACCGAACCGCATGAGGGTGGCCTCATAATCGAGCCACATGAAGGTCACACAGGCGATCCGCATAAAGAACTTTCTTGGAATTGGTGAACTGTGCCAGCTGTCATAAAGATTTTCTCGTCTTTTTGTGAGCATGTTGCGTCTCTTCTTTATGTCAGAGCTATCATTGCTCTCACTTTGTGTCAGAGCATTAATGGTCAGCTGCACGGAGTAATTATGGCTAACTGTATAGGCCTATTTTGATCCGCATAAGGCCCCGTGGCTCCTTCTAAGCCGCATAAAGCTTTCTGAGCCGTACGAAGCTCTGAGGGATTTTTGAGCCGCATGAGACCCCCCAAGTTCTGAGCCGCATGGAGTTTCTGGGCCGCATAAGAATTTATTATTCTTTTCCATGCTTCTACATGAGTGTATATATATATATATATATATATATATATATATATATATAGGGTTTGGTGCCGGCGTTCTCTTGCTTCCACCTGATTCCTGCTTGGTCCTCGGCCGGGCCGGCGTCCTCCTGTGCTAGTGGACCATTTGGCCACTAGCACCTATGGCTGCGCAACCTAACCCGACCTTCGTGTCGGTGGTGGTGGGTGTTTCAACTCCTTCACCTTCAATCGCGATCAAGACTCCAACTTTCTCTAAAGGTATTCCGACGATCTCTTTTACGGAAGAGGAGGAACAAATTCTCTCGGATCCATTCAAGTTTGCCTTAATAGGCAAATTTTCTCATCAGCGTCCGTCAATAGACGCGATCCGTAAAGCTTTTGAGGTTTTCAAGTTTCATGGATCCATCAAGGTGGGTCTTATTGACTCTAAGCATATTCTTATTCGTCCTGCGTTAGAAGCCGATTTTCTTCGACTCAGATCTCGTGAGACATGGTATGTTGTTCGCGTTCCGATGCGAATTTTTAGATGGACTAAAGATTTCAATCCATCGAAGGAATCTCCTCTGACTCCGGTTTGGATTTCTCTTCCGGGTCTCCCCATTCAGCTCTATGCTAAAAATGCCCTATTTTCCATTGTTTTGGGCATTGGAACTCCTCTGCGTGTTGACAAGGCTACTGAGGATCTTACTCGCCCAAGTATGGCCCGTGTGTTTGTTGAAGTTGATGCTAGTAAAACTTTGCCAAAATTGGTTCACATCTGTCTGCTTCAAGGACGTTTATATTCTCAATATATTGAATATGATCATCTTCCTAAATATTATTCTGCATGTTATCACCAAGGCCATAATAAAGAAGCCTGCAAATTTCAGAAAGAGAAGAATATTCATTCAGAAGCAATAAAGACGGTGGGTCCCTCCAATGCTCCTATTCAAAAAGGTAAAGCAGTACTTACTCAAGAAACATCATCAACAGAGAAGGATGACTCTCAAAATCACGTGATGCTATCCCCTAGAAATGGGACTTTGGAAGATGGGCTGCAGATTAATGATGTACCAGTGGCGGTAGGTGACGGCTCCACACAAGCCAACGCTTTAGATCCGGTTCTAATTACTGAGTAAACCAATCACCTTCAGGAACCTGGAAATACTACTGTTGCAAATGGGGAAACTCAGCTGAATATTCCAAATGAGGTTGATCTACCTATCACGGATAATGCAGACCAACAAGTACAGGACTCTTGTTCAGAACAGTCCGCTCCAGAAGAAGGAGAGCTCCTTTCGTCTTGGGCTGACGTGGCAGATGAAGAAGACATGCATGGAGGACCAGGAGCTCTTCCTAGTATCCCCAGAAAGGGTAGGGGAAAGAAAAAAATTTATCCACAGCCAAGTGAGCCCCGCTTCACCAGATCGTCGTTGAAAGGTCCATCAACTGTCCAACCCTCTCCCGCCATTAATAATTAATTTTCTAATATGGAATGTTAGAGGCATAGCTGATAAAATGACTTTGAAAAGAGTTAAATCCCTATGTCGTATTCATAAGATCATGGTTCTTGCCATTATAGAGCCTAAGGTGACTCCAGATCAATTATTCTCTTACCAACTTAAACTTGGTTTCCAATCTTCGGTCTCCAATGCTAAAGGAAATATTTGGATCCTGGTTAGACAGGAGATTAGCATGGAAGAAGTTGATTCTCACAATCAGGTTCTTAGTGTGATTGTGTCAGGCTCAGTTTTTCCTTTTAGAACTCTTCTATCTGTGGTTCATGGACACAATAAGAAAGAGAGGAGAAGAGAACTTTGGGATCATCTGACTTATTTGCAATCTAGATTTCGACTGCCATGGATGGTCGGAGAGGACTTTAATGTGGTTGCGTCTGCTGAAGAGAAGTTTGGCGGCTCTCCTATCTGCTCAGTAGGGGTCAATGATTTTCTCAATTTTCAAATGGGTGCTGGTCTCAACACTGTCCCTTACACTGGTAGCTGTTTCACTTGGATGAAGAGTGATGAAGGTCCTCATCGCCAAGGTTCGAGATTGGATAGATGGCTGGTAGACTCTGATTGGCATGATTGGGCTCCTCTTTCTATCTGCACTCATTTGAGTCGAATGGAATCTGATCACTGCCCTATTTTAATTATTATTAAAAGCAGGAGTGATTCTAATAGGAAACTGTTTAGATTCCTGAATTTCTGGACAACTCATGAAGATTTCTTGTCTATTGTGAGTCAGGTGTGGACTTCTGTTAATAACCCTAATAGTATGGTCTGGGTAGGCCTTCGTCTAGCTGCTGTGCGGAAAGCTCTATCTACTTGGAGCCATAGTACATTTGGAGATATTTTTCAAGAGGTAAAGAATGCTGAAGATAAAGTCCTGGCAGCTGAACTTGCTTATGAATCTAATAATACTTTGAGGGAGAATTGGATGCGGGCCAAAGCTCAGTTGAAGCAGAGAGTCCTATATGAAGATTCGTATTGGAGACAGAAGGCTAGAGCTAAATGGGACGGGAAAGGAGATAGGAATTCTAAATACTTTCATGCTTGTGTGTCAGCCAAATGCAATAGGCTTCACATTCACAGTCTCACTACTGAAGATGGATCACTCCTCAATAATCTGCAGGATATTCAATCAGAAGTGAACAACTTTTACAGTAAGCTTTTCATTCCTTCTCGTATTGTTCATCAATCTCAATTTCTAGATGTGATTCCTAATTCTATCACTACTGAGGAGAATGCTCAACTTATGCTTAAGCCTGATATGGATGAGTTAGTTGATACTCTTAAAAGTCTAGACCAAGATAGTACACCTGGTCCAGATGGGTTTTCTGGTCGTTTCTACAGAGTTGCATGGGACATCATTGGCCAAGATATTTTGGAGGCTGTACATCTCTATTTTGATGGCTTTGCTTTACCAAGATCCATCACAAGCACTCATCTTCTCCCTATACCTAAGAAGAATGATCCAATTTCTATCATGGACTACAGGCCTATTAGTCTATGTAATTTCATTAACAAGTTGTTTTCCAAGCTGATAGCTAGACGGTTATCTCCTTTTCTTCCTCGTCTGATTTCTCCTGAACAAAGTGGTTTTATAAAAGGTCGAGAGATCATTGATAATGTGGTCTTGGCCCAGGAGATGAATAGTATTATCCACCATAAACAATGGGGTGGCAATACGGCTTTGAAACTTGATATGAGTAAAGCCTATGATAGGGTTCACTGGGCTTTCCTTCTTAAAGTGCTTAAACAAATGGGTTTTTGCAATGAATGGCTTAATATGATCCTCCATCTTCTTGATAATGTTTGGTTCTCTTCTCTTATCAATGGCAATGCTTCTGGTTTCTTCAAAAGTTTATGCGGATTGCAGCAAGGTGATCCGATCTCTCCATTGCTATTTGTTCTTGCCGCGGAAAGCCTTAGTTCCAATTTGAACAAGTTGAAAGAATCGCCTGGTTTTATTCCTTATTACTCCCCTCTTGGGTGTCCTATTATTACTCATATGGCTTATGCTGATGATTTCATTCTTTTTTCAGGGGGAGATAAGAAGTCTATGAAGAAAATGGTGAACATATTGCACAGGTATGAGGACGTCTCAGGTCAGAAGATCAATGTTGATAAATCTGGAATTTATTTATCCAAGCTCATTTCTGTTGAAAGAGTTGAAGAGATTAAATCTGAGATTGGTTTCAAGGTGAACTCTTTACCAATCACTTACTTGGGGTCTCCGATGACAGCAGGCTTGAGAAATGCTGCTATATTTGATGATCTGGTGAACAAGATTAGATACAAGATCTCAGGTTGGCATAACAAAGCATTATCTATGGGTGGACGTCTGGTTTTGCTTAAATCGGTCCTCACATCAATTCTAATATATACTTTGGCTGCTTGTAATCCTCCTTCTAGTGTTATCAAACGAATTGAGGACATGTTTCAAACTTTTCTTTGGGGCTCAACCAATGGTTGTGATAAAAGAGCTTGGATAGCTTGGTCAAATGTGGCTATTCCGAAGGAAGAAGGCGGATTAGGAATTCGACGTCTCCAGGATGTTTTGGATGCAATGTCGATTAAGCTTTGGTGGAAGATCAGATCTTCTAAATCTCTATGGGTCTCCTATATGAAGGCTAAATATTTCTCTAATAATCATCCTTCTCAAGCCAGTGCAAATTTAACTTCATCACATATTTGGAAGAGAATTATCAGGGGAAAAGACCTGGATGAGGATCACATTGCTGTTGTTCCTAACCAGGATGGCATTGACAACTACATTTGGGTTCCTGGGAGTTCAGATACTTTCTCTATTACTTCTGCATGGGACACTATTCGTATTCATCATGATATTCAATACAAATTTCAGCAAATTTGGGGTACATGTATTCCTGCAAAGTGGTCTGTGTTATTATGGCGTGTACTATAGCGTAAATTGTCGACTGATGAAGTCATTCAAAGCATAGGATTTCACCTTGCTTCTTCTTGCCATTGTTGTTTGGATCGGTCTGGTGAAACTACCAGTCATATTTTGGCGGATGGTGATTTAGCTAAGGAGACTTGGAATTACTTCAGTACTTTATTCAGAGTGCAGAATACAGCTCTGGCTATTGACATTCGAATGATTTCGATGTGGACTAGAGGTCACAAACACACAAAACAAATTGCTGTAGGGGCGATTGTGTGGGTCCTTTGGAAAAATAGAAATAAATGGAGGTATGAAGGGTACTCCTACAACTTACAGCAGTTGATATTTGAGATTAAAAGACAAATCAAGAAGGCTATGGTGAATTGCTCTCATGATCATCTTCCTGAAGGTTTTGATTAATAGCTTTTGTAATTTGAGTTTAACTCATACTTTTGTAACCTGAGTTGGTACTCAATGGAATTAAAAAAAATCTAGTGTTCCTCTAATATATATATATATATATATATATATATATATATATATATATATATATATATATATATATATATATATATATATATATATAGCTTTGTATACTTTGAGAAAAAAAAAATATAGCTTTGTATACTTTGAGATGTGTTTTGGTTGGGGCTGTGGATATATTGATAGTGAGATAGGGTATTGGGATTATGGGTAATGTTGGTTATGAGGAGTTCATATACTTGAGTATATATATAGGTTAATTGATGTGGGGTTAGATATATATATATATATATACATATATGTTGGGTTCACATATGATGTCATTATCTTATATGGGTATTTGAAGTTGAGGGCTAAGGATGAGTGATATAGTATCCTTTATATATATATGATGTGTAGTGTATATTAGATTGGGATATTATATGTGTATGCATGATATATATGTATATATGTAGGTAGCATGGTATTTGAGTGTGGGTTGTGGTAGTTTATAGATAGAAAGGACTAGGGTTTGAGTCATTATTGTATATAGATATGTGGTACTTGATATATGAGTTAGACTAGATGTTGACTTGTGTGAATAGCTTTATTATAGAGTTTGACTAGATGTTGATTTGGGTTGACCTAGAGTTGACCAAGTTTAACTTGGACCTAGTTTGACCTAGACAGTTGACCAGGTTTGACTTAGAGTTGACTTTGACCTTGATTGGCTTAGAAATCATGTAGATAGCATCATAAACTTCATTGCCTTATTTTAAACACATTATAATCCATATTGCTCTATTTAGGACATTGTGACTCCGGTGGAGACATCTGATATTATACTACACTTTTCAGAGTATCAGGCGAGTACATTCTCTGATAGTTCTTTCATTTACTTGTCAATTACTGTACTTCAGTTCTAGTTAGTTCTATTTGATTCTTGTTACAAACAAATATTGTTATTACTGAATTCATGTATACGACACACATACTTTACTCGTCTTGCCTCTATTATTCGAATCACTATTCGAACTATTCGAACCACCTATTCGTATCTTAATGTGCTGGTTGGACTTCTATTCGTCTTATGTGTTGGATTATGGATTCATTTGTATTAGACTGGGCAGAGAAATACTGATTAGATATGTAAACATATCCCCTATTCGAATTACCCCTCTGTGAATGATATTCGAACGATAGCCATCCCTCACCTGATCAGTGTGTGGTGTGCCGTATTACCTACAGCTGTTTACATGTCGATCTCGGTATTTTAAAACCCACTTAGAGAATTTATTTGAATCATTGTTAGATCATCATGTGAATCATTATTTGTATCATCTTATTCGAATTACCTTATTAGAACAATGATTAGAATCACATTCGACTCATACTGTACTGGAATCACATTCGACTCATCTTGTATTAGACTCACAATGGGATTACACTGGACTTATATTGTACTGTCTGGACTCATCATGTTACTCTTAGTTCAGCTAGATCTTATTTTACAGTATTTCTTGCCATGCTTCTCCTCTTATTTAGTTACCTTACTTTCCTTGTACCTTAACTGTTTCTCTACATCATTACTTGTACAAACTGCCATGTTCATCAATACAACTGTCTATAACTGTTTATAGTTCTCTGTCATTTACTTGGAATTTCTTGATGAATTGTACTCGTTCCTGTCCTGACTGGACATGTTGAAAATATTACAGATGATTGCCCTGAGAACATTTTCCCTACTTGTCTTGGAGCAGGAGATGGCTTAGCTACCTTTGGCCTCGACACTCAGGAGTGACCGGGAGACTAGCTAGTAGACTTGGTTTAGTTTTCATGTTTTAGAACTTGAATTGTAATAACTTGAGATATGAGTTTGAATTTGGGTTTGTTTGAGATATTATTATTTAGTAGTTGATGTTGGTTGTTGTTCAGTCTTAGTTATAAACTTCTGTGTTATTATATCATGCTTAGATTGTGATTGAGATTTTATTATATCTATACTTGTCCTCCGTTCAGAGTTGAGATTTGACAAGTATATTATATAATTGCATGAGTTGTTGTTTAGATAGTAACCTAGGACAGCGTTCTACCGTCGACACTGCGGCGTAGGCTGGACGTACCCACTTCTCGTGCCCCTATACTGGGTGTGGGTTGTGACACGTTTTAGTGGTGGCCCATGCAGGTCGAGTTTATGTAGTGGTATTCGAACTAGAGTATTACTACAGCCTGCGATAGGATTGAGAGATAGGCTTTAACGGAGAGGTACTCAATCACAGTTAGGAAAATTCTGTTTCAAATCATGCCATCTACATAAGAAGGGGTCGAAAAGAGAAAGGTCAGCCAGTCACCTTGAGTTTACTTCAGGCGAGAGAACTTGTTGGTCGCGCTAGACGTCGCCTACGCGATTACCAGAAATCGTACAAGCAACCGATTAGAACACTATATTATTCATGAAGTTCAATAGGAAATGCGAGTTCGAAATGTAAGCCATGAAAACTATCGAAAACATTCACGAAAAATGCATTCAGAAAACCAAGCCAAAACCAACGCAAGCGGCATAAAAAACAGAGCAACGGAAGGTCTCTCCTGACTCAGCCGCAGAGTCAATCCTTGAGGCACAACCTGCTGAATATGGGACTTGGATCCGAAGAAGCCATTCCATAACGGGGAATGGATCTTAATTCAACCGTTTCTGTTCGACCGATTCGATCGATCCCAACCTATCGGTCCCGACCGAATCGATAGCGACAGTGTTCCTTTCTCGTGCACCCCGTGGACGGAGAACAGGGCACAATGTAGGGACGGAGAACTACACCATAACCAACTAAGAAAAAGTTTCATCCTCGAAACTTTAGAATAGAACCTACCTCTACAAGAACAATGAAGGAATTTTTTCTTTCATTTCTGACTCGAGCTCCCATGTCGACACCTCGACCGAATGGTTTCTCCAGAGGACGCGGACGAGAAGAATAACACGGTTACGAAGAAGTTTAATTTTGTGCTCCAAGACTTGTACAAGCTCTTCGACATATGACAAGTCCGCCTTCAGATCCAGCTGACCCAAATCTACCACATAGCTCGGATCGTGCATGTACTTCTGCAATTGTGACATGTGGAAGACGTTGTGTACCTCCGACAATTCAGGCAGTAAGGAAATTTGGTAAGCTACTGGGGCGACTCGCATTAATATTTCGAACGGACTAACAAATCTTGGGCTCAACTTTCCTTTCGTGCCGAATCTGGTAACTCCACGCATGGACGTCACTTTCAGGAATACATGGTCGCGTTCCGAAAACTCGAGGGGGCGTCAGTGCATGTCGGCATAGCTCTTTTGTCAATTTTGTGCTATTCTCAATCTCTTTCGTATCAACTTGACCTTCTGCACAGTCTGCTCCACCAATTTCGGGCCAAGTATCTGCCGTTCCCCGACTTCATCCCAGCAAATGGGTGATCTGTACTTCCGGCCGTACAAGGCTTCATACGGCACCATTTGGATGCTGGAATGATAGCTGTTGTTGCATGCAAACTCGGCCAACGGTAGATGAACATCCCAGCTTGACTTTAAGTCGATCGTACAGAGTCGTAACATGTCATCGAGAATCTGGTTCATCCGCTCTGTTTGGCCGTCAGTTTGAGGATGATAAGTTGAGCTAAACTTCAACTTGGTCCCCAATACTGAACGAAGACTACCCCAAAAGTGTGCTACGAACCGTCCATCCTGATCCGAGACGATAGATACTGGGACCCCGTGCAACCGAACTATTTCATCAAGGTATATCTGAGCAAGGCGGTCGACGCTCCAAGTAACTTTAATGGCTATGAAGTGCGCTGACTTGGTTTGTCGATCGACGGTGACCCAGACGGCGTCGTTTCCCCGCGGCATCCTCGGCAAGCCAACAACAAAATCCATAGTGATATGATCCCACTTCCACTCTGGAATGGCAAGATTCTGTATCTTCTCGCTCGGTCGCTGGTGCTCGGCTTTAACTTGCTGACGGGCCATACACTTCGACACAAAGAGAGCTACGTCCCTCTTCATGCCGTGCCACCAAAAGACAACGCGGAGGTCCTTATACGTCTTGGTGCTAACAGGATGCTAGGAATATTTTGTATAATATGCCTCCGATATTATCTTCTTTCTAAGTTCTGCGTCATCCAGAATGCATAGCCGTCCCTTCACTCGCAACACTCCCGACTCGTCCTCAGCAAAGTCGGACACTTTTTCTGTTGATATCAGCTTCCGCATCTTCTCCAGGTATGGGTCGTCCTTCTGAGCAGACTTGATTCTCTCCAGTAGGCTCGGTTCCAGCCGCAGTGTGCCAGTTTTACGTCTCTAAAATGAACTCAGAGTTCAATGCCCACTCCTTTCAAGTCACGCAGCAGCCGATCGTTGATGCATAATGAAGCTAAGTACTTCCGGCTCAGCGCATCCGCTACAACATTTTTTTGCCCGGCATGTAGTCGATTGACAAGTCTTAGTCTTTGATTAGTTTGAGCCATCGCCTCTGTCGCAAATTTAGTTCTTTTTGGGTGAAGAGATACTTGTGGCTTTTGTGGTCTGTATAAATCCTGCACGCCACGCCATAGAGATATTGACGCCACAACTTCAACGCGAACACAATTGCCGCTAGTTCTAGGTCGTGCGTGGGGTAGTTCTTCTCGTGCGACTTCAACTGTCGGAAAGCAAAAGATATCACCTTATCCTGCTGCATGAACACACACCCCAAGCCCTGGCCAGAAGCATCGCTGAAGATTTGAAATCCCCCAGTCCCTTCAGGAAGTGCAAGTATCGGGGCCAAAAGGAGCCGTTGTTTGAGCTCTTGGAAAGAAGCTTCACAGTTGTCTGACCACTCGAATGCTACTCCTTTCTGGGTGAGGCGAGTCAACGGCGATGCAATCTTCGCGAAGTCCTTCATGAAGCATCGGTAGTATCCTACCACGCCTAAGAAGCTTCGAATTTTGCTAACTGATGCGGGCCATTTCCAATCAGCAATTGCCTCGACTTTCTTCGGATCGACTGCGATGCCCGCGATGGAAATGATGTGCCCAAGGAATGAGCTGATGTTCAGTCAGAATTCGTATTTGCTCCTCTTCGCATACAACTGATTCTCTCGAAGGGGTTAGAGTACCGTCCGTAGGTGTTCTGTATGTAGCGCTCGATCCTTTGAGTAGACGAGGATGTCGTCGATGAAGACTACTATGAATTTGTTAACGAATGGACGGAACACCCAATTCATTAGATCCATGAAGACGGTAGGGGCGTTTGTCAGACCGAACAACATTACCAAGAACTCGTAGTGGCCATAGGGAGTACGGAAGGCAGACTTCGGTACGTCGTCTGGCTTGACTTTGAGTTGGTGGTAACCTGATCGCAGATCAATCTTCGAAAATCCCTTTGTTCCGGACGGTGGCCTTATTCAATTCCCGATAGTCGATGTAGTGCCGTATCGATCCATCCTTCTTTTTTATAAATAGCACGGGCACACCCCACGGCGAGACACTTGGATGGATAAACCCTTTGTCAAGTAATTCCTGCAGTTGCGCCTTCAGTTCTTTCAATTCTGTAGGGGCATTTTGTACGGACCTTTCGAGATCGGCCAGGTGTCAAGGAATGTATGGTGAATTCGATTTCTCGATCGGAGGACATTTCGGGTAGCTCGTCTGGAAACACGTCGGGGAATTCTGCCACAACGTCGGTCTGACCTACGTTTGTACTTTCCATTCACGTATCTCGAACATATACCAAATAGCCTTCGCATCCTGAATACAACATCCTCCGAGCAAAAATTGCCGAAATCACCATGCACGTCGACGATGCTTCACCGCACGAGTAGCAGAACTCAGGCACTCCAAGTATATGGAAGGTGACCTTCTTTCTTGTGCAGTCGATGATGGCGTTGCAAGGATCGAGCCAATCCATATGCAGTATGATGTCGAAGTCCTTCATATCTAGAACTATCGCATCAAGACCGACATTTTGACCCCTAATACAGATGATCCCGTTGCCATAAGCTAAATTTGGGATTAATGGTATGCCCGAAGGTGTACTTACGCTAAGGTCGAGATCTAATGATATTATAGGAAATTTGTGCTCGACGGCAATGTCCGCCAATATAAAACTATACGAAGCGCCTGAATCAAATAGTACACGAGCAGACACATTATTGAAATTTAGTATACCTGTCACTACCGTATTTGATGCAAGCACTTCGTCTCTAGTCATGGCGTAGACACGGACCTAGGCATTGGGGCGACGATCCTGGCCATTTTGTTGTACATGTTGAGGAGCTCGAAGAGCTGGGCCTCGGTTTTGATTATTTGGTTATGGCGGAGCGTCCTGCCTTCGTAGTCGAGAAAGACAATCTTTAGCATAGTGTCCCTTTTTCCTACAAAAGTGACAATCTATGTTTAGGGTACGGCACTCGCTGGCATTGTGTCCGATAAAATTGCATTTTATGCAACGAGACCTAGTGTTCTGTCCCTGGTTGCTCCTGTTATTTGGATGCTTTGCAGATGATTATTGCCTCCCGTATGGCTAGGACGTTTGTGATTGAAATGATGCACAAAGTCTGCAGCAACAGGAGGGTACTGGCTCTCAAGACGGAGAGCATGATTTAGAGCATCGCCCATGGTCTTATACTCCGGAACCCCTACATGCGCACCGATAGAGCGTCGTAGACCTACTTCGAACTCGCACACGACACTCCTCTGTAGGGAGAAACACACCAACAAATTTGGACAATTTATTGAATTCTGTGGCATACTGTTCTACGGTCCAGTTACCTTACCTCAACTGCATGAATTCATTTTCCTTCTCTTGGCGAACGACAGAAGGAAGGTACTCAACTTTACAGGCTTTACGGAACGTGGCCCAAGAGATCGGTGCTGAGTTATTGTCGCGTCGGATCACTCGTTTGTGTACGGCCCACCAGTCGTGCGCGTTCAACCGTAGTTGAAGTTGTGCACAGGCGACTTGCTTTGATTCTTCAATGCCAAGGAGCTCGAAGTGATCTTCCAGCTCTTACAACCAGTCGATTGCCATAGAAGGGCCTTCGGTACCGCTGAAGGAAGTGCGACACGCTTTCTTGAACTCTGATACTTCAAAGTTGTATCTTTTCGGTGCCGTCGGTTGATGCTCGGGCTCCTCTGTGTCGACATCGATGGGTTGGACCATCAGCACGGTGACAGTAGGCACAGTCGCAGAATTTTTGTTGGCCACAATTGTCTGGACGATCTACTGCAGAGTATCTAGTTGCTTTTGTTGCAGCTTAGCTTGTGCGTCGAAGCGAGCTTCGAACTGGGCCTGTCGTACCTCTGTCTATTGATGTCGGTTCTCGAACTATTTCTGATGTGCCTCCATCATGCGCAACATCCTATCGATGGTATTGTTAGAAGCTCCGGCCCGCAAACTGCTCGAGCTGCTAAAAGCGCTCTGTTCTTGCAAGGCCGCAGGTTCCGGCACTTCTTTAATACGAAGGCAAACACATTACTCTCAAAATATTACATACTCATTGTATGGAACAACTTATCTCATCGATGCGAGGTCAAAGGTTTAAAACTCAAGACATGAGGCCAAAGGATGTAAAGCCGTGCTCTGATACCATTTTGTCACATCCCGATTCTGTAGAATCGATAGTCATCCCCCGGGCGTGATACTGTAAGAACCTAAGTTGCGATCGCATAAGGCATAGTCATAAGGTTATTCGAAACACAACATCAAGTTAGAGTACGCAGAGAAATTGATTGACACATTTGAAATAGAAGTATACTTTTTCATTGATAATAAAACTTTATTTACATGACTCCTTTACAATCTGTGTCGTGCGAGCTTACAACATGACTCAACTTACAAAACGAACGCTGATGAGATAGTCGTTCCATACATTACATCTCTTTTTACAAATATAACAATTACACTTTCTACATGCTATCGAGGGAAGTCAAGTCGTCATCTTTTCTTCTTTTGTACTGAGTGCAGAGTCTTCAAAAGGATTCAGAAATAAGTCTTCAACACACGGACGAGGCTTCAAAAATGTTCACGCCGCCTTGAGCTTTAAGTGGCACGCCCTTCGTGGTTCGGAGTACCTGCATGGAGAGCGAAGATCAGTATATTACACTTTGTACTGGTGCATGGATATTTAAGTTCCAAGCTCTCATTTGGTTGAAGAGTTTATATGACTTAGTGTATGAATGTTTCTAACCATCCGAATAAATTTGGACAAGCATATGACAAGCATAATATGAAATACGTTAAAACTTACCCACGGCAGACCGCGCCGTACCTTATGAGACTTACCTTGTTCTTCCCTGTCAATTGTTATTATTTTCATATGCAGTTTGTATATGTGAAGGTCATTGGCACCACAAGCTATTTTGGACTATAGCTGGGTTAGATGACGACCCTTTCAACGCGGGTAGCGAGCCTCGCTGCAAGTTCTTCGACTAACCATGTTTTGCTTTCGTCGAGCTTAGCTATCTTTTGCTTCCTCCTAGGCCGAAACGATCCCGTGTCTCGGGGTATCGCTCGAGGAAGCCGTTCCTCGTGCACGAGTTGTCCAATGACCGTACAAAGACAATTTTAGTTATTAAGGTATAGCCTACATTCTCTTTGAAAGCTTGTTCATTTTATCGTGTCCGTGCCCTTATATTTATTCTTTCATTCGCAACAACACTATCGCTTTACATAAGAAGGGGTCGAAAAGAGAAAGGTCAGCCACTCACCTTGAGTTTACTTCAGGCGAAAGAACTTGTTGGTCGCGCTAGACGTCGCCTATACGAATACCTGAAATCGCACAAGCAACCGATTAGAACATTATATTATTCAAGAAGTTCGATAGGAAATGTGAGTTCGAAATGCAAGCCATGAAAACCATCGAAAATATTCATGAAAGGTGCATTCAGAAAACCAAGCCAAAACAAACGCAAGCGGCGTAAAAAACAGAGCAACGAGAAGTCTCTCCCGACTCAGCCGCAGAGTCAATCCTTGAGGTGCAACCCGCTGAATATGGGACTTGGTTCCGAAGAAGCCATTCCATAACGGGGAATGGATCTTAATTCAACCGTTCCCGTTCGACCGATTCGATCGATCTCGACCTATCGGTCTCGACCGAATCGATAGCGACAATGTTCATTTCTCGCGTACCCCGTAGACGGAGAATGGGGCATGATGTAGGGACGGGGCACTACAATGGAGATATCAAGAAAGAAGTTGCCTACCTCAACCCTTTCCAAGGCATTGAGGCCTATTATACAGATTCCATGATGTACAAAAAAGAGTACATAAAGGACGTGTTGGCTATGGACACGGAGGAAGACCAAAACGATGAACCAAACGAGGTCTTGGTAATCCCAGTCAAATGACGCACTTCTCATCCTTCATCGTCTCAAATGCTGACTATCAATCTTGCCCCTCCTACTGAAAATGTGGAGCAAAGGGAGCTTACCTCTTTTGAGCCTCTTGTTATCGACCTTCGTTGTAACAAGCCTACTACTTCTCTTTCTTCTCATCTTGTTATCGACTTGGCGATGTCTTCATCCATGGTCGAAAATGTTGTTGTAACTGTTGAAGCGGAGAAAAATATTAATAAAGCAATGTCTCCTTCACATTATATCGATGTCAATTTTTACACACGACATTACTTAGAAATTTTGGATAATTTTGAACCTCTCACCTTGGAAGCAATTCAGCCTTTCCAGGATGAGATATCATTTGAACTTGTGCAAAGCTCGTTCTTTGTAGTTCCTCCTCGGAACAATGAGGAACATCCAATTCTCTTCAATAGAGGATGTAACCAAAGGGTTATACTCGACAGCGATTCCAAAAATGACGATTGTGGAAGAATACAACTACATCGTTATAGTTAACAATCCAAGAACATTATTCGAAAAATGGGTTACAATTTCAGGTCTGGACTTAATGGAGGTAAAGGCAGACGAACTCCTATTCGACTATCCTCCCCGAAAGGAAGGTCATCATAATATTATAATAAGACTAAACATGGGTTAGGCTATACTATGCCGATCACAACCTTAGATAGATCTGAGTCAGACGAAGAGATACGATCTTATTCCTCCTCATGGGACTCAGACACCAGCATAGGGGATGTCCATCGACTGACTCTATATGTTAATATGGTGACAACTAAATTTCTAGAGGATGAGGATGACTTTATTGAGACTTATGAGAATGAGCCTTGGGTACAAAGAATGGATACTCAATGGCAACTTTGCTTCGAACAACGTGAACCACCCACTTAGGATGAATTGATCCAAGTCGACGTCGGAGACGAATATTCTCCAAGGCCTATCTTCATGTAAAAGCCTCCTTGAGACAAACAAACAAGAATTGATCCAGCTCATTAAAGAGTACATTGACGTGTTCGCCTGAAGCTATGAAGATATGCCGGGACTAGATCCTCAGATCGCTACTCATAAGATCAACATTTTGCCAAATGCTAAACCTGTTAAACAGCAACAACGACGATTCCGACCTGATATGATGGATGCTATAGAAGCTGAAGTTAAGAAGCTCATCGCCTGCGGCTTTCTGTAACCTCTCTTCCGAAATATTGAAATATATATATTTTTTATTATTTATTTGACTTAGTTAGTGGTATTTGGAAATTTATAAGTATTTTAATTAAATAGTTATTATGATAGAAGACTTTAATCATGGTTAAGATTTGGAGTACAAGATTACAAGAAAGTATGGCACGGATAGTGTAGTCGTGTGCTTTGACTAGTGTTTGAGCCACGGTAGGGAAGGCCGAGCCGTAGGTATATTCTAACTAGGAAAACTAATCAAAGTTGTGACTCGACCAATATAAATAATTTAATTAGTCATTTATTAAGATTATGATTTTAGGAGATCCAGTTGTACCGACTAACCTGAACTTGACCCCAGTTAGACCTAGGCCCATGTAGTCGGGTAGTACGTTTAGGGACGTCCATGTAGAAGTATGTTGTATTGCTATTTTATTTTAATGATTTCGTAGGCAATTTTATAAAGGATTGATTATATATAATAAAAATGCTATGGCTATTAATTAATATTTGTTATGGAGATATGATCAATATTTTACTCCTAAAAATAACTTGGTGCATTTTTAGGAACTTTGGGCTAGATATATTTATAGGTATGCCTATTAAATAAATGCATATATAAGGTATTATTAAAGGTTGGAATATAGAAATTAGCTATAAATAGAATTAGTTATTTAAATTTTCATATGATAGGACCATTTGTTTACTATTGTTAGAATATTCCTAATGGATATTATTTTTATTATTTTTTTCTCTCTCTCTATATATATTTGGAAAACTATAATTTATTGAAGAAAGTGTGAGGGCCAACTCAGGTTACAGCTGGAAACCAAAATACGAAATTCAAAATTCAAAAAAAAAAGAAATTCAAAAAACAGCACTCTGCCAGAGGGGGTCTCGGGACGCGCGTACGCTCTGCCCAAGGAAGAGAAGGGGGCTCGGCACGCAGCCCGAGGAGAAGGGGGCTCGGCGCTTAGCCCGAGGAGGAGGGAGGTGGCGGGGAGGGGGGACTCAACCCCGAGGGGGGAACAGAGGCATCGCCCCGGGGAGGAGGGGGATCCACGACGAGGGGAGGGGGGCCACGGGGATGGCGGCACCACGGGAAGGAGGGGGCTCAACCCCCGAGCCCGGGGGAGTCGGAGGGGAGGGGCTCGACCACGGGGAGGGGGAACCAAGGCTTTGGAGGAAGAGGGAGCCAAGACGGAGGGTAGGGGGAACCAATACGAAGGAGGAGAAGGGAAGAGCCGCCAGGGAGAGGGGCGCTCGACCACGGAGAGCCACGGCGGGGGGAGGGGAGAGGGGAGGCTCGACCACGGTGGGGGCTCGACCCAGAGGGGGGAGCCAAGGCGAGGGGAGGGGGAGCCACCAGGGAGGAAAGGGGAGGGAAGAGGGGGGCTCGACCCTGGAGGGAGCCGCGACGAGGGGAGGGGCTGCCACCTGGGAGGAGAGGGAAGGGGAGGGGAGAGGGGGGCTCGACCCCGGGGGGGGAGGAGCCGCCTAGGAGGAGAGGGAAGGAGAGAGGGGGGGCTCGACCACGGTGGAGGCTCGACCCCGGAGGGGGGAGAGCTACGGCGAGGGGAGGGGGAGCTGCATGGAAGGAGAGGGGAGGGGAGAGGGGGGCTCAAACCCGGGGGGGAGGGGAGCCACGGCAAGGGGAGGGGAAGCCGCATGGGAGGAGAGGGGAGGGGAGAGGGGGGCTCGACCCCGGGGGGAGCCACGGCGAGGGGAGGGGAGCCGCATGGGAGGAGAGGGGAGGGGAGAGGGGAGGCTCGACCACGGCGGGGGCTCGACCCCGAGGAGGGAGCCACGGCGAGGGGAGGGGGGCTCGACCACGGCATGTGCTCGACCCCGAGGGGAGAGCCATGGCGAGGGGAGGGGGAGCCGCCTGGGAGGAGAGGGGAAGGGAGAGGGGGGCTCGACCCCGTAGGGGGGGAGCCACGGCGAGGGGAGAGGAAGCCGCCTGGGAGGAGAGTGGAGGGGAGAGGGGGGGCTCAACCACGGTAGGGAGAGGGGTATATATATATATATATATATATATATATATATATATATATATATATATATATATATATATATATATATATATATATATATAAAGCACTTATATGTGTATATATAGGTGTGTATGTATATTAAGATATATAATAAATATAAGACAAAAAAGGGACACTGTTCCTTTACGGGAACAATGATGCAAAGGAACCGCAAAAGCCTAGTTTTTCCCCACAAACCCGAAAGCCTCCACATATATATCGAGAGAGGGAGGGAGAGCAAACCCTAACCAAACCTTGCCGTGTGAAGCCCTAGCATCCCTCGACCCCCGTGCACCTTGCCGACGTCCGCGCACCGTCGCAGTGGCCGTCGGTAGCCTGAAATGCGCAAGAAAATGCGAAGTACAAGCAGCGACAACAGCGGTTGCAGTCGGCAGGCTAACTTCGCAACAGGATTCTCACTTGATCGCTCGATCGTTTCACGATCCGTTTCTTCGGGTATGATTCTAACCTATACATCTTCTAAACCCTTTAATTAGTTTAAATTAATTCCTTCTGGATTTCTCGTGAAAATTGGAAAAGAACTATTCTCGACAGTTTATGAAACTGTTCGATATACCATGTTAGGAAAGCCAATAGCTGCCAGGTTTTGGATGATTTTTGAAATCTAATTGAACATTATTTTAGACCACCTAAACAACATGGAAACCCTATTATAACTTTTAACTCGAGTGGATTATGCAACAAGAGAAATCATTAGGAAAATCGAGGAAAAACATAAAAAAATATTTTTGAAAATAAAGAAATTTCCCGATACGACATGCGCCCTGACAAACCGGAAGATGTGGTCGCACCCATGAGCATCAAAAGACGCGTATGGATGTTGTCGACATATGGTATTCGATGGAACTCAGTTTCGTTGTGCGTGTGCGACGAAATCGAGACATATCGGTCGAGATACCCCGTATCGGTCCTTTTGCAAAATAAATATATGTGTATACATAGGTGTATATATAGGTGTGTATATATATTAAGATATATAATAAATATAAGACAAAAAAGGGACAATGTTCCTTTACGGGAAACAATGAAGCAAAGGAACCGCAAAATCCTATATATAGGTGTGTATATAGTTGTCGACGGAACTCAATATATGTGTATATATAGGTGTGTATATATATTAAGATATATAATATAAGACAAAAAAGGGACAATATTCCTTTATGGGAAAAGTAAAGCAAAGGAAACGCAAAATCCTAGTTTTCCCCCACAAACCTGGAAGCCTCTACATATATATCGAGAGAGGAAGGAAGAGCAAACCCTAACCAAACCTCGCTGTATGAATCCCTAGCATCCCCTCGACCCCCGCGCACCTCGCCAACGTTCGTGCACCGTCGCGGTGGCGGTCGGTCGCCTGAAACGCACAAAAAATACGAAGTACAAGCAGCGATAGCAGCAGTTGCAGTCGACAGGCTAACTTCGCAGCAGGTTTATCGCTTAATTGCTCGATCGTTTCACGATCCGTTTCTTCGAGTATGATTCTAACCTATACATCTTCTAAACGCTTCAATTAGTTTAAATTAATTCCTTCTGGATTTCTTATGAAAATTCAGGGAAAATCGAAAAAGAACTATTCTCGATAGTTCATGAAACTGTTCCATGTACCCTGTTAGGAAAGCCAACAGTTACCAGGTTTTGCATGATTTTCGAAATCTAATTGAACATTATTTTAGACCACCTAAACAACATGAAAACCCTATTATTACTTTTAACTCGAGTGGATTATGCAACAAGAGAAATCATTAGAAAAATTGAAGAAAAACATAAAAAAATATTTTGAAAAATAAAGAAATTTCCCGATACGACATGCACCCTGACAAACCGGAAGATGTGGTCACAACCCATTAGCATCAAAAGATGCGTATGGATGTTGTCGACGTATGGGATTCGACGGAACTCAATTTCGTTGTGCGTGCGCGACGAAATTGAGACATATTAGTCGAGATACCCCGTATCAGCCCCTTTGAAAACTAGCCAGAACTTTATGCACGTTCATCATCTCGAGACGAAACTTGTGCCATCAAGATTATGTTATTTTTTGGTCCTGTGAGCCAAGTTTGGTCCGATTCTGAGAAGGTCGACCAGAATGCTATTTTGGCGGGTCCGTGACCCGATCCAACGGGCAAATTTGTTTATGGTCCACCGGAATCTGACTTTGGACATATGGTTAGGTTTGTATCGTCAAACAAGACCTGTAGACATATAGCTTGATGACTTTAGAGACCATAGGGACTGGCACGCTTTTGGTGCAAAGCGGGTCCAACGACGGATATTATTTTGACCCAAAATTATGATTTTGCCCCTGTGAATTGGACATTTGAGAAGGCGTTTTTAGACATCTTTTATACCAAAAATATTTGTGATATTTATTTCAGCATCCGGAGACAATTGCGGGAGTTTATCTCTTGTAGCTCTTAGAGTGGGTGGATGTTGTTGGTTTTGCGCGCTACCCTAGCCAACTGGACTATTCCGAACGCGATGGTATTATCGGTTTTATTAGCAAAGGACACATGCGAGTACATTTCTGATAGTTTTTATATTTGATAATTTCTATGATTCGTGTATTTTAGTATTGTCTTAGATTGATCTTTTATTGATTCTCGTCACGATGATTACACGAGGTATTATTTATGGATTCTTATATGTTGTTCATGACCAATGTATTACCGTGTTCATGACCTGTTTGAACCCATGAGTGCTAGTCGGGCAAAGAAATACATTAGCATACATGTAAATATGCCCATAAACATCCCATTTTTCTATTCGTGTTTGATAGTAGTCGCACAATCCACGTGCGGGGTGCCGGATTTACCATTTAGCCATTTACATATCGAAAGTGGTATTTCAATATACTAGTTAGGTGTAGTCTTGCTATATGTTATTTATTCTTATTTTAGTTGTTATTACTGTTATTCTTGTCTTCATTACCCTGCTTTCTTGCTTTTACTCACATGTTTTATACCATAATTCACTGTTTGTCTGCTCATCATGTATTTCAGTATTATTTACTGTTTTATAGATTTTATCAAATTATTGGAACTACTGCTAGAATGTACTCGTTCTATTTCTGACTGAAAACTAATATTTTTTAGGTTAGTCATGGCTTCTTTTAGCATTAGAAGATACGAGGGTACTTGCAGGCCAAAACCTAGAGATTAGATAAATGTGTTGTAGTCACTCTCAGTATTTGTAAGGACATTGAACTTTTCTTTAAATTTAAATCCTTGAACATTGTAAAATTCATTTTGTATTGTGGATGAGCAAATAAAGTTATTATTTTATGTAATTTTGAGCATTGTGGCTAGACAGTGTTCTACCGCCGAGACTACGACGTAGGCTGGCTTGGACTTGCACTCGTATCCCGAAATGTGGGTACGGGTCGTGACACTTTATTAGGGAGGAACAACATCCCGACTGGGGGGCCAATGTTGCACCGATTATGAAGAAAACAAAGAAAGTTCGAGTTTGCAGCAATTTCAGATACCTCAACGTGACTTGTCTCAAAGACAAGTTTTCTCTCCCAATCACCGATGTCATTATCGATAATACATACGGATTCGAACGAATGTCTTTTATGGACTGATTCTCTGGTTATAATTAGATCAAGATGAATCTTGAAGACGAAAAGCATACGTCCTTCCATACTCCTATCAGAGTATACTGCTATACAGTCATGCCGTTTGGTCTCAAGAATGCTGGTGCTACCTATCAGTGGGCCATGAGTACTATTTTTTGTAAACATTTACAAAAAATAGTCTAATGTTATGTCGACGATATTGCTGTCAAGAGTCGATTAAAGGAAGATCACATCCAAGACCTGAAGACTATCTTTGATCTAATGTGTCAACATCAACTCAAGATGAACCCCACCATGTCATTCCTAGGTGTCTCTAGTGGTAATTGTTTTTGGATTCGTTATTACCTCTAAGGATATACACGTTGACCATGATAAAGTCAAAGCCATTCAAGAGATACGTCCTCCAAGCAACCTAAAGAAGCTACGAGGATTCCAATGATGACTTGCCTATATCAGGAGATTCATCTCAAATCTCTCTGGACGCTGCAGACCGTTCACTCAATTAGTAAAGAAAGGTGTATATTTCGTTTGGACTGATGAATGTCAGCAAGCATTTGAGGACATTAAGCAGTACTTGATGAACCCTCCAATTCTAGTTCCTCCAATCACAAGAATACCCTTCCTGATGTACATTCAAGCAATGGATCATTCTCTTAGTGCCCTTCTATTCCAGAAGAATAATGAAGGCCATGAGCAAGCAGTTTGTTATCTCAGCCGCACAATGATCGGTGCTGAACACTGATACAGTCCAGTAGAAAAATAATGCTTAGCCTTGATATTTGTTCTCTAGAAGTCGCGTCATTACATCATGGACCAAACCATCCATGTTATCTCTAGGGTCAATCCTCTGCGAGTCCTGATGAAAAAGCCTAGTACACTCAATTCTAGCTTGCTACTTGGGCGATGCTGTTAGCGCAGTATGATATGCTCTATATCCCGCAGAAGTCTGTCAAGGGTCAAGCCCTAGCTGACTTCTTGGCTGCTCATCCAATTCCTGAAACTTCAAAATTCTATAACGAGATTCCGGACAAAACTTTAGAGTCTAATACGACTTCAGAAGGAATACTCGCTTGGCGTCTATTCTTTGATGGTGCATCTAGAATCGGACCTAACAACATTATCATCGCTGGAGTAGGAGTTGTCCTCGTATCCCCAAAATGGCTAGTCATTCAGAGAGCCTATTCTCTAAACGAGCCATGTTCCAAAAATGTTGCCGAATACAATGCCTTGCTTATTAGTTTTCGGTTAGCTAAACAGCTGGATATCGATTATCTTGAAGTATACTGTCACGACCCGCACCCTAGAGTAAGGGCACGAGACGTGAATACGTCCAGCCTACGCCGCAGTGTCGGCGGTAGAACGCTGTCCTAGGTCTCAACATCTAACAGTTTATCTCTAAGCAGTATATACTCCCCGAACGGGGTAACAAAGTAATAACAACTCAATCACAGCTAAGGAAAAGATAGCACGATATGAAATAGAACTCAAGGAAATAAAGAGATGAAATAGTCTAAGATAATCCAGCAATCCACAATACAAGTCTCAGATGAAAGAATATACAAACTGATCTCCAAATAAGAGTCTAGCTAAAACATGTCCAACTACATAAAGATAAAAGCCTAACTATCTAGTCTAGGCAGTCGGGGGAAAGTCCTCAGCTACTGCTGGATCCTCCTGAGGGTCCAGATCACAGGTGTCATCTAGGGCTGCCCCATAGTAGGTGTCCAGGCCAGCCTCCTCCTCGTCCTCTGTAATATTTTCAACAGGTCCAGTCAGGACAGGAGCGAGCACAGTACATCTCAACAATTCATAGCAGGTTAGAAAATATGAACATGCAGTAAAGTAAGATACAGGTACTGAAAGAAAAGCAGTATGTAAACAGGAAGAGCTGTAATAGAATATCTACTATACATAGAGAACTAGCAGTGACTAGTGAGTCAGAGTACAACATGAACATGTAAATGACCTGGGATGATTCAATGAAGACACTACGGAATGATTCAATGAAGATACTACTAGTGTATTATTTACATGTCCATTTCTACTCCCCCTTACCCCCAATCAATACACAAGGATCCAGCCAGGTTATGTTATATGATTCCATGCAAGGCCCACGAAGGGGGATACATGGATGTCCCATAAATGGGGAGTCTGGGGGTTACCCAACTGTGTAGGATTCAAGAGACTCTGTGATCATGAGGGTACATGTCACAAGTAATCAAGTGAACCAAGAGCATAGTGATACGCCATGTAAGTGAAACGCACTGAACACGTAGTACCCGATGCTCCCTAAGGATAATATCTCAAAAAAGGATCCATATAGTACCAATCCGTGTGACCGTCGTGACAGTACAAGTAAAGTAATCTACTGCAGGAAATAATTCTAAGCAGGATATGAAATGATCAGAGAATGTACTCGCCTGTATCTGAGTGTCCGATATGAATCGTACTGTCCAAGGAGTGGTGTCTGGCTCCTAAACAGAACAGCACAAGTCACAACAAGTCTAAAGTAGTAAAATGAAGTCCTACTATGCGTTCTATATGATTCTAAGTCAATCTAGACCAAAGTCAACTCTTGGTCAACTCTGGTCCACCCTAGAAGTCAAACTAGATCCACCAAGTCTAATTTAGTCTAAACTAGGCTTACTAGGTCTAACAAGGCTATACTAGGCAACATACAACATTCAAGTACTCCTTATACCTAAGTACATACACATTATATATATATAGATACAAATACATATGTACATATCTACATACAACTTACAAGTACATATGGATACACATAATACATTGTATATATATATAGAGATATACACACATATACATAATACAATATGTAGAAGGAAGATGGAGAGCTAGAGAGGAAGTAAAAGTGTGTGATAGTAAAGTGCATGAAAAATTAGAGAGAAGTGTGTGTCATGTTAACAGGAATACAAGAATGTACAACAAGTAATATCATGGCCTATATTAGGTTACACCAAAACTGGAATCAACTCAGAATTTAAAGACATTTCCCTTCCTTCCTATTCTCAGGTTAACACAATTAAACCAACAATTTCTCAGTTCACCCTCATGAGAACATTCAAATCATTACAATAAGAATCCAAAAATCAGTTCAATACTCAATAAATCTCAGGAACAGAACAGGAACCCAGGTTTGAGTACCAAATAACAAAACAACCCTAACATTTTCAGGCCTTAAAACTGGAACAATGTTTCAATATCAAAACCAAACTCAGAAAAATCAATGACAGTTCTTAAAGAAAAGTATAGGAGAGTAACCACATCAAACTCGAATTAATACCATATAAGAATCATCAAGTTCTCAAACAAACTCAAACCCAGCCACCTCTTCTAGATGTCAACCCCTTAGTTTAATTCTCAGTTGTGGCTAACAGTCATGAGAGTTTCAGTAAGCATCAATTGACAGTGAAGAGTAATCAAGAGAACACAGGGAAAATAGGACCCATTTCCCAGGTTCTCAAAACAGGGAATGGATCAAAACCCATACCAAAACCTCTTTTGTTAACCCAAAACTAACTTGCAAATTTAAGAACTTAATTGACAAGGATATATCATGCAGGAAATCAAATCATTAGGATTATACACAACAGTATTTATTAAACAAACTCAGTTATAGGCTGGAACAAGGAAGCAACTGAAGAACAGAGAAAAACCATCCCATTCCAGGTTTTAAACCTTTACTCAGGTTGTACATAAAGTTCCAACTAAACAACATTAAAATCTCAGTTCGAAAGGACACTTAAAACAGTAACAAATATTAATGAATTCACAGTTAAGGAGAAAAGGAGAAAGGAATTCAATTTCAGGTTTCCCTGAAACATCCCACCCCTTGACATCCTATTCCAGGACCCAAAACAAAACCATAACTCCCAAAACTTGACAAGCTTAAAGATTACATATACCTAAACAATTTAGGAAGTAAACATGTGGGGGATGGCATTAATTTGGATTTCAAATCATTTGACAAAACAAAAACTAATCTGAACACTAACAGTATATCAGTAATTTGTATTTGGGCCCAAAACTCCACATAAGACCTGAACAATTGTAATCCTATCATAACAGAGATTAAATATGATGTTTAGAAACTAATTAACTAATAAAATATCATTTAGAAGCATTTAAAATAATTAAACATCAGAAAACACCTACAGGTCAGTGCATAGACAGCCAGTCCTCGTGTACGTGTGCACGCGTGTCGTGTGCACGACACGACACGAACTGGGTCGAGTCCCTTTGCAGGGTGGTTCGCCTAGAGTCCCTCTAGGTCTGTGTCACCCTGGTTTGGGTCAACGTGTCCTGTGTCAAGAATGGCACACACGTATCAGACGTGCAAAGACACAGAATCGAACCTAGGCAAAGCCCCGTGCCCATGATCGTGCGTGTCCGACACGACACTAACTGTCATACCACTTGGGGGGTGTCATGACAGACACAGCCCCAAGGTGTCCAGAGAAAATCACGTGTCCTCGTGTCCTAGCCAGTGAGTTATTGGGCTCGGGTAGCAGGGGAAAGTGACAGCCCCGAGCCCAGTGCACGCGACCGTGTCCAATCCATATTGCACCCGACACGGACACAAAAACACCAAGATCCCTTCATGAAAATTAAAGAGCACACCTAGATCTACAAACCCCCTTCAACAGAACTTAAAAATAACAAAATTGAATCCTCAGAGGCATTTGGTCGAACACCTAGAATACTAGGCTGATACGTGTCCAATGCGGACACGAAACGAATCCAAATCCTAGGTTTAAGCTATCCTACAGTAGGGGTAGGGCTAGGGCCTTCCTAAAATGGATTTGGACAGAATTTTAATGGACTATTGAGAGATTTACCTATTGATTCACAAAGGGTGGAAAAAGCCTCCAAAAGCAATGAGCTCCTCAAGCAACAAAGTGTCCAAATTGTTTCTTCCTGCACAAAAATTAATTCCAGCAGCAAGAGGAAGGAATTTAGGTTCTAATGGAATTGGTTTGAAGGAAAAAGGAATTAAATTGGATTTCTTATGATTTTTGAAAGATGGAACTCACCTTCCTTCTTAGAAATTTGCTAGAACCCTAAAAGAGGCTAGCCCTAAAAACTAGGAGGGATTAAATAGGGGGGAATCCCTAGGTTCAGCTAGGGTGGCTGACCACTTGGCCTTGGGTTAGGGTTGAGCTAGGTTTGGCTAATCCTAACTAGTTTAGTCACAAAATGACTTGTGTAATCACAAGCCATTTAACAAATAACTTGATTTCTAAAATCCTAATTCAAGTTCTAATAAATCACTAACCACTAACTTGAGTCACACTAGGTTAGACTAGGGTCACTTGACCTAACCAAGCTCAACTAACTATGGTTAGTTCCTAGGTTAGTCTACAAGTGTCAAAACTAGTCCAAAATTAAACTAGTCCAAATAAATCCAAAATAAATCCTAAAAATTCCCATAAATTCTAATTAATGCTAATAAATTTTATTTTCCCCAAAAATTACAAATTTACCCTCAAGCTAGAAATGTGGTAGTGACATATACAGAGACTCTAAACTGATTGTCAACAAGGTTAGAGGCATATATGAGGTCCGGCACCAAGATCTCATCCCCTACCAAGAAGCAGCAGTCAGACTTGCTATATCATTCAAAGTTTTCTTTATTGAACATGTATGCCGAGTGTCTAATATAGAAGTCGATGTACTCGTAAATCTAGCTGCAGTGCTAGCTGTTCCTTTGAAAGGGCAACAATTAATCATCATCGCAAATCCAGAATTATTCTGTCGAGAATAATTTAAAAATTAAATTCAGTAATACGGTCAAAATTTGCACTACTAATGAAGATTGGAGGACTTCTTTCATATACTTCATAGTACATGATATCTTGCCAGAAGACCCTAAAGAAGCAACGATAATTCATCGTCGGTCATTCCGTTTCTATTACAATCACTCGTCTATGATACTCTACCGTTGATCTTTTGACGGCATGCTCCTACGTTGTCTCATGGGTGATGAAGCAAAACGGACACTACGTGAAGCTCACGATGGTATCAGCGGTGCACATCAGCCTGGCCCTAAGCTATATGACCGTATTAGACGAATGGGATACTATTGGCCCATTATACTGGCAGATGCAATTGAGTATGCAAGAAAATGCAAAGCATGTCAAATCCATGTAGATTTCATCCACCAACCGTCTGAATTCTTACATCCAACTACAGCATCTTGGCCTTTGAAGCTTGGGAAATGGATGCCATTGGACCTATCAACCCACCATCATCCCGAGGACATCGGTTTATTCTGGCTATAACTGATTATTTTTCAAAATGGGCAGAAGCTATTCCTTTTGCCGAAGTCAAGATAAGCAGTGTCATCAGCTTCATCAAGCACTATGTGATCTATCGATTTGGTGTTCTTCGAAGAATCATTCACGATAATGGACCTAAGTTTGTAAGTCAAGCATTTATTCGATTCTGTAATGACACTCGAATCAACAACATTATTTCTTCATCCTATAATCGCACAACCAACGGTTTAGCAGAAGCATTCTATAAAACGATCATCAAACTTCTCAAGAAATTTGTTTCTGCTAATAAACACAACTAGAGTGAAAAGCTTGGAGAATGTCTATAGGCATACCGAACTACTGTACGTACCCCGAATAGTTGTACACCATTCTCTCTAATATACGGATGTGAAGCTGTTTTATCATTGAGATTCAAATTCCATCTCTGAGAATAGCTATCGCCAACGAATTAATAGTGGAAAATAATGACCACCTTCGACTGCAAGAACTTGAAGTGCTTGATGAAAAACGGTTGCTAGCTCAACAAAATATTGAGCTATATCAAGCCCGTATTTCGAAAGCTTTCAACCGTAAAGTCAAAGTACGGGTCTTTCAAAAGGGTGAACTAGTCCTTACCGTCAGACGTCCTATGAATATGACACACATGAACAAGGACAAGTTCAAGCCAAAGTGGGAGGGTCCCTACGTCATAAGCAAGTCTTCTCTAACGGAGCTTACCAGTTGATCGGGATGGATGGTCGAATAGCTATGATGCCAATCAATGACAAATTTCTAAATAAATACCATGTTTGAAAGCATGTATTATATTTTCCAGCAAAACATTCTACATACACATTCTTCGAATTATTATCTTTTATTCATTCTTTCGTGAGTAAATCCATAGATAATAAGTCCTCAAAATTCTCCAGCATAGTCTAATCCAGATCTTATGGTACATCCTCAAAAGATTAACTTCTAACATCCACCACAACATATCATTAGAACATCATCTTTTGAAATCCAGTCATTTTAAAAGATATCATATTCTTGAACCACAGTTGGATTAAGAATAATCAACATATATAAGAATTCACGTCCATATTATCTCTGAATACTATTGTCTGTGTCAACGACTTGTCACGTACACATTACCTCTGATAACGTTGTCCCAAAAATAAATCACGTCCATATTACCTCTAACAGATATAATAAGTGATGCTATTTTCAAGAAATACGTCACGTCCAGGACCTCCGAATGTATTTCTATACCTTTATCTATTGCTTGTGTATCAAATAGATACATAATAAGTAATAGAGTCGCAAAAAATCATCAGTTTTTCATTTCATTAGAAATCTTGAGAACATAAACTATTACATGTCTCAAAAATATGATAAAAACTGTTCAAAAAGATTATTACATTCATTTTATTTTCTAAAAAACTTATTGGGGAGGTGGAGTGCTGAGGTCAAAAATTATTTTCTTCAAAGCTTCTGTCACGACCCGCACCAACGGTAAGGGTACGAGCGCGTAACAACGTCCAGCCTACGCCGCAGTGTCGGCGGTAGAACGCTGTCCTAGGTTACTATCTAATCAACAACTCATGCAATTATATAATGTACTTGCCAAATCTCAACTCCGAACGGAGGACAAGTATAGATGTAATAAATCTCAATCACAGTCTAAGAACGATAAGATATCACAGAAGTTGTAACTAAAGACTAAATAACAGAAATAAAATCAAACAACTAAATAATATAATCTCAGACAATCTCAACTACAAAACTCAACTTATATACAACTCCAGTTCTATAACATAAAAGCTAAACAACAACTAGCTAATCTCCCAATCACTCCTGAGTGTCGGGGTCATAGGTAGCTAAACCATCTCCACAGTAATATGTAGGGCATGTGTCCTCAGGACAATCATCTGTAAAATTTACAACAGGTCCAGTCAGGACAGGAACGAGTACAACTCATCAAGGAAACCCAAGTAAATAACAGGGAACTATAAAGCAGTTATAGACAGTTTTATTGATGAATATGTTAGTTTATATACTGTTTGCCATAAAATATAAAAGAACAGAACAATTATCGGAGGACTGGACTTTTACTTCACAATACAAACACGCTTGTACAAAGAAAGCCTAGGGACGAAAACCTAGGTACAATAATCTAAGTACAATTGTTTATTTTAGATTCTGGGGGGTGACGGTAGAGGCTCGGAAAAGCGACGGCAGCTCTGCCTTACTCCTTGGACGATCGGATGCAGCCTTGGCTCTGTAGAAGAATTGCTTGGCATTGATAAAGAAATGCTCTCCTTTCAATTTCTCTGTAGCTCTCTGGATCCGAGGGGGGTATGCTCTCTCTCTCTGCTATCCGCTCTCTGCTTGTCTATGTCTGTCTCTCTCTGTATATGTCTCTGTGTGTGTTACAAGGGAATGGCACCTTGCTATTTATAAGAGTGGAGGAGCATCATTAGGGTTTTGTAATGATTGTCCATTCTCAAAAGTCGGCGGCTAAGGATCAATGAATCTGGGCTGCTTATCTTGAACATGATAGATCTGGGAAATTAATGTGATTGCATCAAATCTTTATGGGTAATTAATGACGATTGACATAAATCCCTATGATTTATTATGCCAATCTCGGATCTCTCGCCATGTGTCATTGATTTGCTTGATTGCGAATGATCTGATTTGATCCTAATATTTTATTGGGATTTGTTTGAGGGATTTTGGTTGATTTGATGCCACGTGTCCCATTATCATGCCACGTGTCTTAACCACGAGCCACTTAAAAAATCTGAACCGCATGAGGGTTGCTCCTCATTGAGCCGCATAAGGCTGGCTATGTACCAAGGCTGCTTGGGAGTGACCCCTGAATATTTGAAACGCATGGTGATGATAGGTGCCTTCTTCGTGAGCCGCATGGAGATAGTCCTTGTGAGCCGCATGAGGTAGCCTCTGCTTGAACCACATAGAATAGCTTCGGCCTGAGCCGCATGAGGTGGTCTCTGCCTGAGCCGCATGAGGTGGTCTCTGCCTGAGCCGAATGCGACTGTCCACGTGTCAAGGTCGCATGAAGGTTTCTGGATTTCGGGGGATCGTGTCAGAGATTTCCTTTGTTTTCCTAGGAGTCTGCCATTATGACGGAGTCATTATTGTTTCTTTGTGTCAGAGATGTCATTTGTCAGAGCTGTCAGCCGTTAAGGCATTTAATGCAGTAAAGGACAAAGGGAAGAGCTGTTTGTAGGCCACGTGGCTCCTCTCTGAGCCGTATGGAACTTATTCGAGCCGCATAGACGCTTGAGCCGCATGGATCCCTGAGCCGCATGAGCTCTCTGAGCCGCATGGGGCTCCCTGGCCGCATGGATCTTTCTTTATTCTTTTTCATGCTTCTACAAGATCCCCTTCAAAGTTTTCAATTTGCAAAATTGAAATACTTTGAATAAGAAGCATGGCTATGTATAAACTCTTCTAGCTGTCACGACCCGCACCCTAGAGTAAGGGCACGAGACGTGGGTACGTCCAGCCTACGCTGCAGTATCGGCGGTAGAACGCTGTCCTGGGTCTCATGCATCTAACAGTATTAGGCTAAGCAGTTTATACTCCCCGAATGAGGGTGACATAGCAGAATGTAAACTCAATCACATTTAAGGTAGAGCATAATGGAAGATAGATAAAACATGAAATCCAAAAAAGATACAACAGATAGAAGTCTAAGTGTCTAAGATACACCAACCCAGAAATACATCTCAAAGCTCAAATACAGTAATCCATAAAATAAATACAACTCAAGACAACTGAAAATAAGCTATAAGCAAACCCTACCTATCTATACAACCTCTACTGTGTCTCCTCTAGGCTAGCAGGCAACCTCCAGGCTATCTGTAAAATTTATCAACAGGTCCAGTCAGGACAGGAGCGAGCACAGTACATCTCAACAAATCATAACAGGTCAGGATATATAATCATGCTAGAGAGTAAGATACAAGATACTGAAGGAATAACATGATAAAAAGAGAGAGACTGTAAATAAATAGCTACAGTATATAGAGAACTAACAGTACTAGTGATTCAGAGCACAAGATGGTTATGTAGACGGCACGATGTTGTACACGAGTAATCTACAGAGGTTGTACACGAGTAATCAACTGGATTGAATACATAACCACTTCTACTCCCTCACCCCAATCAATACACAAGGATCTAGTTAAGTTATGTTATTGTACACGAAGGTCATGTGAATACATGATTATACACGATTTCACACGTTTCGTATACGAATGTCACAAATACAAGGAGTACACGATATTCACGATAAAGTACACGAACACGAATACCCGATGTATCCGCTAAGGGGATAACATCGCACAACAAGATCCATATAGTACTAATTCGTGTTTCTAATGTGTCAGCATCATGTAAAGTAATCTAAAGCAGGAAATATATTCCTAATGCAGGATATGAAATGATCAAAGAATGTACTCGCCTGGTATCTGAATGTCCAAAGTAAATATACTATCCGAGGAGAGGTGTCTGGATCCTAATCAGAATAGCACACGTCACAACAAGTCCAAAATGGCAATATGAAGTTGTACTATGCATTCTACATGATTCTAGGTCAATCTAGACCAAAGTCAACTCTTGGTCAACTTGGTCAACCCTGAAAGTCAAACCTAGGTCAACTATGGTCAAACTAGGTCTAATAAGTCTAAATTAGGTCAAACAAGTTATTCTAGGTCTAAACAAACTAAGTATATACAAATCAAGTATCCAAGATAACTACTAACTCATAGCCTAAGTCACTTGCTAAACCAAGCACAAAACTAAACCATAAGCTAACAAGGCACACAAACTTAGTCATATAATGTATATATATTATTCACATTCACATATTCATATACATAGATATATATAGGAAAGCTATATATATAGGCACATACATATATATAGAGAGAGAGAAAGAGAGGCAAAAGAGTAAGTGAGTATGTGTGTGTTTGGCATGTGTGTGAAAGGATATGTGTTAATGTTCTAAAATTTAGTGATAGGTAGGTGTATGTGACATGGGATACATGATGTCAAAGGGTGTATGAATGCATGTGTGTAAAAGGTTATAGGTTTACTCAGTTTATAGAAATACATACATATATACTTACCTTGTATACATGCATACGTACATATCATATATATTACATTTACATAATACATACATGTATACTTGTATTATATTATACTACATTCATGCATATTAGATACTTGTATTTATATTAACATATTGCAAACATTCAATTCATTCATACATCTATGTATTACCTACATGTTTTATACATATGCATATATTGTATATTCATATCATTTCATACATTAACATAGAGACATACAAACATGCACACATCATATATTTCATACCTTGCATTACCCTACATATCATGTTATATATTATCATTCATTCCTTTCATATATTACATTATCTTTAAGTTGAATACATCATATATAGATACAATACATTATCTTGCATGCTTGCATTCATATACTCTACATTACCATACATGTTATCATTATATATTGCATTACAATATTTATATATTATGTATTTATATCTATTATTACATATATATATTGCATTCATATCTAGCATTCATTATATACTTTCATGCATACATTGTATATCATTCTTTCATTCATGTATTGCTTATATGCATTGTATTAATTGCATTCCTACATGCTTGCATTCAACCATATATATACATTAATGTAAAGAGAATATACATCATATATATATTATTTTATTCATCTAACATATCATGCATTACATACTCTATATTCATTTATTATCCATACTACATAGGCTCATAGGTTACACAAAATACATATATCGTATAGTCACTCTTCTACTTAAAATCAATACTATACCAATTGGGCATTCACTAAATTCTAGGATGAAAGTATGTTGTAGCCCTTCGTGTTAGCTTTCCGAAACTTCAAACGGATCGCATTTTCGTATCCAGAAGCTCCCGAAATCGCGAAAATACCAAAACACGTTCGTCTTTCGTACAACTGACACTCAAATAATTCTACAGAAAGTTACAGAAAGAATTTGGCTTATTAAAATATATATTTGGTAAGCTAACTTCGATACGGTTCTTTTAAAAAAAACGGAAGATAAATCGGAGTTCTAAGCTAAAAGTTATAACATTTCTAAGTTGCTTTGGTTAATAAAAACGTGGATGAAAATTATGACGGATTTGACAAAAGAACACATATAGGCCAAGATACTTGGATACAAACATAGGTATCCAAATAAAACTCATTCTAACCATCCTAACTAAGATCAATCCACTCTCTAACCAATATAAAACTAAATTTAAATATCTATTTAAACTATTATCATACATACATACACATGGGGTGTCCTAATTTGGGATCTATCAAGTAGGACACAAGACACATATATAAAACCCTTAAGAGAGCTCAAAATGGCCTCAAATTTGAATCTAAATGGGACACATGCATGAGGATGGATCCTACAGATTCAAAACTAATTTATATACAAAGAAAATCGATTTAGAGGATGGGTTTTACTTATTGGGAGTGGAATCCCAATGAAATCCTTTAGGATACGGCTCCGATACGAAGATCCCTCAAAGTGGACACTCCTCCTTGCACTCTTCTTCTAATCCTTGGTAGCACCCTTCCCTTGGAGAATGGGAATGATTGAGGGAAGGTTTGGTGAAGGAATGATTTGATTTGGAAATCAAATCAATGGGAAGGCTCTCTAAAATTAGGAAAGAACAAAAGGAAAATAAAAGAGGCAAGATTGTAATGAATGAAATGAATCATTCTCTCCTAAAGGTGGCTGCCATAAAGAGTCCATTAGGGCTAATGGAAAATGTCCTAATTGCCCCTCTCTAGTTTCATATGGTTAAGTCTAGACTAGGTTCAAGTTTGGGGTCAAAGTGATCTAGTTTTGAGTCTCTAACTTAACCATTCTAACATAATAAAAATTAGTTTAATTAACTAACTTAATGTTGGGTCTTGTGAGCCATGCTTAACTTAATATTGGGTTCCATCTAGAGTTTAAGCTACCCGGATCACAATACAAGTCGAAACGAGACGAAACTCAAACCCGACTAAACAAATCCAATAAAAACAATATTAAAAATATAAATTTTTTCCAAAATATTAAAATATGAAAAATGACCAAAATCATAATACATCAATTTAATTATTATTAAAAATAATCTAAAATTCACCAATTAATCAAAATCCTATATAATTCAAAAGTCATAAAATGACCAAAATACCCTTAGCCTAAAAAGTTGTAAATAGTCATTTTAATCACATGGTTAGGTCCCCATGGTTAGTCTCTAAGCTTAGCAAAACTAGGGATTAACTAGTTAACCATCAGAATCACAATTCAACATTTTAAATAGTTTTAAATTGATTAAAAAAATTACCAAAAATTACAACATGAGTTAAATCTTATTATCGATTAATCAAAATTATAAAAGTTCAAAATTACCCTCATTTGGAAAACTGGGTGTTACACTGGCCGCATATGATGTTCTGGCCGCATGGATGTCTCGGCCGCATTGAGTCAATCAGCCGTAGGGACTTTCGGGCCGCATAGCTTCTTGCCACGCGTGCGTGTCTTTAATTGCCTCAAATTCGTTTTAGGGCCGTCTTTAGGGGAAATCCCAAGAGTCGGCTCATTAAATCTTTAGATTTTATGCCCTGGGTGAATCTCCTTTATGATAGAGGGGACGAAATCCGAGGAGTCGGTTTCGTCTTTTCCGAGGCGGTTATTAGTCTACGTGACCCCCCTCACTTGTCCTCCTATAAATAAGAGGATTTTAAGAGAGAAAACTTCTTTTACTTTCTCCTTTTACTTCGAACCTTCCCTACCCCGATTATCATCTTCTTCTTCGATCACCAATGGCTCCGAAGAAGACCATTGCGACAAAGGGTAAGAAGGCGGCGTTTTCGTCGACTGCGGTGGCGAAGGGCAAGAAGACTGCTTCTACTTCGACTGCGACCACTCCTCCGTCGACCGACGTGCCCCAGCTCACCCTGACGTCCATCCCCTATTGCTGGTAAGGACATTATACGAATTTAAAGAACCCTAACTGCTATGGCTACGTCGCATATTTTATGCATGAGCCTTTATCTTCATGTGAGCCATATGTTCGTCTTATGGCCGAGCCACGAGCCGCATAAGAATAGCCACTGTGACCGCATACATGCTTTGCCAACGAAGCCGCATAAGCTACGCTGAGCTGCATAGATTCGCACAATTTTGTCTGTCACGTGGTCCTCGCGAACTTATCCGAACCCAGAGGGCCCTATGAGAGCACAGCCGTATGAACCTTCACTGGTCGGAGCCGCATAATTGTTCTTCTGAGCTTGAGCCGCATGAGGCTTTATTAAGTTGGAGCCGCATAAGTGTTCTCTTGACCCGCATGAGGCTTCGTTAAGTTGGAGTCGCATAAGCTTGAAAACACCCCTCAGTTCTTTTTGACCATCTTTTTAACTTATCTTTTTCTGTCTTCTTCTCAGTGAATTTGCCGGTTAATGCTGCTGGAGAACTCCTGGTAGGTCGTGCCCAAGCTGCTCTGGGCTATAGGTACGACCATATAGTTAGGCATGTGGCGGACCAGTTTCCTAGTGACGAGCCTCCGACGAGATTGAATGCCCTCAAGAACCAGCCTTTCTATTTTCTCAATGCTATAATGAACTCCGGGAAATTAGAAGGGGAATACTTGAAGCCTGAGTTCTTCTTCGGAGACGCCTTGACTGTGAAGAATAGTCAGGTTCTAGATGTGTCAGAGAACTGGAGTTTTATTTTTAATGGGATGACGATCCGTATCTCCCAAATGGAGCGTCACTTCCCACTATCTTGGTTCAATATGCTCCCATTGGACCGGAAGATGGAGGAGTCTTTAACTCCTACCCAAAGTGGGATGTTTGTGGGAGACATCCATTATAACAACAGTATGAAGTCAGTGTGTGCGGGCAAGGTGCACACCAGCCGTTCTGTAATGGGATTCGCCCCAGGTACTTTCTTGAATGTGCCGGGTTCCAATTTCATGTTTTTTGCAGCCGACACTTTTATGAACCAACTTGCTCGGAAGGGCTCCTATCCCATCGGCCGGTTGGCGCTCCCGAGTTGGTTACACCCCATTCCCTCATGGACCAATCTGTCTACATGGATCTTGCGAAAGTATAAGGTCTAAATGTGTGAGATTGGTCTTTATCATACTATTCGGGGCACCAGCCATGTCTTGCCCATAAACAAGAGATTATTCATATCTCTGCTGGAGATGTATAACCGCCGTACGGGAACCTTCTATACACCCATAGGGGAAATGGGGCTTGCGCTTCACGAAATGCACGCAGTCTCCAAGCTTCCTTGGGGGGGACGAAGCTTTTGAGGCGTACACTCCCACGAATGAGGAGTTCGAAGAGTTGGAGGGATGACATCCAGGCTTCGTGGCTATTTATCAAGAGATGTTGTGCCACTATAGCACATGTCAGCAGATAGCCAAAAAGGACAGCAGCTCGGAAGGGAATGCTCCCCACACCAAGGACTGGGTGCGCTATCTCTTCACGACGGGTGCCTTAGGTCAAGTTACTTCCCGACGTCCTCAATCCCGGGAGGCGGTTCAAACTTTGGTGTCGTCGGCCAAGAGGGTGGCCACTACTAGTGACAGATTCGGGAGTAGAACTGACTCTTTTGGTTATTTTTATCAGAATACCCAAGAATTGTCAGAGAAGGCGCTCCTGGCGGGATTTTTGATGGTTTGGCTGCAAAATTATGTAGTCCCGGGAGGAGCTGGTTCTATTGAGAGGATCAGCCATAATTTTATCCTTCCGGCTGTGAAGTTAGTTTCGCATGTCAAGCTAGCTTTCCTCCCGACCATGGTGTGCAGCATACACCGTGGCCTTCGCACTTTCACGTCCAAGGTCATCGCCCGCGATGTGATGAAACATTTTGAGCGGACTGAGCTGCCCTATCATTATCTGATGGGGTGGCTGCTGATGCATTATCCGTCTTTGATGAGACCGGGCTCTGAAGGCGGCGTAACTGACGACGATGCTTTTATATTCCGTTATCGTAATAAGTCTTGGCAGTACGAGACCATGCGCGCTTGCCGAATGGCGCTGGCGAGGGCAGATATGTACAATATTTTCGTATCTGTCCCTCGTTTTACTGCTGAGGAAATAGCGGCTGTGCATCTTGATGGTATTGGGGCCCCTCAGCTTCTGGACGGCCAGATGCTCCTGTGGCTGCGTAACATCCGCCCTGCTCACCTGGTGTTTCAGAACCGCAATACTGTCTTTCTGGAGCCTTATCTGCCCAGCAGGTTTGCCCGACAGTTTGGATACAACCAGCTTTTTCTAGACAGTCCCAGCTCTTGTCTGGGTTTTGAAGGTAGCCTTCTTGATGGCATCAGGGCCTGGCACTACTATGATACATTCCATACCCGTACTATTTTCTCGGTCCCTGATATTAAGGCGCCGATAGAGATTTTGTATATGGCAGCTCTGTACCATATCATGGCGAACAAACCCCGTGTCAATTTTAACCCGGGTGCCAGTTTTATTGTCGGTACCGGCTTGGAGGAGAGGTCCCAGGGGGCCAAGACGAGGAAGAGGAAGAATAGAGTCGAAGTGCCAGATTCAGACTCCACTACTGCGGATGATGAAGGCGACGAGCATGATGCAGATGATTCTTCCCTTCCATTGGAAGATGTTGGGGCAGATTAGCCGCCTGTTTTGCCAGATGAGATGGCGGCAGATCAGCCACCCGTTGCACCGGGACCTGTACGAAAGCGTAGTAGGCAAATTTCTCCTGTTGGCGGTATTCCTCGCTCCCAGAAACTGGCTGTGACCAGACACCGTAAGTTAACTATCAGGGAAAGAGGCGAGGAAGTTGACCCCGCATTAGAGGCAAACAAGTCGCTACCGGTTCTTTCTTTCTTCTAGCCTTGATTTTATTCATCTTCCATCCCTCTTATAGGTGTCAGAAGAAGAGGGATCTCAAGTTGCCGAGGTCGTGACTCGGGGTGACGGGGGCTCCGGTGAGCCTGCCCCTAAAATTGCTGAATTCCATAAAGATAATGTTGATCGAGTTGCCTCTCCCTTCGAGGAGGCTTGGATAGAAGATCCAACCGAATTTAACTTGGAGGTTGCGGGTGAGGAGACCATGCCAGCTGCGAGCGAGCTGCAACCTCCATGCTCCTCCCTTTGTTAGATAAGCCGAATCTTAACTTGCGAGGAGGCCTATCTGCTCTATCATCACATCCTTCAGGTCACGTCGATTGATTGTTGTCATGGACATGCAGGTCCTGCCTCTTCAGTGCCGATGATGGCCATTGTTGAGACAGACTCTGTCGAAGGGGCACTGGCGGAGAGGAGCGTACCCCCTCCCCTTTCGGCTAGTCTTGATGGGCCTCCCGCGGGCTCGAGTTCGACAAGTCAGGTGATGGGACAGCCGGGGCAGGGGACGATGGTCCTTGCGTCTTTCTTTGCTTGGACGGCTCCGAGAGTCGATCTCTCCGCCCTGCCAAGTGTCCAGGCTCTTCGGGTGGCAGAGGAAGAATTAGCCGCTATTCGCGCATCGTTCTGCTCGAAATTTGTCCCCTTGGTGGCAAGTTCTAGCACAACTCTTTCGATGTTGCCAGCCACGCTTCCTCTGACGCCGTCCTCTACAGAGGTCTTGGACGAAGCGTTACAGGACGTGGTCGACAGCTTTTATCGTCACTTGAAAAGGGAGATAGAGGCTGCTGTGGACCGAGGGACCTCTTTCGTCTTGGCCCGACAATGCGCCCAGGGTCAAATTGATATCCTTAAGGCCCTTCCCTGTGGGGCAGGGGTGGCTGCACTTCTGGAGGCGAAATTACTGGAAACTGATCAGCTGGTGGCCCAGCTTCAGGTATTACGGCAGGCTGATCTTCCTACTGCTATAGATCAGGAGCGCAGTTCCCTCACAGCTGCTATAGAGAAGGCAAGGGCTGCTCGGGATAAAACCAGGCTGGCCATACTGTCACGACCCGCACCCGCTTTTCGGATACGAGACGTGTCCAAGCCAGCCTACGCCGCAGAGTCGGCGGTAGAACGCTGTCAAGCCCGCAAGAAAATAAATGCTCAAAGTAAACAATATTGCTCATTCACATTTCTAGATTTATTACAACATTCACAAATAAAGAAACTACAAAGTTTTACAATAAATGAATTTGATACAATTGCTTTCTATTTCTAGGTTGTCTTCAGCATACCCAAGTCTCCCAATGCTAAGAGTGATCGCGGCTAAACCTGAAAAATGTTGGTTTCCAGTCAGGAATGGAACAAGTACACAATCCGACGACAATGCAAAACATAACAGAATTAACAAGACATGAAAATAACATATGTGATATGAAAGCTGTAAGAAGACTGATGACATAGCACGATAGAGAAGTAAACAAGGAAAAACTAATAAAAGACATCTATCTAGGTGGTGTAAAATATCTGTTTCGACATGTGAACGGCTAGGGGTAAATCCGGCTCACTGCACGTGTCGTGTGCAGCTGCTATCATGCAATAATAGACATTTTGGGGATATTTCTGGGTAGTCCACATGTTTACTAAGATATTTCCCCTCCCGACTACTCCGTGTGACGAGCGTGTCAACAAGCAGCAAGATATATGTATAGACATGAAATGAAAAGACTACTATGAATCGGAAAGCAATCAGAAAGTGCACTTGCCTGTGGTCCTTTGCTGGTGAAACAACCATCTTTGTTTGGTCCAACGTAGTTCGATTAGCCTAGGGTCGATATGAAGTTGTCAAAATCAGGCAACATAAGAACGTACGACTAGTCACGATTATGATTAATCTAATAGAAGTTTGTTTTATAAAAAGGGGATTTTAATTAGAAGTATATACACCTTTTAGAAAACACCTTTAAGAGCATAATATTTATTCGAAAACCATTAAGGAAATATTTATAAGTTTAGAAAAATATATTTATTAATTTAGAAAATACTTATAAACCTTTTAGAATACGTATTGAGAAAACTAATAGATAGTAGAGATCATATTATACTTTAGGTAAATACATGGAAATCTTAGAAAACATTTTTAGGGCAAAATTCTAACTTTTGTCAAACTATAATTTCTTTGTCCAAAACTATACTTTTAATATAATTTTCAGGAAACAATATAAGTAATATTAATGATTATAAATAAAACCAAATATATATATATATATACAAATCCAAATTAATATTATGAAAAATATTTTACATTATTAGTAAAAACTCATACCATTGTAATCTATATAATAATTCCAAAGAATCTATTTACACATACATATATAATTGTATGTAACTAAAATAATTCCAAAAACTAGTGAGCCCACCGCTCCAACTAAATAAATGAAATATAGACATTGACATGGGCTCAGGCTTAAGCCCAAGCCCAATATTATATATTTTATAATTTTATGAAAAATAACAATATATACTTCTCAAAATAATTATTGATAATATTAAAATAGAAATACTTTTAATAATAACCTTGCTATAAACAATACATATAATTTGAACTGTGAATAATAAATGGAAATAATATAATGATAATTCCTAATCCATTTTCGTGTAATCAATAATTGTTAAATAATAATAATAATGATAAAATAACAATTAAAAACCATACTTCTCTTCCCCATTAATATTATTCCCCGTTTATAGCTCCAAGTCAAAGAATTAAAATAACAATGTCAGCTACTCTTCCCCTCATCCCTTTGTTCCCACTTTCCAGTGGAGCAAACAATACATAAAGGACAAACCCAAATCATGAAAGAGAAAGGAGAGAGTGAGAAAATACCAGATGACTCCTCTTCTCCGAAGAAGAAGCTGAGGAAGAATTGAGTGAGAGAGAGGTCGCGGTCGAGAGCTTGATAGGGCTTTGGGCGCTCGGCGCTGGAGGAGCCCCGCGGTAGATGGTCGGAGCACGGCAGGTCGGAGAGATCGGAGACCATAGGGTTCGGCGCTCGGTGCCGCTCGTGAGCTCGACGCTGGCGAAGCACGACACAGCGGTCACTGCGGTGGCCGCTCGCGAGAACGCGGTGCCTGGCCGCGGAGTTGAGGCGGCGGCGCCCCAACGGCGATTGGCCGCGGCGGAGGGAGGCGCTGGAAGGGCGGCTTACTGAGGGGCGAGGTTCGTCGAGGCCCTGGCAAGGCGTTGCGCTGGGTGGGCGGACGCCGGTTGGTGGGCGCTGCCAGTGGGGAGCCCACCGGTGCTCGGGAAGCACCACGGCGAGGCAGCAGTGCTTGGCGAGACGGTCGTCCGCGGCTTCACCAACGCTAAACGGAGGGGAGTTGGATCGGTGACGGGATGGAGGAACACGGTCGTGGTCGGGCACGACTCGGTGGTGGCGGGTCGGCCGTTAACCGACGGGGCGGTGGTGGCTCGAAGAGTGACGCCAGCGCCGGCCGCAGGTTAGGTCTAGGATTAGATATTTTTGCTTTCTGGTGTTCAAGAGGATTTGTATGACGGTTGTAAGGGACTGGATGAAGGAAACGAACACGGATGCCCGGGGTCGGACCCGAGGTGGACACGATGATGGTAATGGTGGACACGGACACTTTGGCACCTAATTTTTTTTGCTGTTGGCTGTGTTGTGGTGGCACTGGTATTGGCGTTTCAGAGGCATGGAGGAGTCGGATCTCTTGTTGGTCGTGTCGGGGTGATGCAGGGTCGGGGATTGGGCTATCTATGCTGGTGATGTTGATGGGGATGGTTTGTGGTTGCGTCCATGGGTGCGGGATTAACCCCGGCGGGTCGGGGGGTGGCGTTGGTTTTGGAAGAGAGAGAGAGAGAGAGAGAGAGAGAGAGAGAGCGCGCTTGGAAAAGTTGGAGAGATTCGTTTATTGTTCTGATGGTTTAGGTATTCCAATGCATGGTTATATATATATGGTAGGGATGTGGCAGAATCAATTTAGTTCAAATACAACATTGGTTTTGGATATGGACGTATCATGCGCATAGTCGGTTGAGGAGAGCGATTTCAGATTAGTCCTATTCCAGTCTCTTAAAACAAAATAAAGTAAAATAACGAGATTGATCTAATCTAATCTAGCCATAATTCGTTAGTAGATAATAGTATCAATTTAAAGCAAACATTTAATCCAATCAAATATTTATAAGATCTTAAAGTAATTCCTAATATTATAAAATAACTTAGATAATCTTTCACAGAAACTCAAAGCATTTTAAATACCAATTAATTTAATCCAAATATTGCAAACGGAATATTGAAATATTATTATTCTCTATTATCAAATAATTTCAAACATACAAATCCAAACCAAATCAGCGATAAACATAACAACTTTAAAATAATATTTAAAGGTTTATTCAAAACAATTTAAGACATATCATTCCAAATCATAATATAATTCCTCCCAAAATAATTTAAATTATGTTGGTGTAAATCAAATCTTAATTCAAATAAATAGTTATCATAGTAATTTAAATATAACAATATCATCCAAATAATTAAAATATATTTTATTAATCAAGTCTTATTTAAAATAACTTGGACACACATTTCATCGATCAAAATAATTTGCCTTTCAATTCACCTTTGAAATAGTTTTGAAAGTCCAAAATAATGACAAACATCTTTATGATGCATAATAATAAAATTCAAGGCTAAAATATTTTTATTACAATAAATTAGTACTTAATATTTATCAATAATTAAAATCATTTAATTTTTACTATGAATCGGTCTAATCGCAATACTATAAATGATTGTGGTAGTAATATACGATTTTATCAATTAGTTTAAATTGCGCAAAGTCAATCTTCTTTATAAATGAATTTAAAATCAAGGATACTAAAATATTCTAAAATACACATATTAAATCATATGAATTTAAAACCAAATCCGAATAATTTACTTCTCATAATGATAGGGGATACTAGATAATGTATATATTTTGTAAACACCAAATTTTAACTAGTTTCTGATAAAAGAAGTAGTTATATAACCATTCACAAAACTCCACAAAATTATGGCCACAATAAAATAAAACAAATAGATAAAATAATTCGGGAAGAGGAGTTACACATACTGAATGATCTCCGCGATCTGTCTGATCGATATGATCAATTGAGCCACGAGAATGAAGATGTTACGGCTCGGGAAGCGACTACCTCCCGCGGAATCACTGACACGCGGGAGCAGATCCTTGAGCTTTAGAGGAAGTTAGCTTTCTTTGATTCTGAGCTCGAGGCTGCCCGTATCGACAGAGGGCTAATTATCCAGGAGGCTGACAGAGTTAATCAAGCTTCGGCTGACCTGGAAATTGCCCTGAAGAAGTTGGAAGACGACTGGCGGGCATTCATGGACTTGGATGATGCAAAGCAGTTGTCCCAGGAAGTCGAGCGTAGAGCTAGACAGCGGCTTGAATGGGGGACCACCTTGGTGAGAAACCGCCTCTTGGAGTTGTGTAATACCGAACTCTAGTCGGCCTTTTTCTTCTTTTGTTTCTGTTCTCTTTTTTTCTTTTCTTTTTGAGAGGGACGTGGTCCCAAAACCTGTAATGCTTTTTGGCTTCCAAATAAAAGTGTATATTTTATTTTACCCTTTATCTGTACTGCTTGTTGTGCTTGTGGTGTTATGGCGGTGTTTGCCCCGCATGGGGGACTTGTTTGTGGACCTGTTACCCCTGGTATACCTCGGTTTTAGGTACATATAACATGTTTGATTGGGGATACCTAGAACAGTTCCACGGTGGGGTGGTCGTGGGTGTTCCGGGTATCGAGAAATAAAATACCATGGAGCAGCTGGACTCCCGGGACATGATGAGAAATGATGGGCCTGTACTAAGAAACTTAGCAAAGGATATTTGTGGGCCTATTATCCTTGGCGTACCCTGGCTTAGGATACGGATAATAGGATGAAAGGTGAACCAACATACTTACTCAGAGGTAATGAGGACATGACAAGTATGGGGGTTTTACCGTAGAGTCTTCCTACTCAGAGGTATTGAGGACATGGCAGGAGTGGACTCAACGGAGGATATTTGTGGACCTATTATCCTTGGCGTACTCTGGTTGTGGGTACGGATAATAAGTCGAAAGGGAATCAACATACTTACTCAGAGGTAATGAGGACATGGCAAGCATGAAGGTTTCTTTGACGGAGCCTTCCCACTCAGAGGTAATGAGGATATGGCAGGAGTGGGCTCAATGAAGGAGGGTACATAGGACGACTCAGAGGTAATGAGGACATGGAAGTTCTATGTAAAGGGGTGATTTGTTTTTGGCGGAAGTGAAACGACTCAGAGGTAATGAGGATATGGCCGTTTTGGAAATTTGTGGATCTGTTACCCTTTTTGCGCACTGGGAGTGCGGGTAATGGATCATGAGGGAGGATCTCTTTCAGGAAGAAAGTTTAGAGGTATGGTCATACATGACTTACTATCTGAAAGAGTGACCGGAATGTGAGTTCAGCGGCACCAGCGGGTATATGACTCGATAATATAGAATTTTGTGAATGTGAGTTCAGCGGCACCAGCGGGTACATAACTCAATAATCTGGAATGTTGTGGATGTGAGTTCAGCGGCACCAGCGGGTATATGACTCGATAATCTAGAATTTTGTGAATGTGAGTTCAGCGGCACCAGCGGGTACATAACTCAATAATCTGGAATGTTGTGGATGTGAGTTCAGCGGTACCAACGGGTACATAACTCAATAATCTGGAAGAATGTGATACGAGTTCAGCGGTACCGGCAGGTACATGACTCGATGGTCTGGAAAATGTCATTTTGACATAATATTTCTTCAGGAACTTGTCGTTGACGGGCAACATAAGCAAGTCTCCATTTTGTTTTGCGATGCGGTAGGCGCCGTTGGAGAATACAGCCTCAATGATAAATGGACCTTCCCATTTTGGTTGGAACTTGCCGACGGTCTTGTGAATCATGACCATCGGCCTCCGGACCGCCAGAACGAGATCGCCCACTTAGAATGTTCTGATTTTAACCTTCTTGTTGAAGGCTCCGGAGATGCGTGCTTGGTATAGCTCGATCCGTTGCTAAGCTAGAGGCGCTTTTCATCTAAGGCCTCCAACTCTTGTAGCCGGCGACTATAGTTATCATCCGTCGTCAATTGGTAAGTAAGGGCGACGCAGAGTGAGGGTATTTGAGTTTCCAACGGGAGAATTGCCTCACTCTCGTACACCAGGGAGAATGGTGTGTTCCCTGTGGTCGTTCCGACTGTGGTACGGTACGCCCATAAGCATTCACCAAGCTTTTCGTTCCAGTCGCGTTTGTTGGACGATACGAACTTCTTGAGAAGTTTGATGATTGTTGTATTGAATGCTTCTGCCAACCCATTCGTTGCTAGATTGTATGGCATTGAAGCAATATTCTGGATGTGGTGCTTGTCGCAGAACCGATAGAAGGCGTGGCTTTTAAACTGCAGACCATTATCGTAGATGATCCTTCGGGGCAGTCCAAAGCGATAGATGACGTGATGCTTGAGGAAGCTGATCACGTTTGAAGTCTTTACTTCTGCAAGCGGGACAGCTTCCTCCCATTTAGAGAAGTAATCCGTGATTGCGAGTATGAAGCGATGTCCTCGGGAAGAAAGTGGAGCGATCGGACCGATGATATCCATTCCCCATGCTTCGAATGGCCAGGACGCCACTGTCGGATGTAGAAATTCGGATGGCTGGTGGATGAAGTCCGCGTGGACTTGGCAGGCTTTGCACTTTCTTGCATAGTCTATCATATCTGCTACAATCGTGGGCCAGTAGTAGCCCATTCGGCGAAGACGGTCTTACAATTTAGGGTCAGGCTGATGGGCCCCACAGACACCATCCTGAGCTTCTCGTACGGCTTCTTTGAATTCTGTGTTTGACAGACATCGAAGCAATAATCCATCGTAGGATCGGCGATACAGCATTTTCGTCTCTGTATCATAGAAGAATCTGAGGGAACGCCTTCGGATAGAGGTGGCCTCTTTTGGGTTCTCGGACAGGATGTCGTAAACTACGAAGTCAATGAATGGTTGTCTCCAGTCTGGGACTTCGTCGATCGTCTGAGCGGAATAACTCGCCACGAATTGAACATTGTTCTTGGGACAGACCAGTTCGTGGCCTATCACATCCAAGGACTGGCGAGCATAGTTTGAAATCGCTAGGAAAGCGGCAAGGCCAGCTAGGGCATCGGCTTCGATATTTTGGAGTCTGGGAACGTGTTCGATGAAGAATCCCTCGAATGACGTGATGATGTTGATTGCTATTTGGTGATAGGGGATCATGTCTTCATGGCGAACCTCGTTAGAACCCCGAATCTGATTGACGATTAACTGAGAATCGCCGTATGCTTCAAGATATTCTATCCCCAACTCTCTTGCAAGTTGGAGGCCAATGACCAAAGCGTTGTACTCAGCCACATTGTTAGAGCAGGGCTTTGTGAGAGAGTAAGCACGGTTAATCACCAATCCGGAAGGAGAGACCAACACCACCCCGACTCCGACGACGATCTTGCCTTTAGGCCCGGTCCTTGAGGCGCCGTCGAAGAACATTCGCCATATATCATCGTGAGAGGTTGCATGCGAGTCGGCGACCTCATCTGGGATTTTTTCATATATTCTGGACGACTCCAAGCCCGGGTAGGCTGCCAAAAAGTTTGCCAGGACTTGACCTTTAACAGCCTTTTGTGGGACGAAGATCATATGATAGGGGGACAGCAATATTGCCCATGTAGCGAGGCGAGAGCTGAGTGCCCCTGGTTTAGTCATGAGGACCCTGAGAGGGTTGACTCGTGAGATCACATGTATGGTTTGTCCCGTGACATAGTGCCGCGTCTTCTGAATGGCGAACACTAGGGCGAGGCATTCCTTCTCTATGGCGGTGTATCGGTGCTCTGGCCCAATCATCATTCGGCTGAGGTAATATATGGTTTGTTCGTGGCCTGCATCGTTGTTTTTTGCCAGCAGAATGCCGAGGGAATGCTCTATTGCTCGTACATAGAGCAGGAATAGTTTTCCAACAACCGGGGCCACCAGGACTGGAGGGTTCGACAAATATTCTTTGATGCTGTCAAAGGCACGCTGACATTTTTCGTCCCATACGAATGAGACACCCTTCTTCATGAGATGGGTGAATGGCTGACATTGCCCGGAGAGGTTAGAAATGAACCTCCTGATGTAAGCTAGTCTCCCTTGAAGGCCTCTGAGTTCGCAGAGATTTTTCGGGGTACCCATCTCCATGATTGCCTTCGTCTTCTCAGGGTCTACATGGATACCCTGGGCGGTGATGATAAAACCCAAGAACTTTCCGTTGGATACGCCCAAAAAAGATTTTGTGGGATTCATCTTCAGGTTGTATGCTCGTATTAGGTCGAATATCGTCCTCAGATCCTGGAGATGGTCACCCTTATAGCGACTCTTGACGGCGATGTCATCAACATAGCACTCCACCGTCTTGTGTAAGTGGTCTCTGAAGATGATACTCATGGCTCTTTGATATGTGGCGCCAGTATTCTTTAAACCGAAAGGCATGACTGTGTAGCAGTACGTGCCAATCGGTGTTCGAAATGATGTATGCTTTTCATCGTCAGGAGACATCTTGATTTTGTTGTACCTCGAGAAGCCAACCATGAATGACATACGTTCGAAGTCGCATGTGTTGTCAATCATGATGTCTGTGATAGGGAGAGGGAATTCATCTTTGGGACATACCTCGTTCAGATTGCGGAAGTCGATACAAATTCGAATCTTCCCATTCTTCTTGAGGACTAGTACTATGTTGGCGACCCAATCCAGATGTTATTCCTCACGAATGAAGCCGTGGCTATCAATTTGTTGACTTTGGCTTCGATCGCATCCATTATGCCCGGACGGAAGCGTCGCTGTTGTTGCTTGACTGGCTATGCATCTGGCCGAATGTTGAGTTTATGAAGAGCAATATCGGGATTTAACCCCGGCATGTCTTCATAGCTCCAGGCGAACACATCAATATATTCTTTGACAAGTTCCAACAGCGATTCTCGTTCTTCGTCTGTTAGGCTTTTACTGACGATGATCGGTTTTGGAGAAGATTCGCTGCCGAGATCCACTTGTATGACCTCATCCTCAGTAGGAGGTTCTCTCTGTTCGAACCTCTTTTTCCATTGTTCATCCAACTGTTGGGCCCATGGCTCTAACTCGAGGATTTCAGGAATGTCTTCATCTTCTTCATAAGCGTCGACGAATGCCATGTTGACTGATAGGACTTGTCTGAATAAGTCTCCGATGCTGGTATCCGAATCAGAAGTTGGTGACCCGGTTGAATGTGAATGCCAGTCGCATTATTCATCTGAACTTTCAGGGGTCGTTGTAGGCGTAACATACCCTAATCCACACCGGGTCTTGCTGTAGTAGTCCCGTGGCTTGCCAGCCGGGACTGGTGGCTTTAGAGGTAAACGTCGCCCGGTGCCGTAGTTTAAACCTGGCGTAGTCTCCAGATCATACCCCTATTTTTGCATGAAGTATTTGGATTGAGGGCTATAAAGGTACAGAGGCAGTCTCCCGGCATCTGATTCGAGATCGACTTTCTCTATGGTGAAGGGCTGCGGGTCGTCCTTCCGGCCGAAGATGATTGGATGGTCCCCTCCCTCGATTATGCGGTAAGCGTCTTCCACTGGGATAAGTTGGTTTGCGGTGTAAACATTCGTCACCTGTGTGTGTAGGTGAGTGCCTATACCGTGTTCTATAGCATACATTGTACAAAGCTTACTAAGCTCGAGGTAGTTCAAAGATAGCACTTTATTGATGAAGTAAGGTATCTTTTCTAGCGGGATTACATCATCTGCGGAGGGAACATCAGTGTGGGCAGCCACATACTTGGCTAGCTCCGGTTCTTCTTCGGCTACCCCCTGTATAACTGAAGACTGAGAGGACGACCTGGGCAACTTGATCGTCAGGGGTTCTATCGATGGAGCAGAACGTGGAGTCGTTGGCAAACTAGCGACCTCCAGTTTGGTACCTACTGCTGGACAGGGTGTTGTTGGCTCGCTAGAGGCCCCAGATTTTGTATTGGGGTGACGATTCTTTCTGGGAAGGCGTATCGTCATTGGCTTGTCGGAGGGATTGAGCCTCTCTATTTGTGGCTGGCCGACTCTCGGCAGCCTGATTGTCAGTGGCTCCGTTGTGGGTCTTGGCACTTGGCCATACCTTGGCAGCCGGATTATCATTTGCTCTTCTTGTGCCGAGAGGCTGATTGCGTCCTTACTCAGAGTGGTTGTAAGGGGTTTGGATCTGCCAGGTTTGCGAGCTTGGAGGTGGATTATCAGAGGTTCTTCTAATCCTGTGGCTGTCTCAGTACGAGCTTGCATATCTCCTTCATCAAGGTGCCTCTTCGACTTTTCGTACAGGCAGGAGTCTGAGTAGTAAGATTCGACCCCTTTGAAGGGATCGATGTCGGCAAATTCTGTCCTCACGAAGCTGTATTTGTCGACATACTTAAAGCACTGATGCAATGTGAAAGGTAGGAAGTATCCGTGTCTATGACGTAACAGGTTACTTCTGATTGGAGATCGTCGATTTGGCACTTCAGACGAATCTTCCCAATTGGGTAGCTTCTGCCCGAATTGAAACCGCTGATGGCGGTGCTTGTCGGCGTCAGGTGATGTATAGGAATGCGGAGATGATGTAACAGACCCTTCGGGATGATGCTTATGGAAGAACCAGGGTCAATGTGCATCTAATCCACCTTTACGTCGTCGATGTATCCAGTGTAATATAACGGGCGATCGTGCAGGTTGGTTTTGATGAGCATATCCTGCGGAGTGAAGACAATGTTGGGCATCGCTCCCGTGCAAGTGCTATCTTGGAGATCTGCAGGCGGGCTCTCTCCCGTGAGGTTGACTTGAGCCAGGTACGCGTCGACATTTTGGAGTACATCGCTCAAAGCCGCGTGAACATCCTTTGAGAGTCTCAGAAGCTCGTATAATGACAACTTGGCCGGTGTTTTGGCCAATTGTGCCAAGATGTCAAAGTTGTAGGGCCTCTCCAGCCCCCGTGGTGCCTCTTTTCAGAGGGATTTGTCAAAGCGAGTCTCCTTCGGCCTAGGCTTGTCGGTCGTCGGAGGCTGAGAAGGTCCCAGAGCGTCAGTTGTAGCGGGCTGATGATCTTCAGCCGAGTTATCAGCCACAGGTTGGGACTGTGCCCTAGACCGAGTGACGACGACTGTGACTTCTTCGATATCTGTCGAGATTGTGCGACAGGATCTGACTTTTCCACTCTTCTTCTTACGAATGGAAGATGGTGTGGACTGAGTCACTTCCGATACCAAGTCTGGATGGACCCATATGACCTCCCCTCGTGATGTGGTGAGGGGCACTAGACCAGCAGCCTGATCTCGGAGAGGTGGAAGATTAGCAATCTCCATTATCGCCAGAGGGATGGGGACCACACCGTCTTGAGTTTCGGTTGGAGGAAGCTGCCAAATTGTACTGACAATATATTGGCTGCTACGGTTACCTCTTCAAAATTGATGGCCAGAGCATTCGAATCGATGAGATGTTGGATGTACCGTTTCAGTTGGTAGCAGTCAGTCGTGTGTAGCATGGTGGATATAGCGGTGGTAGTGGCAGTACTTTGGGCTTTCCATTTCTGCCGGCCGAGGTTCACGTCTTGGCAGAGGGAGCTGAATTCTGTCTTCTTGTATGAGCATGTCCAAGATGGGCTTGACGTAGCCGTCTTCGAAGGAGTAGGTCATTTGCGGCCATTACTTGTCTGCCGGTCTTGGCTCAGGTTTCTGTGCTATATCGGCCACCATAGCCTGCTTGCCCTTGTTGTCCCGATTGTTGGTGGAGCTACCCCCATTGTTGGTATTGGCGTTGGGACGCCTGCCCTTGTCTTCTCCCTCTGAGATGTGTAACCCCAGTTGGCGGACCTTCTTCAATCGTTCTTCGGCGCTTGTGGCACTGATGATAAACGTCTTCCAGTCCTTGAATTGACTTTTGCCCATCCAGAGGTTGATTGTTGGAAGAAGTCTCTTTTGGCAAATTTCAATTAAGGAGGAATCCGGGTTACCAGATGGCAGCTTCATTGCGGTTTGACGAAACCGCTCATTATAGTTCCTTGTCAGCTCTTTCTCCCCTTGAACGACGTCCATGAGGGTGGACATTGTGACGTCCTGTCCTATTTCGTAAAATCTCTCCAAGAATATGCGCTTGAAGCTGGCGAAAGAGTGGATGCAGTTATCCGGCAGGTTACGATACCAGTCGAAGGCGACTCCTTCCAATGCCCTGATGAATAATCGTGTAAGGATGGCATCGTCATGGGGCAGGTGGTCGGTGGTGACCTCGAAGTAAGTAATGTACCGACTTGCAGAGGTCTTCCCATCATATGGATTGATGTGGAATGGTTTATACTTTGGTGGGAAGGGAACATCTCTCCATCCAGCTAGATACGGTTGTCGTATCCTGAGGTCTTGGCAGTTTTCTCGGGCATGGAACACGGCCCAGAGCTCCTGGACCTCTCTTCTTGCCTCCCTGGCTTCGTCTACAGTGGTAGGAACCGATATCTCAGGAGGATTATTGTCCGGGTTCGATGCCGCTGAGTTCGAGTCCGCATTGACCGCGGGGCCCAAGTTTGTCTGGCCAGGCGTCCCTCCTTGCAGAGTAGGGAGGGCTGCTTTGATCTCGTCCACGGACTTGACCAAAGAGCGCAGTATGGCCTCTAGAGTATCGATGCGTTGGCGATCACTGGGTCCGTCGTGTTCGTTGTTTGTCATGAATGCCGTCCTGACATGAGTAGAAGTGGAAGGGACGGTGGATGACATACACTCCGAATCATACCCCTGTAATGAGAAGTCATCGGGGTATGTGGGAATGTCTTCCTCTGGTTCGGACTCAGAAGGAACAGTACCCCCAGTTTCCGAGTTCGCCTCGTCTTAGGAATTTTGGACGTCCTCGGGGACGTCGGGATTTGCTGCATCTGATGGGAGAGTTGTTTCCCCCAGCTCGTCTTCTTGGAACATCAGATTGTCGTGAAGGTTCGGAGGAGTGCTACCTCCAGTCCAAGCAACCTCCAGTGGTGTGGATGGTGAATCTCCCACTGTAGCAGATTTCGTCTTTAAATGGGTACCTTAGAAAACTCCGGTGGTGGGCACCCACTTAGACGATAGTCTCTTAGTCATTGTGGTTGAAATCTTCGGGCTGGGAACATTTGTCTTCTTCCCTCTCCCATCGGCGGAGATTTTCGTGGCAGAGTTACAGGAGACGATGGGAGGTGCCTCATCCTCTGAACATGGTTGTTGTAGTCTTTGAAAGACGGATTGTCGGTCTTCTCGTACCGTCGCGTTATTGCAACAGCAGTTGACGATGACTTGGGTACAGTGACGTCCGTGGGAGGACTCTTTGCACCCTGAGGTACCTTCTCTTTCCTTGCGTTTGTGGAGGATGGCCTCACGCAAGTCATATGGGTCTGGATCAACCATGTTTGCTCCCTGGATTTTGGGAGACTTTTGGAAACCTCTCTGTCCGTTTGCCGCCGGGGGCTGGACTCGAGTGGTTCTGTTCAACTTTCCATCAGAGGCCCGTATAACAGTATATGGGACGCTCGGATGGTCAGAGGCCAGATCAGTGGACCGAGCTTGCCGAGCTCGTGCTGTCCTAGACTTCTTCACTCTAGTGCATGAGGGCACATAGTAGGAAGAGTCTAAGTGGTGCTGGAGAGAGTCAGACATGTCTTCTTGGGAGCACAAGAGATCAGGACCATAGGAGAGGCGGTAGAAGACAGAGCCGCGTGGAGTAGGCGTCATGCGGCTGGAATCAATAATCTTCATGCGGCTTGCAGGCGTAGCCGCATAGGTCTTCTCCATGCGGCTGAAAATCCTGGCCGCATGAGTGTTCTTCATGCGGCTGGAAATTATGGCCGCATGAGTATTATGCATTTGGCTAGCAGTCTCAGCCGCATAGTCATCATGCATGCGGCTGGCAATCTTGGCCGCATGAGTCTTTGTTCTGCGGCTTGTGCCCTTGTTCGGTTTCTTCCTGGAGCACATAGGATCGCTCTTTGCCCCTACAAGTCCAACATCGTAGTGCTTTTCTCTGTCGGACTTGGGGACAGCAGAGTCATCTATTGCTTGAAGTGGGGCCGCACGAGAGTCGCCTTCGCCGTCTTGGGCAGCAGAGAGTACTCCGTCCAGAGCTTGGGGAGGAGTAAATGACTTTGGCCTCCACTCGCTGTGAGCTTTCTTTGTGCGGGTTCGCTTCTGGACCGGGCCAGCGCTTCCCTCAGAGAACATTTCTTCAAACGCCTGTTGGTCGAAGCGGACGACCATCTTCTGTTACGTGGAGCCAAGTTTGGCTGCATCCAATTGCATCACCAACTCCTCAGCCGTAGAAAAATATTCTCCAGCAGAGTCGCCATCGTGTTTTCCATGAAATATAAAAGAACAGAACAATTATCGGAGGACTGGAGTTTTACTTCACAATACAAACTAGCTTGTAAAAAGAAAGCCTAGGGACAAAAACCTAGGTACAGCAATCTAAGTAAAATTGTTTATTTTAGATTCTGGAGGGTGACGGTAGAGGCTCGGGAAAGCGACGACAGCTCTGCCTTACTCCTTGGACGATCGGATGCAGCCTTGGCTCTGTAGAAGAACTGCTTGGCGTTGATGAAGAAATGCTCTCCTTTCAATTTCTCTCTGGCTCTCTGGATCCGAGGGGGGTATGCTATCTCTCTCTCTGCTATCCGCTCTCTGCTTGTCTATGTCTGTCTCTCTCTGTATATGTCTCCGTGTGTGTTGCAAGGGAATGACACCTTGCTATTTATAAGAGTGGGGGAGCATCATTAGGGTTTTGTATTGATTGTCCATTCTCAAAAGTCGGCGGCTAAGGATCAATGAATATGGGTCGCTCATCTTGAACATGATAGATCTGGACAATTAATGTGATTGTATCAAATCTTTGTGGGTAATTAATGACGATTGACATAAATCCCCATGATTTATTATGCCAATCTCGGATCTCCCGCTACGTGTCATTGATTTGCTTGATTGCGAATGATATGATTTGATCCCAATATTTATTGGGATTTGTTTGATGGATTTCGGTTGATTTGATGCCACGTGTCCCATTATCATGCCACGTGTCTTAACCGCGAGCCACTTAGAAAATCTGAACTATATGAGGGTTGCTCCTCATTGAGCCGCATAAGGCTGGCCACGTGACAAGGCTGCTTGGGAGTGACCCCTGAATATTTGAACCGCATGGTGATGATGGGTGCCTTCTTCGTGAGCCGCATGGAGATAGTCCTTGTGAACCGCATGAGATAGCCTCTGCTTGAACCGCATAGAATAGCTTCGGCCTGAGCTGCATGGGATAGCTTCGGCCTGAGCCGCATGGGGTGGTCTCTGCCCGAGCCGCATGCGACTGTCCACGTGTCAAGGCCGCATGATGGTTTCTGGATTTCGGAGGATCGTGTCAGAGATTTCCTTCGTTTCCCTAGGAGTCTGCCATTATGACGGAGTCATTATTGTTTCTTTGTGTCAGAGTTGTCATTTGTCAGAGCTGTCAGCCATCAAGGCATTTAATACAGTAAAGGACAAAGGGAAGAGCTGTTTGCAGGCCACGTGGCTCCTCTCTGAGCCGCATGGAACTTATTCGAGCCGCATAGATGCTTGAGCCGCATGGATCCCTGAGCCGCATGAGCTCTCTGAGCCGTATGGGGCTCCCTGGCCGCATGGATATTTCTTTATTCTTTTCCATGCTTCTACATATACAGGTGATGGTATGGAGAACAGATAAGATACAAGGAAAGTACGTAACTAAAACAAGAGAAGAATGATGGCAATGAAGACTGTAAAATAAATCTAGCTGAACTAAAATAATATAATGAGTCCAGGCAGTAAATGTAAAACAAGTGTAATCCTATGTAAATCCAGTACGAGATGAATCTAATACAAGATGAATCCAGTACAAGATGATTCTAGGTAGTGATCAAGAATCCAGGTGAGTCCAGCTATTCTAACAGTGTGTTTTAAAATACCAAGATCGACATGTAAAAGGCTGTGGGTAATCATGCACACCTCTCACTGATCAGGCGAGAGATGGCTATGCTTCCAGTAGATTCCAGTTGGAGATTCCAGATTTGGGATATGTCTACATGTCTTACTCAATATTTCTCCGCCCCGCAATACAAATGAATCCAGAATTCGACACGGGAGTCGAGATGAGTCAAGCCAAATTATGATGATTCCAGAAATAGATTCCGGAATGATTCTAGTGATTCCAGTAATAGAGGCCAGATAAGTATGGTATGTGTGTCGCATACATAAATCCAAAAATATCCATATGTGTGGTATCAGAGAATCACATAAAACTAAATAGAACTGAAATACAGTAACTGGTAAATAAATGAGAGAACTATCAGAGAATGTACTCGCTTGATACTCTGAAAAGAGTAGTATAATGTCAGATGTCTGCAACGTAGTCACAATGTCCTAAATAGAGCAGTACAAGTTATAATGTGTTCAAAATAAGACAGATGATTTTTTATGATGCATCTACATGATTTCTAGGTCAATCTAGGTCAAAGTCAACTATAAGTCAAACCTGGTCAACTGTCTAGGTCAAACTAGGTCCAAGTCAAACTTGGTCAACTCTGGGTCGACCCAAGTCAACTACAATAGTCAAACTAGGTCAATCCTAGTCTAGTCAAGTCTCACTAGGCCTAACCAAGCCTAGACTAGCAAGCACACATCAAAACTGGGCTATACAAGCCAACAACACATATTGACTCGGCATTAATGCCATAAACATAAGCTAGAAGCCATAGGCTATTGGCAAAATTACACACATTTCACACACAAGGTCTACTCTCACATATTTATACATAAAAAATTATCTAATTTATATGAATAGCACACACAAAACTCATATAGGCTACATTATGTATATAGGCAAAATATATATATTAACATATAGTGATAAAGAGAGGATACATGTGCATGTGTATAGGGGTTTATGTGTGTGTGAGTCTAGGTGTACATGTAACATGTGGGTGTGTGTGTAGAGCATGTGCGCTTGGTGTGTCAAAAGAGGGTGTGTGTAGTGGGTGTACAAGGCTATGTTCTCAGGAATACTCAATGACAGCCCAATCCCCTATACAATTCCTATTTCTCATGAATAACTCATCTGACATTGAAAGTCCAACTTGACAGTATCTAATTCAGGTGTACATGAATCTAATATGTAATCTAGATCATCAAAATTTAGTTTTTAGAATAGGAAATAAAATCAGGTATTACAGTGTTCATAGAGGAAGTTTTACAACTCAGTTCAACCCAAAACCTAAATTCGAAACCCCAATAGCCACAATTCATAACCCCACATTGCAGTATCATCTCAGGCATGTAATCATGCTACATATTAACAAATGAACAATAACTAACCATTACAACAGAAGAAAATGGTATACATTAACTCAGAATCAAAATGAGGAAACTGTGTATCAGTCCACCCTTCGAACCCCATTTCAAATGTTCAAATTCCATTTCTTGCGAAAACAACCTAATCTAAAATGAAAAACCAAACTAGCAGGAACTAATACATATGTAGGAATCAACATGGAAATTTAAAACATCATCTAAATAGGATTAAACATGGATTAAATGGTGAGGAATTAGAAGGAAACAGCGTATCAGTAACTGGTATAACAGTCCATGCATTTGACCCAAATTCGATTAAATCCCACATCAAAAACTTAACCAATCATGTAAACTAATCTAACATATATAATACATCATAATTAGGATCAAATTAACCATTAAAATTACCAATTAAAACATTTAAACTGAATTCAAAATAGAGAACAAACAATACACGCACAGTGCATGAGGACAGTCTCATGCACGCGTTCAAACAGGTGTAGGACACGATACAAGTGTCCTAGAGTCTCGTGGTCGTGTCTATGGGTTCGCCAGGTATAGGCTTAGGTCCTAGGGTGCCTGAAACGTGTCCACTTATCGTGTCGTGTCAGCTTTTAAGCCGTATCAGTGGCTAGAAACCACGCGTGCACAACGCGCGCGCGCAGCCAGTGCGGCCAGTGCGAGGAGGATTTCTCCTCGCACACAAAACAAGATGCTCCCAAATTTTGGAAGCATGGTGGCAGTCACTGCCCCAACACTCACACAAAATTTGGTTTGTCCATGTGTCCCGTGTCGGGAGAAATAGACCTCGTGATGCAGGACACAGTGCACAGTGCACGGACAGCGTGTTCGTATCCTCGTGTGGACACGACACGACTTTAAAATTAGGAAGAAAATACAGAAATCAATAAGCAAACCCTAGATCTAGGATTCTATTCAAATACATTTGCAAAATTTGCAAATCGAATCGGTTCGGGCATTTTGCGAACACCTAGCCTATAGGTTCGATACGTGTCCGATACGGACACGAAACCTAATGCAAATGACACAAAATTTCTACAGTAGCTAGGGGACACCTATTCCTAAACCATCATGCAAAGAAATCACAATAATAATGCAATTTAAAGGGTTTTACCTATAGGTGCAAATTGTATAGAAAAGCTCCAAATGGGGGGTGTTCCTCTTGATGGCCAAATGCTCCAATTGAGCCCAAAACTGAGATTAACCTCCAAAAATATTAAATATACAAAAATTAGAATCTAATGCAAAAGACTAGGATGAAAAAGGAGATCAAATGAATAAATGAGAATTTTTGGAAGGGGAAAATATACCTTTCTTTTCTCCAAGTGTTGGAATGATAAAAAGAGGCAAGCCCTAATGAATAAGTGTTTAAATAGGGTGGGGATCCCTATGTGGCTGGTCATAAGCTCAAAAATTAGGGTTAGGGTTTACTAAATGGTCCATGGGCTTAAGTTATGATCAATTAAATAATTAAGCCATAAGTCATTTCATGAAACCACAAGCCATGACTTAAATTCACTAAACCAAATCCCCTCATTCTAAAACTATTCTCTAATGACTAAAATAGGTTAACTCAAGTTAGACTAGGGTTACCATAGCTAGGGTTAGCTTCTAGGCTAGTCCAATAGGTCTCAACAAGTCAAAGTCAACTAGAATTCACCAATTCAACAAATCACCAAATAATTCCAATAAGTCAAAATGACCAAATTACCCCTAGGCTAAAAATGATAATTAAATCATCCTAATGATATGGTTAGGCTCTAGGTCATGCAGTCTCTAGGGTTTCACTAGCAGCACATCAAAATCACAAGTCATGACTTAAACCAGATTTTAAATAGTTTAAAAATTATTAAAAATTACCAAAAATCATAATGTGAAATAAATATCAATAAATAATAATTATAATTACAAAATTTCAAAATTACCCTCATCTGAAAAATTGGGTGTCACAATCCTACCCCTCTTAGAAAAATTTCGTCCTCAAAATTAAAATAATCGTATCCCTATAGGTCAAACCCCCAGCAAATCAAAGATAAAGATAACACGCAACACAGTCCTACTGGCCGTAGTTTCATAGTCTCGAACATGGTAGCTACACTATCTAGCAATCAAAACAATATCCTGGCAGGTACTAATGGAATCACACAGGAAAGTGAGGAGGAAGAATGAGAAGGACAAACCTGCTAACCCATCACCTGCAGCGTCGGTCTCCTCGACCGTCATCGCAAAAGCTCCACCCCTCTGGTGCTGAGCTACATGTGGCCTAGCTCCCTCAAAAGGAGGTACAAAGGGACAGCCTATCTTCTGGTGGGCTTCAGACCCACAGGAATAGCAAACCTTTAGCCTCTTCCTACACTACTCCCTGGTTTGTTCCAACTTCCTGCAGTAGGAACAACTGATCGTCTTCGGGTCCTGACCCCGATACTGATGCTGTACCTGTTGGACCATCACTGGTGCCCGAGTCTGCTGAATCTGAATGTGAGGCCTCTTGGCCTGGCCTCCACTGCTGCTACCACTCTGGAAGTCACGACCCCTCTTCAACTTCAACCCCAGGTCGTCCTTCGCTGCCATCGCTCCAGAAAATATCTCCGAAAAGGTAGCATTCCGGTCGCTCTTAGTCAGCGATCGAACCTCCCTAATCAAGCCTCGACGAAACTTCCTCGCCTTCGTCTTCTCAGTCAAGTCATCTATGAACCGGGCCAATCGACAAAACTCCTCGGCGTACTCAGCCACTGTCTGGTTTTCCTAAACCAGAACCTCAAACTGTGCCTCTATGCCTCCCAAGGCCACATCAGGAAAGAATTGCTCCTTGAACAGTTCCTTGAACTGGGCCCAAGTCTGGCCCTCAACTCCCACCCTGGGATCTGTCTGGTACTACGCACGGGCTAAGTCCTGCATCTGACTGCCCGACGCCTCGATATGGAGTCGATCTAGTATCTCCGCCAACCTAAATATCTCCTCGATATGCTCTATCAAGTCATCTGCATAATGAATGCCCTCAGTGCCCAGGAACTCTCTGGGATGCATCTTCTGGAAGTCCTGTATATCCTTCTCCTTTCGACGAGGCTGCTGCTGCTCCTCCTGAGCAGTCACCATCTCCACAGTAGTACGAACTAGCTGATGTGCCTCATCAATCCCCTGACAGAAATCGATAGTCTGCCGCTACTGCTGCTGCTGATGAGATGCCAGAATCCTCTCCACGAAAGAGAATAGATGAGTAGCATCTACCATCCCCGCAGGTGGAGACTGCTGCGGTGGAAGGATCTCGGGAAGCACCGGACTCTGCCTCCCAGATGGTGGCGGTGCTCCTCCGAAAGCTTCTGAAACACCCACCCCAGCTGGCATGACTGGGGCTGCGGTACCGGGAACTGGATGCTGAAGGTGAGAGGTGGCAGACCCCTCTACAGCGGCTGCTGTACTAGAGCGATGTGATCGTGTCTCCACCATCCTGAAGACAGATCGAAAAGGAAGTCAATACTGAGCAGGAATCGATAAAAATCAAAGGAGGACAGTTTATTTCAAAGAAGACAATCAGTAAGATATGTAGATGGCATAAATTGAAGCCAAATTTTTTCTAACTGTGATTGAGCGCCTCTCCGTTTAAGCCTATCTCTCAATCCTATCGCAGGCTCGCGGCAGTACAACTAAGTCGCCGTACTACCACGATATCGCACTAATGCGACTCTTGACCTGCATGGGCCACCACTAAAAATGTGTCACGACCCGCACCCACGGTGAGGGTACGAGCGCGTAACAAAGCCCAGCCTACGCTGCAGTGTCGACGGTAGAACGCTGTCCTAGGTTACTATCTAATCAACAACTCATGCAATTATATAATGTACTTGTCAAATCTCAACTCCGAACGGAGGATAAGTATAGATATAATGAATCTCAATCACAGTCTAATAACGATAAGATATCACAGAAGTTGTAACTAAAGACTAAATAACAGAAATAAAATCCAACAACTAAATAATATAATCTCAGACAATCTCAACTACAAAACTCAACTTATATACAACTCCAGTTCTAAAATATAAAAGCTAAACAACAGCTAGCTAATCTCCCAATCACTCCTGAGTGTCGGGACCATAGGTAGCTAAACCATCTCCACAGTAATATGTAGGGCATGTGTCCTCAGGACAATCATCTGTAAACTTTACAACAGGTCCAGTCAGGACAGGAACGAGTACAACTCATCAAGGAAACCCAAGTAAATGACAGGAAACTATAAAGCAGTTAAAGACAGTTTTATTGATGAATATGGGAGTTTATATACAGGTGATGGTATGGAGAACAGATAAGATACAAGGAAAGTAAGTAACTAAAACAAGAGAAGAATGATGGCAATGAAGACTGTAAAATAAATCTAGCTGAACTAAAATAACATAATGAGTCCAGGCAGTAAATATAAAACAAGTGTAATCCTATGTAAATCCAGTACGAGATGAATCTAATACAAGATGAATCCAGTACAAGATGATTCTAGGTAGTGATCAAGAATCCAGGTGAGTCCAGCTATTCTAACAGTGTGTTTTAAATACCGAGATCGACATGTAAACGGCTGTGGGTAATCAGGCACACCTCTCACTGATCAGGCGAGAGATGGCTATGCTTCCAGTAGATTCCAGTTGGAGATTCCAGATTTGGGGTATGTCTACATGTCTTACTCGATATTTCCTCGCCCCGCAACACAAATGAATCCAGAATTTGACATGAGAATCGAGATGAGACCAGCCAAATTATGATGATTCCAAAAATAGATTCCAGAATGATTCCAGTGATTCCATTAATAGAGGCCAGATAAGTATGGTATGTGTGTCGTATACATGAATCCAGAAATATCCATATGTGTGGTATCAGAGAATCACATAAAACTAAATAGAACTGAAATACAGTAACTGGCAAATAATAGAACTATCAGAGAATGTACTTGCCTGATACTCTGAAAAGAGTAGTGTAATGTCAGATGTCTGCACCGGAGTCACAATGTCCTAAATAGAGTAGTATAGGTTATAATGTGTTCAAAATAAGACAGATGATTTTTTATGATGCAACAACATGATTTCTAGGTCAATCTAGGTCAAAGTCAACTCTAAGTCAAACCTGGTCAACTGTCTATGTCAAACTAGGTCCAAGTCAAACTTGGTCAACTCTGGGTCGATCCAAGTCAACTACAATAGTCAAACTAGGTCAATCCTAGTCTAGTCAAGTCTCACTAGGCCTAACCAAGCCTAGACTAGCAAGTACACATCAAAACTGGGCTATACAAGCCAACAACACATATTGACTGGGCATTCATGCCATAAACATAAGCTAGAAGCCATAGGCTATAGGCAAAATTATACATATTTTACACACAAGGTCTACTCTCACATATTTATAAATAAAAAATTATCTAATATATATGAATAGCACACACAAAACTCATATAGGCTACATTATGTATATAGGCAAAATATATATATTAACATATAGTGATAAAAAGAGGATACATGTGCATGTGTATGGGGTATATGTGTGTGTGAGTCTAGGTGTACATGTAACATGTGGGTGTGTGTGTAGAGCATGTGTGCATGGTGTGTCAAAAGAGGGTGTGTGTAGAGGGTGTACAAGGCTATTTTCTCAGGAATACTCAATGACAGCCCAATCCCCTATACAATTCCTATTTCTCATGAATAACTCATCTGACATTGAAAGTCCAACTTGATAGTATCTAATTCAGGTGTACATGAATCTAATATGTAATTTAGATCATCAAAATTCAGTTTTTAGAATAGGAAATAAAATCAGGTATTACAGTGTTCATAGAGGAAGTTTTACAACTCAGTTCAACCCAAAACCTAAATTCGAAACCCAATAGCCACAATTCATAACCCCACATTGCAGTATCATCTCAGGCATGTAATCATGCTACATATTAACAAATGAACAATAACTAACCATTACAACAGTAGAAATTGGTATACATTAACTCAGAATCAAAATGAGGAAACTGTGTATCAGTCCACTCTTCGAACCCCATTTCAAATGTTCAAATTCCATTTCTTGCGAAAACAACCTAATCTAAAATGAAAAACCAAACTAGCAGGAACTAATACATATGTAGGAATCAACATGGCAATTTAAAACATCATCTAAATAGGATTAAACAGGGATTAAATGGTGAGGTATTAGAAGGAAACAACGTATCAGTAACTGGTATAACAGTCCATGCATTTGACCCAAATTCGATTAAATCCCACATCAAAAACTTAACCAATCATGTAAACTAATCTAACATATATAATACATTATAATTAGGATCAAATTAACCATTAAAATCACTAATTAAAACATTTAAACTGAATTCAAAATAGAGAACAAACAATACACGCACAGTGCATGAGGACAGTCTCGTGCACACGTTCAAACAGGTGTAGGACACGACACAAGTGTCCTAGAGTCTCGTGGTCGTGTTTAGGGGTTCGCCAGGTATAGGGTTAGGTCCTAGGGTGCCTGAAACATGTCCACTTATCGTGTCGTGTCAGCTTTTAAGCCGTGTCAGTGGCTAGAAACCACGCGTGCACAGCGCGCGCGCGGCTAGTGCGGCCAGTGCGAGAAGGATTTCTCCTCGCACACAAAATAAGATGCTCCCAAATTTTGGGAGCATGGTGGAAGTCACTGCCCCAATACTCACACAAAATTTGGTGTGTCCACGTGTCCTGTGTAGGGAGAAATAGACCCCGTGATGCAGGACACAGTGCACAGTGCACGGACAGCGTGTTCGTGTCCTCGTGTGGACACGACATGACTCTAAAATCAGGAAGAAAACACAGAAATCAATAAGCAAACCCTAGATCTAGGATTCTATTCAAATACATTTGCAAAATTTGCAAATCGAATCGGTTCGGGCATTTCGTTGAACACCTAGCCTATAGGTTCGATAAGTGTCCGATACGGACACAAAACCTAATACAAATGACACAAAATTTCTGCAGTAGCTAGGGGACACCTATTCCTAAACTATCATGCAAAGAAATTACAATAATAATGTAATTTAAAGGGTTTTACCCATAGGTGCAAATTGTATGGAAAAGCTCCAAATGGGGGGTGTTCCTCTTGATGGCCAAATGCTCCAATTGAGCCCAAAACTGAGATTAACCTCCAGAAATATTAAATATACAAAAATTAGAACCTAATACAAAAGGCTAGTATGAAAAAGGAGATCAAATGAATAAATAGAAATTTTTGGAAGGGGAAAAATACCTTTCTTTTTTCCAAGTGTTGGAATGATAAAAAGAGGCAAGCCCTAATGAATAAGTGTTTAAATAGGGTGGGAATCCCTATGGGGTTGGTCATAAGCTCAAAAATTAGGGTTTGGGTTCACTAAATGGCCCATGGGCTTAAGTCATGATCAATTAAATAATTAAGCCATAAGTCATTTCATGAAACCACAAGCCATGACTTAAATTCACTAAACCAAATTCTCTCATTCTAAAACTATTCTTTATTGACTAAAATAGGTTAACTCAAGTTAGACTAGGGTTACCATAGCTAGGATTAGCTTCTAGGCTAGTCCACTAGGTCTCAACAAGTCAAAGTCAACTAGAATTCACCAATTCAACAAATCACCAAATAATTCGAATAATTCAAAATGACCAAATTACCCCTAGGCTAAAAATGATAATTAAATCATCCTAATGATATGGTTAGGCTCTAGGTCATGCAGTCTCTAGGGTTTCACTAGCAGCACATCAAAATCACAAGTCATGACTTAAACCAGATTTTAAATAGTTTAAAAATTATTAAAAATCACCAAAATCATAATATGAAATAAATATCAATAAATAATAATTATAATTATAAAATTTCAAAATTACCCTCATTTGGAAAACTGGGTGTTACAGCTTCGGCTCGGTCCACCCTGGTAGCAATAACCCTTTTCCTGGCCACGTTCCTTCTGAACCCTGGAGTTATTGGCTGCATCAATAGGATATGGTGCTCCATCTCCGCATTTCGAGCTCATATAAGTTCACCCCTCTGTCTATTTAAGTCATCCAGATGGCTTGAGGCAAATTATCGTAGTTCGATAACCTCGTCTTGGTGTCTTCTAACCGCTGTGACCGATGCACTGGCTTGGGCCAATTCAGTTTCAAATTCCTGGATGCAAGCTTGACCTTCAGTCACTTCGCTACCTTTTTCTGCTTCCTCGGTGTTATAAATTTCAATAGAGGAAGTGGCCTCAGCTATACCTAACTCTATGTCTCCAGATTGTACAGCGAATGCTGCCATAGTATTATCAAGAACGACTCACCGTTCTTTGTGCTCTCGAGCTATGGTCTCACGTTTAGCATCCACCAGTCTGTTTATATTCCTTCTGGTCAGATCCTAGTAAGACTAGATAGGCTCCTCTAGTCTTGACATGATTTGCTCCAAGACATCCGCTCTCTTGTTGTCTCCAAAATTGTGTATGGATTAAATTGTATATAGAGAAGACCTCGTTACAAAATCATAAGGATAATTTTTCTCTATGGCCAACTGAACCAAGGAGCGCAGGGAAGTAAAGAGGGTATCCGTATAAGTACGGATAAGACTACCCATTACCGTCTATGCACCAGGTGTCGCTGCTGTGGCTGAAACCTCTCATTTTCTAGAGGTCGGAGGAATATTAGCAACCAGGGTAGTGTTAGCACTTGGAGATTTTAGTACAGGCGTTGCTGATGAGCTCCCCTCTATGGCATGTGCCCCAACATCTAAGGGAGCCATAGTTGAACTGATACTGAAGGCAGTAGAGGCTATTGGGACTTCAGTGAACATCCCTGCTGTAATTCAAATTAAAATCATTATATCACGTGTTATTGGATAAAAAGCAATGGTAATTAAAATCATAAATTTACCTGGACCAGTTGGAATATAAAGGATGTTAATAGGCTCGGTATCTCTTTCTGTAATAAGCCTTTCCAATACAGAAGCAGATATCGTTGCACCTGCTTGACTGCTCCCTGCCTCTGAGCCTTCAAACATAAGGCGGCTGCTCCCGTCTTCTGAGCCAGCATAGCTACCTCTGGCCCCT